>JAUMJK010000724.1:600000-998905 GCA_033558105.1 Coccyzus lansbergi
TATAAGGGTCTCGCGGCCTTTAGAAAGGCCCTGAGTGGCATTAGACGGGTCTGGGGTCATATAGAAAGGCCCTGAGAGGTTCTAGAAGTGTCTGGGGTACTTTTGAAAGGCCCTGAGGGGCATTAGAAGGGTCTGGGGGCCTTTAGAAGGGTCTTCAGGGGCTCTAGAAGGCTCTGGGGAACTTTAGAAAGGCCCTGTGGGGCATTAGAATGGTCTGGGGGCCTTTAGAATGCTCCTGAGTGGCAGTAGAAGGGTCTGGGGACCTTTAGAAAGGCCCTGACGGGCATTAGAATGATCTGCGGGCATTTAGAAGTGTCCTGAGGGGCTCTAGAATGGTCTGGGGGCCTTTATAAGGGTCCTGACGGGCTCTAGAAGGGTCTGGGAACCATTATAAATGCCCTGAGGGGCATTAGAAGGGTCTGAGGGCCTTTAGAAAGGTCCTGAGTGGCATTAGAATTGTCTTGTGGCCTTCATAAAGGTCCTGAAAGGCATTAGAAGGGTCTGGGGGCTTTTAGATGGGTCCTGAGGCAATCTAGAAGGGTCTGGGGGCCTTTACATGGGTCTTGAGGGTCATTAGAAGGGTGTGGAGGCCTTTAGAAAGGCCCTGAGCGGCTCTAGAAGGGTCTTGGGGCTATTAGAAGCGTCCTGAGGGGGTCCAGAAGGGTCTGGGGGCCTTTTTAAAGGCGCTCAGGGGGATTATAAGGGTCTCGCGGCCTTTAGAAAGGCCCTGAGTGGCATTATAAGGGTCTGGGTGCCTTTAGAAATGTCCTGAGGGGCTCTAGAAGGGTCTGGGGGCCTTTAGAAATGTCCTGAGGGGAATTAGAAGGGTATGGGGGCCTTTAGAAAAGCCCTGTTGGGCATTACAAGGGTCTGGGGTCATATAGAAAGGCCCTGAGAGGTTCTAGAAGTGTCTGGGGTACTTTAGAAAGGCCCTGATGGGCATTAGAAGGGTCTGGGGGCCTTTACAATGGTCCTGAGGTGCATTAGAAGGGTCTTGTGGCCTTCATAAGGGTCCTGAAAGGCATTAGAAGGGTCTGGGGGCTTTTAGATGGGTCCTGAGGCAATCTAGAAGGGTCTAGAGGCCTTTACATGGGTCTTGAGGGTCATTAGAAGGGTGTGGAGGCCTTTAGAAAGGCCCTGAAAGGCATTAGAAGGGTCTGGGGGCTTTTAGATGGGTCGTGAGGCAATCTAGAATGGTCTGGGTTCCTTTAGAAATGTACTCAGGGGCTCTAGAAGGTTCTGGGGGCCTTTATAAATGTCCTGAGGGGCATTAGAAGGGTCTGGGTGCCCTTATACCAGCCCTGAGGGGAATTAACAGGGTCTGGGGGACTTTAGAAGGGTCCTGAGGGGCTCTATAGAGGTCTGGGGGCCTTTAGAAGGGTCTTCAGGGGCTCTAGAAGGGTCTGGGGACCTTTAGAAAGGCCCTGTGGGGCATTAGAAGGGTCTGGGGGGCTTTAGAATGCTCCTGAGGGGCAGTAGAAGGGTCTGGGGACCTTTAGAAAGGTCCTGACGGGCATTAGAATGGTCTGCGGGCCTTTAGAAGTGTTCTGAGGTGCACTAGAATGGTCTGGGGGCCTTTATAAGGGTCCTGACAGGCTCTAGAAGTGTCTGAGAACCTTTATAAATGCCCTGAGGGGCATTAGAAGGGTCTGAGGGCCTTTAGAAAGGTCCTGAGGGGCATTAGAAGGGTCTTGTGGCCTTCATAAGGGTCCTGAAAGGCATTAGAAGGGTCTGGGGGCTATTAGAAGCGTCCTGAGGGGGTCCAGAAGGGTCTGGGGGCCTTTTTAAACGCCCTCAGGGTGATTATAAGGGTCTCGCGGCCTTTAGAAAGGCCCTGAGTGGCATTAGAAGGGTCTGGGTGCCTTTAGAAATGTCCTGAGGGGCTCTAGAAGGGTCTGGGGGCATTTAGAAATGTCCTGAGGGGCATTAGAAGGGTATGGGGGACTTTAGATAAGCCCTGAGTGGCATTAGAAGGGTCTGGGGTCATATAGAAAGGCCCTGAGAGGTTCTAGAAGTGTCTGGGGTACTTTAGAAAGGCCCTGAGGGGCATTAGAAGGGTCTGGGGTCCTTTAGAAGGGCCCTGAGGGGCATTAGAAGGATCTGAGGGCCTTTAGAAAGGTCCTGAGGGGCATTAGAAGGGTCTTGTTGCCTTCATAATGGTCCTGAAAGGCATTAGAAGGGTCTGGGGTCTTTTAGATGGGTCCTGAGGCAAATTCGGAAGGGTCTAGAGGCCTTTACATGGGTCTTGAGGGTCATTAGAAGGGTGTGGAGGCCTTTAGAAAGGCCCTGAGGGGCTCTAGAATGGTCTGGGGGCTATTAGAAGCGTCCTGAGGGGGTCCAGAAGGGTCTGGGGGCCTTTTTAAAGGCCCTCAGGGGGATTATAAGGGTCTCGCGGCCTTTAGAATGTCCTTGAGTGGCATTAGAAGGCTCTGGGTGCCTTTAGAAATGTCCTGAGGGGCTCTAGAAGGGTCTGGGGGCCTTTAGAAATGTCCTGAAGGGCATTAGAAGGGTCTGCGGGCCTTTAGAAGTGTCCTGAGGTGCTCTAGAATGGTCTGGGGGCCTTTATAAGGGTCCTGACAGGCTCTAGAAGGGTCTGGGAACCTTTATAAATGCCCTGAGGGGCATTAGAAGGGTCTGAGGGCCTTTAGAAAGGTCCTGAGGGGCATTAGAAGGGTCTTGTGGCCTTCATAAGGGTCCTGAAAGGCATTACAAGGGTCTGGGGGCTTTTAGATTGGTCCTGAGGCAATCTAGAAGGGTCTAGAGGCCTTTACATGGGTCTTGAGGGTCATTAGAAGGGTGTGGAGGCCTTTAGAAAGGCCCTGAGTGGCTCTAGAAGGGTCTGGGGTCTATTAGAATCGTCCTGAGGGGGTCCAGAATGGTCTGGGGGCCTTTTTAAAGGCCCTCAGGGGGATTATAAGGGTCTCGCGGCCTTTAGAATGGCCCTGAGTGGCATTAGAATGGTCTCGGTGCCTTTAGAAAAGCCCTGAGGGGCATTAGAAGGGTCTGGGGGCCTTTAGAATGCTCCTGAGAGGCAGTAGAAGGATCTGGGGGCATTTAGAAGGGTCTTCAGGGGCTCTAGAAGGGTCTAGGGACCTTTAGAAAGGCCCTGTGAGGCATTTGAAGGGTCTGGGGTTCTTTAGAATGCTCCTGAGGGGCAGTAGAAGGGTCTGGGGACCTTTAGAAAGGACCTGACGGGCATTAGAATGGTCTGCAGGCCTTTATAAGTGTCCTGAGGGGCTCTAGAATGGTCTGGGGGCCTTTATAAGGGTCCTGAAGGGCTCTAGAAGGGTCTGGGAACCTTTATAAATGCCCTGAGGGGCATTAGAAGGGTCTGAGTGCCTTTATAAATGTCCTGAGGGGCATTAGAAGGGTCTTGTGGCCTTCATAAGGGTCCTGAAAGGCATTAGAAGGGTCTGGGGGCTTTTAGATGGGTCCTGAGGCAATCTAGAAGGGTCTAGAGGCCTTTACATGGGTCTTGAGGGTCATTAGAAGGGTGTGGAGGCCTTTAGAAAGGCCCTGAAAGGCATTAGACGGGTCTGGGGGCTTTTAGATGGGTCCTGAGGCAATCTAGAAGGGTCTGGGGGCCTTTACATGGGTCTTGAGGGTCATTAGAAGGGTGTGGAGGCCTTTAGAAAGGCCCTGAGGTGCTCTAGAAGGGTCTGGGGGCGATTAGAAGCATCCTGAGGGGGTCCAGAAGGGTCTGGGGGCCTTTTTAAAGGCCCTCAAGGGGATTATAAGGGTCTCGCGGCCTTTAGAAAGGCCCTGAGTGGCATTACAAGGGTCTGGGTGCCTTTAGAAATGTCCTCAGGTGCTCTAGAAGGTTCTGGGGGCCTTTAGAAATGTCCTGAAAGGCATTAGAAGGGTCTGGGTGCCCTTATACCAGCACTGAGGGGAATTAACAGGGTCTGGGGGACTTTAGAAGGGTCCTGAGGGGCTCTATAAGGGTCTGGGGGCCTTTAGAAGGGTCTTCAGGGGCTCTAGAAGGGTCTGGGGACCTTTAGAAAGGCCCTGTGGGGCATTAGAAGGGTCTGGGGGCCTTTAGAATGCTCCTGAGGGGCAGTAGAAGGGTCTGGGGACCTTTAGAAAGGCCCTGACGGGCATTAGAATGGTCTGCGGGCCTTTAGAAGTGTTCTGAGGTGCACTAGAATGGTCTGGGGGCCTTTATAAGGGTCCTGACAGGCTCTAGAAGGGTCTGGGAAACTTTATAAATGCCCTGAGGGGCATTAGAAGGGTCTGAGGGCCTTTAGAAAGGTCCTGAGGGGCATTAGAAGGGTCTTGTGGCCTTCATAAGGGTCCTGAAAGGCATTAGAAGGGTCTGGGGGCTTTTAGATGGGTCCTGAGGCAATCTAGAAGGGTCTGGGGGCCTTTACATGGGACTTGAGGGTCATTAGAAGGGTGTGGAGGCCTTTAGAAAGGCCCTGAGTGGCTCTAGAAGGGTCTGGGGGCTATTAGAATCGTCCTGAAGGGGTCCAGAAGGGTCTGGGGGCCTTTTTAAAGGCCCTCAGGGGGATTATAAGGGTCTCGCGGCCTTTAGAAAGGCCCTGAGTGGCATTAGAAGGGTCTGGGTGCCTTTAGAAATGTCCTGAGGGGCTCTAGAAGGGTCTGGGGGCCTTTAGAAATGTCTTGAGGGGCATTAGAAGGGTATGGGGGCCTTTAGAAAAGCCCTGTTGGGCATTACAAGGGTCTGGGGTCATATAGAAAGGCCCTGAGAGGTTCTAGAAGTGTCTGGGGTACTTTAGAAAGGCCCTGAGGGGCATTAGAAGGGTCTGGGGGCCTTTAGAAGGGCCCTGAGGGGCATTAGAATGGTCTGAGGGCCTTTACAAAGGTCCTGAGGGGCATTAGAAGGGTCTTGTGTCCTTCATAAGGGTCCTGAAAGGCATTAGAAGGGTCTGGGGGCTTTTAGATGGGTCCTGAGGCAATCTAGAAGGGTCTAGAGGCCTTTACATGGGTCTTGAGTGTCATTAGAAGGGTGTGGAGGCCTTTAGAAAGGCCCTGAAAGGCATTAGACGGGTCTGGGGGCTTTTAGATGGGTCCTGAGGCAATCTAGAAGGGTCTGGGGGCCTTTACATGGGTCTTGAGGGTCATTAGAAGGGTGTGGAGAGCTTTAGAAAGGCCCTGAGGGGCTCTAGAAGGGTCTGGGGGCGATTAGAAGCATCCTGAGGGGGTCCAGAAGGGTCTGGGGGCCTTTTTAAAGGCCCTCAGGGGGATTATAAGGGTCTCGCGGCCTTTAGAAAGGCCCTGAGTGACATTACAAGGGTCTGGGTGCCTTTAGAAATGTCCTCAGGGGCTCTAGAAGGTTCTGGGGCCCTTTAGAAATGTCCTGAGGGGCATTAGAAGGGTCTGGGTGCCCTTATAACAGCCCTGAGGGGAATTAACAGGGTCTGGGGGACTTTAGAAGGGTCCTGAGGGGCTCTATAAGGGTCTGGGGGCCTTTAGAAGGGTCTTCAGGGGCTCTAGAAGGGTCTGGGGACCTTTAGAAAGGCCCTGTGGGGCATTAGAAGGGTCTGGGGGCCTTTAGAATGCTCCTGAGGGGCAGTAGAAGGGTCTGGGGACCTTTATAAAGGCCCTGACGGGCATTAGAATGGTCTGCGGGCCTTTAGAAGTGTTCTGAGGTGCACTAGAATGGTCTGGGGGCCTTTATAAGGGTCCTGACAGGCTCTAGAAGGGTCTGGGAACCTTTATAAATGCCCTGAGGGGCATTAGAAGGGTCTGAGGGCCTTTAGAAAGGTCCTGAGGGGCATTAGAAGGGTCTTGTGGCCTTCATAAGGGTCCTGAAAGGCATTAGAAGGGTCTGGGGGCTTTTAGATGGGTCCTGAGGCAATCTAGAAGGGTCTAGTTGCCTTTACATGGGTCTTGAGGGTCATTAGAAGGGTGTGGAGGCCTTTAGAAACGCCCTGAGGGGCTCTAGAAGGGTCTGGGGGCTATTAGAATCGTCCTGAAGGGGTCCAGAAGGGTCTGGGTGCTTTTTTAAAGGCCCTCAGGGGGATTATAAGGGTCTCGCGGCCTTTAGAAAGGCCCTGAGTGGCATTATAAGGGTCTGGGTGCCTTTAGAAATGTCCTGAGGGGCTCTAGAAGGGTCTGGGGGCCTTTAGAAATGTCTTGAGGGGCATTAGAAGGGTATGGGGGCCTTTAGAAAAGCCCTGTTGGGCATTACAAGGGTCTGGGGTCATATAGAAAGGCCCTGAGAGGTTCTAGAAGTGTCTGGGGTACTTTAGAAAGGCCCTGAGGGGCATTAGAAGGGTCTGGGGGCCTTTAGAAGGGCCCTGAGGGGCATTAGAAGGGTCTGAGGGCCTTTACAAAGGTCCTGAGGGGCATTAGAAGGGTCTTGTGTCCTTCATAAGGGTCCTGAAAGGCATTAGAAAGGTCTGGGGGATTTTAGATGGGTCCTGAGGCAATCTAGAAGGGTCTAGAGGCCTTTACATGGGTCTTGAGTGTCATTAGAAGGGTGCGGAGGCCTTTAGAAAGGCCCTGAAAGGCATTAGACGGGTCTGGGGGCTTTTAGATGGGTCCTGAGGCAATCTAGAAGGGTCTGGGGGCATTTACATGGGCCTTGAGGGTCATTAGAAGGGTGTGGAGAGCTTTAGAAAGGCCCTGAGGGGCTCTAGAAGGGTCTGGGGGCTATTAGAAGTGTCCAGAGGGGATCCAGAAGGGTCTGGGGGCCTTTTTAAAGGCCCTCAGGGGGATTATAAGGGTCTCGCGGCCTTTAGAAAGGCCCTGAGTGACATTACAAGGGTCTGGGTGCCTTTAGAAATGTCCTCAGGGGCTCTAGAATGTTCTGGGGGCCTTTAGAAATGTCCTGAGGGGCATTAGAAGGGTCTGGGTGCCCTTATAACAGCCCTGAGGGGAATTAACAGGGTCTGGGGGACTTTAGAAGGGTCCTGAGGGGCTCTATAAGGGTCTGGGGGCCTTTAGAAGGGTCTTCAGGGGCTCTAGAAGGGTCTGGGGACCTTTAGAAAGGCCCTGTGGGGCATTAGAAGGGTCTGGGGGCCTTTAGAATGCTCCTGAGGGGCAGTAGAAGGGTCTGGGGACCTTTATAAAGGTCCTGACGGGCATTAGAATGGTCTGCGGGCCTTTAGAAGTGTTCTGAGGTGCACTAGAATGGTCTGGGGGCCTTTATAAGGGTCCTGACAGGCTCTAGAAGGGTCTGGGAACCTTTATAAATGCCCTGAGGGCCTTTAGAAAGGTCCTGAGGGGCATTAGAAGGGTCTTGTGGCCTTCATAAGGGTCCTGAAAGGCATTAGAAGGGTCTGGGGGCTTTTAGATGGGTCCTGAGGGGGTCCAGAAGGGTCTGGGGGCCTTTTTAAACGCCCTCAGGGTGATTATAAGGGTCTCGCGGCCTTTAGAAAGGCCCTGAGTGGCATTAGAAGGGTCTGGGTGCCTTTAGAAATGTCCTGAGGGGCTCTAGAAGGGTCTGGGGGCATTTAGAAATGTCCTGAGGGGCATTAGAAGGGTATGGGGGACTTTAGATAAGCCCTGAGTGGCATTAGAAGGGTCTGGGGTCATATAGAAAGGCCCTGAGAGGTTCTAGAAGTGTCTGGGGTACTTTAGAAAGGCCCTGAGGGGCATTAGAAGGGTCTGGGGTCCTTTAGAAGGGCCCTGAGGGGCATTAGAAGGATCTGAGGGCCTTTAGAAAGGTCCTGAGGGGCATTAGAAGGGTCTTGTTGCCTTCATAATGGTCCTGAAAGGCATTAGAAGGGTCTGGGGTCTTTTAGATGGGTCCTGAGGCAAATTCGGAAGGGTCTAGAGGCCTTTACATGGGTCTTGAGGGTCATTAGAAGGGTGTGGAGGCCTTTAGAAAGGCCCTGAGGGGCTCTAGAATGGTCTGGGGGCTATTAGAAGCGTCCTGAGGGGGTCCAGAAGGGTCTGGGGGCCTTTTTAAAGGCCCTCAGGGGGATTATAAGGGTCTCGCGGCCTTTAGAATGTCCTTGAGTGGCATTAGAAGGCTCTGGGTGCCTTTAGAAATGTCCTGAGGGGCTCTAGAAGGGTCTGGGGGCCTTTAGAAATGTCCTGAAGGGCATTAGAAGGGTCTGCGGGCCTTTAGAATGCTCCTGAGGGGCAGTAGAACGGTCTTGGGACCTTTAGAAAGGCCCTGACGGGCATTAGAATGGTCTGCGGGCCTTTAGAAGTGTCCTGAGGTGCTCTAGAATGGTCTGGGGGCCTTTATAAGGGTCCTGACAGGCTCTAGAAGGGTCTGGGAACCTTTATAAATGCCCTGAGGGGCATTAGAAGGGTCTGAGGGCCTTTAGAAAGGTCCTGAGGGGCATTAGAAGGGTCTTGTGGCCTTCATAAGGGTCCTGAAAGGCATTACAAGGGTCTGGGGGCTTTTAGATGGGTCCTGAGGCAATCTAGAAGGGTCTAGAGGCCTTTACATGGGTCTTGAGGGTCATTAGAAGGGTGTGGAGGCCTTTAGAAAGGCCCTGAGTGGCTCTAGAAGGGTCTGGGGGCTATTAGAATCGTCCTGAGGGGGTCCAGAATGGTCTGGGGGCCTTTTTAAAGGCCCTCAGGGGGATTATAAGGGTCTCGCGGCCTTTAGAATGGCCCTGAGTGGCATTAGAATGGTCTCGGTGCCTTTAGAAAAGCCCTGAGGGGCATTAGAAGGGTCTGGGGGCCTTTAGAATGCTCCTGAGAGGCAGTAGAAGGATCTGGGGGCATTTAGAAGGGTCTTCAGGGGCTCTAGAAGGGTCTAGGGACCTTTAGAAAGGCCCTGTGAGGCATTTGAAGGGTCTGGGGTTCTTTAGAATGCTCCTGAGGGGCAGTAGAAGGGTCTGGGGACCTTTAGAAAGGACCTGACGGGCATTAGAATGGTCTGCAGGCCTTTATAAGTGTCCTGAGGGGCTCTAGAATGGTCTGGGGGCCTTTATAAGGGTCCTGAAGGGCTCTAGAAGGGTCTGGGAACCTTTATAAATGCCCTGAGGGGCATTAGAAGGGTCTGAGGGCCTTTATAAATGTCCTGAGGGGCATTAGAAGGGTCTTGTGGCCTTCATAAGGGTCCTGAAAGGCATTAGAAGGGTCTGGGGGCTTTTAGATGGGTCCTGAGGCAATCCAGAAGGGTCTAGAGGCCTTTACATAGGTCTTGAGGGTCATTAGAAGGGTGTGGAGGCCTTTAGAAAGGCCCTGAAAGGCATTAGACGGGTCTGGGGGCTTTTAGATGGGTCCTGAGGCAATCTAGAAGGGTCTGGGGGCCTTTACATGGGTCTTGAGGGTCATTAGAAGGGTGTGGAGGCCTTTAGAAAGGCCCTGAGGTGCTCTAGAAGGGTCTGGGGGCGATTAGAAGCATCCTGAGGGGGTCCAGAAGGGTCTGGGGGCCTTTTTAAAGGCCCTCAAGGGGATTATAAGGGTCTCGCGGCCTTTAGAAAGGCCCTGAGTGGCATTAGAAGGGTCTGGGTGCCTTTAGAAATGTCCTCAGGTGCTCTAGAAGGTTCTGGGGGCCTTTAGAAATGTCCTGAAAGGCATTAGAAGGGTCTGGGTGCCCTTATACCAGCCCTGAGGGGAATTAACAGGGTCTGGGGGACTTTAGAAGGGTCCTGAGGGGCTCTATAAGGGTCTGGGGGCCTTTAGAAGGGTCTTCAGGGGCTCTAGAAGGGTCTGGGGACCTTTAGAAAGGCCCTGTGGGGCATTAGAAGGGTCTGGGGGCCTTTAGAATGCTCCTGAGGGGCAGTAGAAGGGTCTGGGGACCTTTAGAAAGGCCCTGACGGGCATTAGAATGGTCTGCGGGCCTTTAGAAGTGTTCTGAGGTGCACTGGAATGGTCTGGGGGCCTTTATAAGGGTCCTGACAGGCTCTAGAAGGGTCTGGGAACCTTTATAAATGCCCTGAGGGGCATTAGAAGGGTCTGAGGGCCTTTAGAAAGGTCCTGAGGGGCATTAGAAGGGTCTTGTGGCCTTCATAAGGGTCCTGAAAGGCATTAGAAGGGTCTGGGGGCTTTTAGATGGGTCCTGAGGCAATCTAGAAGGGTCTGGGGGCATTTACATGGGTCTTGAGGGTCATTAGAAGGGTGTTTTGGCCTTTAGACAGGCCCTGAAAGGCATTAGAAGGGTCTGGGGGCTATTAGAAGCGTCCTGAGGGGGTCCAGAAGGGTCTGGGGGCCTTTTTAAAGGCGCTCAGGGGGATTATAAGGGTCTCGCGGCCTTTAGAAAGGCCCTGAGTGGCATTATAAGGGTCTGGGTGCCTTTAGAAATGTCCTGAGGGGCTCTAGAAGGGTCTGGGGGCCTTTAGAAATGTCCTGAGGGGAATTAGAAGGGTATGGGGGCCTTTAGAAAAGCCCTGTTGGGCATTACAAGGGTCTGGGGTCATATAGAAAGGCCCTGAGAGGTTCTAGAAGTGTCTGGGGTACTTTAGAAAGGCCCTGATGGGCATTAGAAGGGTCTGGGGGCCTTTACAATGGTCCTGAGGTGCATTAGAAGGGTCTTGTGGCCTTCATAAGGGTCCTGAAAGGCATTAGAAGGGTCTGGGGGCTTTTAGATGGGTCCTGAGGCAATCTAGAAGGGTCTAGAGGCCTTTACATGGGTCTTGAGGGTCATTAGAAGGGTGTGGAGGCCTTTAGAAAGGCCCTGAAAGGCATTAGAAGGGTCTGGGGGCTTTTAGATGGGTCGTGAGGCAATCTAGAATGGTCTGGGTTCCTTTAGAAATGTACTCAGGGGCTCTAGAAGGTTCTGGGGGCCTTTATAAATGTCCTGAGGGGCATTAGAAGGGTCTGGGTGCCCTTATACCAGCCCTGAGGGGAATTAACAGGGTCTGGGGGACTTTAGAAGGGTCCTGAGGGGCTCTATAGAGGTCTGGGGGCCTTTAGAAGGGTCTTCAGGGGCTCTAGAAGGGTCTGGGGACCTTTAGAAAGGCCCTGTGGGGCATTAGAAGGGTCTGGGGGGCTTTAGAATGCTCCTGAGGGGCAGTAGAAGGGTCTGGGGACCTTTAGAAAGGTCCTGACGGGCATTAGAATGGTCTGCGGGCCTTTAGAAGTGTTCTGAGGTGCACTAGAATGGTCTGGGGGCCTTTATAAGGGTCCTGACAGGCTCTAGAAGGGTCTGAGAACCTTTATAAATGCCCTGAGGGGCATTAGAAGGGTCTGAGGGCCTTTAGAAAGGTCCTGAGGGGCATTAGAAGGGTCTTGTGGCCTTCATAAGGGTCCTGAAAGGCATTAGAAGGGTCTGGGGGCTATTAGAAGCGTCCTGAGGGGGTCCAGAAGGGTCTGGGGGCCTTTTTAAACGCCCTCAGGGTGATTATAAGGGTCTCGCGGCCTTTAGAAAGGCCCTGAGTGGCATTAGAAGGGTCTGGGTGCCTTTAGAAATGTCCTGAGGGGCTCTAGAAGGGTCTGGGGGCATTTAGAAATGTCCTGAGGGGCATTAGAAGGGTATGGGGGACTTTAGATAAGCCCTGAGTGGCATTAGAAGGGTCTGGGGTCATATAGAAAGGCCCTGAGAGGTTCTAGAAGTGTCTGGGGTACTTTAGAAAGGCCCTGAGGGGCATTAGAAGGGTCTGGGGTCCTTTAGAAGGGCCCTGAGGGGCATTAGAAGGATCTGAGGGCCTTTAGAAAGGTCCTGAGGGGCATTAGAAGGGTCTTGTTGCCTTCATAATGGTCCTGAAAGGCATTAGAAGGGTCTGGGGTCTTTTAGATGGGTCCTGAGGCAAATTCGGAAGGGTCTAGAGGCCTTTACATGGGTCTTGAGGGTCATTAGAAGGGTGTGGAGGCCTTTAGAAAGGCCCTGAGGGGCTCTAGAATGGTCTGGGGGCTATTAGAAGCGTCCTGAGGGGGTCCAGAAGGGTCTGGGGGCCTTTTTAAAGGCCCTCAGGGGGATTATAAGGGTCTCGCGGCCTTTAGAATGTCCTTGAGTGGCATTAGAAGGCTCTGGGTGCCTTTAGAAATGTCCTGAGGGGCTCTAGAAGGGTCTGGGGGCCTTTAGAAATGTCCTGAAGGGCATTAGAAGGGTCTGCGGGCCTTTAGAATGCTCCTGAGGGGCAGTAGAACGGTCTTGGGACCTTTAGAAAGGCCCTGACGGGCATTAGAATGGTCTGCGGGCCTTTAGAAGTGTCCTGAGGTGCTCTAGAATGGTCTGGGGGCCTTTATAAGGGTCCTGACAGGCTCTAGAAGGGTCTGGGAACCTTTATAAATGCCCTGAGGGGCATTAGAAGGGTCTGAGGGCCTTTAGAAAGGTCCTGAGGGGCATTAGAAGGGTCTTGTGGCCTTCATAAGGGTCCTGAAAGGCATTACAAGGGTCTGGGGGCTTTTAGATGGGTCCTGAGGCAATCTAGAAGGGTCTAGAGGCCTTTACATGGGTCTTGAGGGTCATTAGAAGGGTGTGGAGGCCTTTAGAAAGGCCCTGAGTGGCTCTAGAAGGGTCTGGGGGCTATTAGAATCGTCCTGAGGGGGTCCAGAATGGTCTGGGGGCCTTTTTAAAGGCCCTCAGGGGGATTATAAGGGTCTCGCGGCCTTTAGAATGGCCCTGAGTGGCATTAGAATGGTCTCGGTGCCTTTAGAAAAGCCCTGAGGGGCATTAGAAGGGTCTGGGGGCCTTTAGAATGCTCCTGAGAGGCAGTAGAAGGATCTGGGGGCATTTAGAAGGGTCTTCAGGGGCTCTAGAAGGGTCTAGGGACCTTTAGAAAGGCCCTGTGAGGCATTTGAAGGGTCTGGGGTTCTTTAGAATGCTCCTGAGGGGCAGTAGAAGGGTCTGGGGACCTTTAGAAAGGACCTGACGGGCATTAGAATGGTCTGCAGGCCTTTATAAGTGTCCTGAGGGGCTCTAGAATGGTCTGGGGGCCTTTATAAGGGTCCTGAAGGGCTCTAGAAGGGTCTGGGAACCTTTATAAATGCCCTGAGGGGCATTAGAAGGGTCTGAGGGCCTTTATAAATGTCCTGAGGGGCATTAGAAGGGTCTTGTGGCCTTCATAAGGGTCCTGAAAGGCATTAGAAGGGTCTGGGGGCTTTTAGATGGGTCCTGAGGCAATCTAGAAGGGTCTAGAGGCCTTTACATAGGTCTTGAGGGTCATTAGAAGGGTGTGGAGGCCTTTAGAAAGGCCCTGAAAGGCATTAGACGGGTCTGGGGGCTTTTAGATGGGTCCTGAGGCAATCTAGAAGGGTCTGGGGGCCTTTACATGGGTCTTGAGGGTCATTAGAAGGGTGTGGAGGCCTTTAGAAAGGCCCTGAGGTGCTCTAGAAGGGTCTGGGGGCGATTAGAAGCATCCTGAGGGGGTCCAGAAGGGTCTGGGGGCCTTTTTAAAGGCCCTCAAGGGGATTATAAGGGTCTCGCGGCCTTTAGAAAGGCCCTGAGTGGCATTAGAAGGGTCTGGGTGCCTTTAGAAATGTCCTCAGGTGCTCTAGAAGGTTCTGGGGGCCTTTCGAAATGTCCTGAAAGGCATTAGAAGGGTCTGGGTGCCCTTATACCAGCCCTGAGGGGAATTAACAGGGTCTGGGGGACTTTAGAAGGGTCCTGAGGGGCTCTATAAGGGTCTGGGGGCCTTTAGAAGGGTCTTCAGGGGCTCTAGAAGGGTCTGGGGACCTTTAGAAAGGCCCTGTGGGGCATTAGAAGGGTCTGGGGGCCTTTAGAATGCTCCTGAGGGGCAGTAGAAGGGTCTGGGGACCTTTAGAAAGGCCCTGACGGGCATTAGAATGGTCTGCGGGCCTTTAGAAGTGTTCTGAGGTGCACTGGAATGGTCTGGGGGCCTTTATAAGGGTCCTGACAGGCTCTAGAAGGGTCTGGGAACCTTTATAAATGCCCTGAGGGGCATTAGAAGGGTCTGAGGGCCTTTAGAAAGGTCCTGAGGGGCATTAGAAGGGTCTTGTGGCCTTCATAAGGGTCCTGAAAGGCATTAGAAGGGTCTGGGGGCTTTTAGATGAGTCCTGAGGCAATCTAGAAGGGTCTGGGGGCCTTTACATGGGACTTGAGGGTCATTAGAAGGGTGTGGAGGCCTTTAGAAAGGCCCTGAGTGGCTCTAGAAGGGTCTGGGGGCTATTAGAATCGTCCTGAAGGGGTCCAGAAGGGTCTGGGGGCCTTTTTAAAGGCCCTCAGGGGGATTATAAGGGTCTCGCGGCCTTTAGAAAGGCCCTGAGTGGCATTAGAAGGGTCTGGGTGCCTTTAGAAATGTCCTGAGGGGCTCTAGAAGGGTCTGGGGGCCTTTAGAAATGTCTTGAGGGGCATTAGAAGGGTATGGGGGCCTTTAGAAAAGCCCTGTTGGGCATTACAAGGGTCTGGGGTCATATAGAAAGGCCCTGAGAGGTTCTAGAAGTGTCTGGGGTACTTTAGAAAGGCCCTGAGGGGCATTAGAAGGGTCTGGGGGCCTTTAGAAGGGCCCTGATGGGCATTAGAATGGTCTGAGGGCCTTTACAAAGGTCCTGAGGGGCATTAGAAGGGTCTTGTGTCCTTCATAAGGGTCCTGAAAGGCATTAGAAGGGTCTGGGGGCTTTTAGATGGGTCCTGAGGCAATCTAGAAGGGTCTAGAGGCCTTTACATGGGTCTTGAGTGTCATTAGAAGGGTGTGGAGGCCTTTAGAAAGGCCCTGAAAGGCATTAGACGGGTCTGGGGGCTTTTAGATGGGTCCTGAGGCAATCTAGAAGGGTCTGGGGGCCTTTACATGGGTCTTGAGGGTCATTAGAAGGGTGTGGAGAGCTTTAGAAAGGCCCTGAGGGGCTCTAGAAGGGTCTGGGGGCGATTAGAAGCATCCTGAGGGGGTCCAGAAGGGTCTGGGGGCCTTTTTAAAGGCCCTCAGGGGGATTATAAGGGTCTCGCGGCCTTTAGAAAGGCCCTGAGTGACATTACAAGGGTCTGGGTGCCTTTAGAAATGTCCTCAGGGGCTCTAGAAGGTTCTGGGGCCCTTTAGAAATGTTCTGAGGGGCATTAGAAGGGTCTGGGTGCCCTTATAACAGCCCTGAGGGGAATTAACAGGGTCTGGGGGACTTTAGAAGGGTCCTGAGGGGCTCTATAAGGGTCTGGGGGCCTTTAGAAGGGTCTTCAGGGGCTCTAGAAGGGTCTGGGGACCTTTAGAAAGGCCCTGTGGGGCATTAGAAGGGTCTGGGGGCCTTTAGAATGCTCCTGAGGGGCAGTAGAAGGGTCTGGGGACCTTTATAAAGGCCCTGACGGGCATTAGAATGGTCTGCGGGCCTTTAGAAGTGTTCTGAGGTGCACTAGAATGGTCTGGGGGCCTTTATAAGGGTCCTGACAGGCTCTAGAAGGGTCTGGGAACCTTTATAAATGCCCTGAGGGGCATTAGAAGGGTCTGAGGGCCTTTAGAAAGGTCCTGAGGGGCATTAGAAGGGTCTTGTGGCCTTCATAAGGGTCCTGAAAGGCATTAGAAGGGTCTGGGGGCTTTTAGATGGGTCCTGAGGCAATCTAGAAGGGTCTGGGGGCCTTTACATGGGTCTTGAGGGTCATTAGAAGGGTGTGGAGGCCTTTAGAAACGCCCTGAGGGGCTCTAGAAGGGTCTGGGGGCTATTAGAATCGTCCTGAAGGGGTCCAGAAGGGTCTGGGTGCTTTTTTAAAGGCCCTCAGGGGGATTATAAGGGTCTCGCGGCCTTTAGAAAGGCCCTGAGTGGCATTATAAGGGTCTGGGTGCCTTTAGAAATGTCCTGAGGGGCTCTAGAAGGGTCTGGGGGCCTTTAGAAATGTCTTGAGGGGCATTAGAAGGGTATGGGGGCCTTTAGAAAAGCCCTGTTGGGCATTACAAGGGTCTGGGGTCATATAGAAAGGCCCTGAGAGGTTCTAGAAGTGTCTGGGGTACTTTAGAAAGGCCCTGAGGGGCATTAGAAGGGTCTGGGGGCCTTTAGAAGGGCCCTGAGGGGCATTAGAAGGGTCTGAGGGCCTTTACAAAGGTCCTGAGGGGCATTAGAAGGGTCTTGTGTCCTTCATAAGGGTCCTGAAAGGCATTAGAAAGGTCTGGGGGATTTTAGATGGGTCCTGAGGCAATCTAGAAGGGTCTAGAGGCCTTTACATGGGTCTTGAGTGTCATTAGAAGGGTGCGGAGGCCTTTAGAAAGGCCCTGAAAGGCATTAGACGGGTCTGGGGGCTTTTAGATGGGTCCTGAGGCAATCTAGAAGGGTCTGGGGGCATTTACATGGGCCTTGAGGGTCATTAGAAGGGTGTGGAGAGCTTTAGAAAGGCCCTGAGGGGCTCTAGAAGGGTCTGGGGGCTATTAGAAGTGTCCAGAGGGGATCCAGAAGGGTCTGGGGGCCTTTTTAAAGGCCCTCAGGGGGATTATAAGGGTCTCGCGGCCTTTAGAAAGGCCCTGAGTGACATTACAAGGGTCTGGGTGCCTTTAGAAATGTCCTCAGGGGCTCTAGAATGTTCTGGGGGCCTTTAGAAATGTCCTGAGGGTCATTAGAAGGGTCTGGGTGCCCTTATAACAGCCCTGAGGGGAATTAACAGGGTCTGGGGGACTTTAGAAGGGTCCTGAGGGGCTCTATAAGGGTCTGGGGGCCTTTAGAAGGGTCTTCAGGGGCTCTAGAAGGGTCTGGTGACCTTTAGAAAGGCCCTGTGGGGCATTAGAAGGGTCTGGGGGCCTTTAGAATGCTCCTGAGGGGCAGTAGAAGGGTCTGGGGACCTTTATAAAGGTCCTGACGGGCATTAGAATGGTCTGCGGGCCTTTAGAAGTGTTCTGAGGTGCACTAGAATGGTCTGGGGGCCTTTATAAGGGTCCTGACAGGCTCTAGAAGGGTCTGGGAACCTTTATAAATGCCCTGAGGGGCATTAGAAGGGTCTGAGGGCCTTTAGAAAGGTCCTGAGGGGCATTAGAAGGGTCTTGTGGCCTTCATAAGGGTCCTGAAAGGCATTAGAAGGGTCTGGGGGCTTTTAGATGGGTCCTGAGGCAATCTAGAAGGGTCTGGGGGCTTTTACATGGGTCTTGAGGGTCATTAGAAGGGTGTTTTGGCCTTTAGACAGGCCCTGAAAGGCATTAGAAGGGTCTGGGGGCTATTAGAAGCGTCCTGAGGGGGTCCAGAAGGGTCTGGGGGCCTTTTTAAACGCCCTCAGGGTGATTATAAGGGTCTCGCGGCCTTTAGAAAGGCCCTGAGTGGCATTAGAAGGCTCTGGGTGCCTTTAGAAATGTCCTGAGGGGCTCTAGAAGGGTCTGGGGGCCTTTAGAAATGTCCTGAGAAGCATTAGAAGGGTCTGGGGGCCTTTAGAATGCTCCTGAGGGGCAGTAGAAGGGTCTTGGGACCTTTAGAAAGGCCCTGACGGGCATTAGAATGGTCTGCGGGCCTTTAGAAGTGTCCTGAGGTGCTCTAGAATGGTCTGGGGTCCTTTATAATGGTCCTGACAGGCTCTAGAAGGGTCTGGGAACCTTTATAAATGCCCTGAGGGGCACTAGAAGGGTCTGAGGGCCTTTAGAAAGGTCCTGAGGGGCATTAGAATGGTCTGGGGGCCTTTAGAATGCTCAAGAGGGGCATTAGAAGGGTCTTGTGGCCTTCATAAGGGTCCTGAAAGGCATTAGAAGGGTCTGGGGGCTTTTAGATGGGTCCTGAGTCAATCTAGAAGGGTCTGGGGGCCTTTACATGGGTCTTGAGTGTCATTAGAAGGGTGTGGAGGCCTTTAGAAAGGCCCTGAAAGGCATTAGAAGGGTCTGGGGGCTATTAGAAGCGTTCTGAGGGGGTCCAGAAGGGTCTGGGGGCCTTTACATGGGCCTTGAGGGTCATTAGAAGGGTGTGGAGGCCTTCAGAAAGGCCCTGATAGGCTCTAGAAGGGTCTGGGGGCTATTAGAAGCATCCTGAGGGGGTCCAGAAGGGTCTGGGGTCCTTTTTAAAGGCCCTCAGGGGGATTATAAGGGTCTCGCGGCTTTTAGAAAGGCCCTGAGTGGCATTACAAGGATCTGGGTGCCTTTAGAAATGTCCTGAGGGGCTCTAGAAGGGTCTGGGGGCCTTTAGAAATGTCCTGAGGGGCATTAGAAGGTTATGGGGGCCTTTAGAAAAGCCCTGAGGGGCATTAGAAGGGTCTGGGGTCATATAGAAAGGCCCTGAGAGGTTCTAGGAGAGTCTGGGGTACTTTAGAAAGGCCCTGAGGGGCAGTAGAAGGGTCTGGGGGCCTTTAGAAGGGCCCTGACGGGCATTAGAAGGGTCTGAGTGCCTTTAGAAAGGTCCTGAGGGGCATTAGAAGGGTCTTGTGGCCTTCATAAGGGTCCTGAAAGGCATTAGAAGGGTCTGGGGTCTTTTAGATGGGTCCTGAGGCAATCTAGAAGGGTCTAGAGGCCTTTACATGGGTCTTGAGGGTCATTAGAAGGGTGTGGAGGCCTTTAGAAAGGCCCTGAAAGGCATTAGAAGGGTCTGGGGGCTTTTAGATGGGTCCTGAGGCAATCTAGAAGGGTCTGGGGGCCTTTACATGGGTCTTGAGGGTCATTAGAAGGGTGTGGAGGCCTTTAGAAAGGCCCTGAGGGGCTCTAGAAGGGTCTGGGTGCTATTAGAAGCGTCCTGAGGGGTCCAGAAGGGTCTGGGGGCCTTTTTAAAGGCCCTCAGGGGGATTATAAGGGTCTCGCGGCCTTTAGAAAGGCCCTGAGTGGCATTACAAGGGTCTGGGTGCCTTTAGAAATGTCCTGAGGGGCTCTAGAAGGGTCTGGGGGCCTTTAGAAAAGCCCTGAGGGCCATTACAAGGGTCTGGGGTCATATAGAAAGGCCCTGAGAGGTTCTAGAAGTGTCTGGGGTACTTTAGAAAGGCCCTGAGGGGCATTAGAAGGGTCTGAGGGCCTTTAGAAGGGTCCTGAGGGGCATTAGAAGGGTCTGGGGGCCTTTAGAAAGGCCCTGAGGGGCATTAGAAGGGTGTGGGGGCCATTAGAAGCGACCTGAGGGGGTCCAGAAGGGTCTGGGGGCCTTTTTAAAGGCCCTCAGGGGGATTATAAGGGTCTCGCGGCCTTTAGAAAGGCCCTGAGTGGCATTACAAGGGTCTGGGTGCCTTTAGAAATGTCCTGAGGGGCTCTAGAAGGGTCTGGGGATCTTTAGAAAGGCCCTGTGGGGCATTAGAAGGGTCTGGGGGCCTTTAGAATGCTCCTGAGTGGCAGTAGAAGGGTCTGGGGACCTTTAGAAAGGCCCTGACGGGCATTAGACTCGTCTGCGGGCTTTTAGAAGTGTCCTGAGGGAATCTAGAATGGTCTGGGGGCCTTTATAAGGGTCCTGACGGGCTCTAGAAGGGTCTGGGAACCTTTATAGATGCCCTGACGGGCGTTAGAAGGGTCTGAGGGCCTTTAGAAAGGTCCTGAGGGGCATTAGAAGGGTCTTGTGGCCTTCATAAGGGTCCTGAAAGGCATTAGAAGGGTCTGGGGGCTTTTAGATGGGTCCTGAGGCAATCTAGAAGGGTCTGGGGGCCTTTACATGGGTCTTGAGGGTCATTAGAAGGGTGTGGAGGCCTTTAGAAAGGCCCTGAGGGGCTCTAGAAGGGTCTGGGGGCTATTAGAAGTGTCCTGAGGGGGTCCAGATGGGTCTGGGGGCCTTTTTAAAGGCCCTCAGGGGGATTATAAGGGTCTCGCGGCCTTTAGAAAGGCCCTGAGTGGCATTATAAGGGTCTGGGTGCCTTTAGAAATGTCCTGAGGGGCTCTAGAAGGGTCTGGGGTCCTTTAGAAAGGCCCTGTGGGGCATTAGAAGGGTCTGGGGGCCTTTAGAATGCTCCTGAGGGGCAGTAGAAGGGTCTGGGGATCTTTATAAAGACCCTGTTATGCATTAGAATGGTCTGCAGGCCTTTAGAATTGTCCTGAGGTGCTCTAGAATGGTCTGGGGGCCTTTATAAGGGTCCTGACAGGCTCTAGAAGGGTCTGGGAACCTTTATAAATGCCCTGAGGGGGAGTAGAGGGGTCTGAGGGTCTTTAGAAAGGTCCTGAGGGGCATTAGAAGGGTCTTGTGGCCTTCATAAGGTCCTGAAATGCATTAGAAGGGTCTGGGGGCTTTTAGATGGGTCCTGAGGCAATCTAGAAGGGTCTGGGGGCCTTTACATGGGTCTTGAGGGTCATTAGAAGGGTGTGGAGGCCTTTAGAAAGGACCTGAGCGGCTCTAGAAGGGTCTGGGGGCTATTAGAAGCGTCCTGAGGGGGTCCAGAAGGGTCTGGGGGCCTTTTTAAAGGCCCTCAGGGGGATTATAAGGGTCTCGCGGCCTTTAGAAAGGCCCTGAGTGGCATTAGAAGAGTCTGGGGTCATATAGAAAGGCCCTGAGAGGTTCTAGAAGTGTCTGGGGTACTCTAGAAAGACCCTGAGGGGCATTAGAAGGGTCTGGGGGCCTTTAGAAGGGTCTTCAGGGGCTCTAGAAGGGTCTGGGGACCTTTAGAAAGGCCCTGTGGGGCATTAGAAGGGTCTGGGGGCCTTTAGAATGCTCCTGAGTGGCAGTAGAAGGGACTGGGGACCTTTAGAAAGGCCCTGACGGGCATTAGAATGGTCTGCGGGCCTTTAGAAGTTTCCTGAGGGGCTCTAGAATGGTCTGGGGGCCTTTATAAGGGTCCTGACGGGTTCTAGAAGGGTCTGGGAACCTTTATAAATGCCCTGAGGGGCATTAGAAGGGTCTGAGGGCCTTTAAAAAGGTCCTGAGGGGCATTAGAAGGGTCTTGTGTCCTTCATAAGGGTCCTGAAAGGCATTAGAAGGGTCTGGGGGCTTTTAGATGGGTCTTGAGGCAATCTAGAAGGTTCTGGGGGCCTTTACATGGGTCTTGAGGGTCATTAGAAGGGTGTGGAGGCCTTTAGAAAGGCCCTGAAAGGCATTAGACGGGTCTGGGGGCTTTTAGATGGGTCCTGAGGGGGTCCAGAAGGGACTGGGGGCCTTTTTAAAGGCCCTCAGGGGGATTATAAGGGTCTCGCGGCCTTTAGAAAAGCCCTGAGTGGCATTAGAAAGGTCTGGGTGCCTTTAGAAATATCCTGAAAGGCTCTAGAAGGGTCTGGGGGCCTTTAGAAATGTCCTGAGGGGCATTAGAAGGGTCTGGGGGCCTTTAGAATGCTCCTGAGGGGCAGTAGAATGGTCTGGGGACCTTTAGAAAGGCCCTGACAGGCATTAGAATGGTCTGCAGGCCTTTAGAAGTGTCCTGAGGGGCTCTAGAATGGTCGGGGGGCCTTTATAATGGTCCTGACGGGCTCTAGAAGGGTCTGGGAACCTTTATAAATGCCCTGAGGGGCATTAGAAGGGTCTTGTGGCCTTCATAAGGGTCCTGAAAGGCATTTAGAAGGGTCTGGGGGCTTTTAGAAGCGTCCTGAGGCAATCTAGAAGGGTCTGGGGGCCTTTACATGGGTCTTGAGGGTCATTAGAAGGGTGTGGAGGCCTTTACAAAGGCCCTGAGTGGCTCTAGAAGGGTCTGGGGGCTATTAGAAGCGTCCTGAGGGGGTCCAGAAGGGTCTGGGGGCCTTTTTAAAGGCCATCAGGGGGATTATAAGGGTCTCGCGGCCTTTAGAAAGGCCCTGAGTGGCATTAGAAGGGTCTGGGTGCCTTTAGAAATGTCCTGAGGGGCTCTTGAAGGGTCTGGGGGCCTTTAGAAATGTCCTGAGGGGCATTAGAAGGGTCTGGGGGCCTTTAGAAAGGCCCTGAGGGGAATTACAAGGGTCTGGGGTCATATAGAAAGGCCCTGAGAGGTTCTAGAAGTGTCTGGGGTACTTTAGAAAGGCCCTGAGGGGCATTAGAAGGGTCTGGGGGCCTTTAGAATGCTCCTGAGTGGCAGTAGAAGGGACTGGGGACCTTTAGAAAGGCCCTGACGGGCATTAGAATGGTCTGCGGGCCTTTAGAAGTTTCCTGAGGGGCTCTAGAATGGTCTGGGGGCCTTTATAAGGGTCCTGACGGGTTCTAGAAGGGTCTGGGAACCTTTATAAATGCCCTGAGGGGCATTAGAAGGGTCTGAGGGCCTTTAAAAAGGTCCTGAGGGGCATTAGAAGGGTCTTGTGTCCTTCATAAGGGTCCTGAAAGGCATAAGAAGGGTCTGGGGGCTTTTAGATGGGTCTTGAGGCAATCTAGAAGGTTCTGGGGGCCTTTACATGGGTCTTGAGGGTCATTAGAAGGGTGTGGAGGCCTTTAGAAAGGCCCTGAAAGGCATTAGACGGGTCTGGGGGCTTTTAGATGGGTCCTGAGGGGGTCCAGAAGGGACTGGGGGCCTTTTTAAAGGCCCTCAGGGGGATTATAAGGGTCTCGCGGCCTTTAGAAAAGCCCTGAGTGGCATTAGAAAGGTCTGGGTGCCTTTAGAAATATCCTGAAAGGCTCTAGAAGGGTCTGGGGGCCTTTAGAAATGTCCTGAGGGGCATTAGAAGGGTCTGGGGGCCTTTAGAATGCTCCTGAGGGGCAGTAGAATGGTCTGGGGACCTTTAGAAAGGCCCTGACAGGCATTAGAATGGTCTGCAGGCCTTTAGAAGTGTCCTGAGGGGCTCTAGAATGGTCGGGGGGCCTTTATAATGGTCCTGACGGGTTCTAGAAGGGTCTGGGAACCTTTATAAATGCCCTGAGGGGCATTAGAAGGGTCTTGTGGCCTTCATAAGGGTCCTGAAAGGCATTTAGAAGGGTCTGGGGGCTTTTAGAAGCGTCCTGAGGCAATCTAGAAGGGTCTGGGGGCCTTTACATGGGTCTTGAGGGTCATTAGAAGGGTGTGGAGGCCTTTACAAAGGCCCTGAGTGGCTCTAGAAGGGTCTGGGGGCTATTAGAAGCGTCCTGAGGGGGTCCAGAAGGGTCTGGGGGCCTTTTTAAAGGCCATCAGGGGGATTATAAGGGTCTCGCGGCATTTAGAAAGGCCCTGAGTGGCATTAGAAGGGTCTGGGTGCCTTTAGAAATGTCCTGAGGGGCTCTTGAAGGGTCTGGGGGTGTTTAGAAATGTCCTGAGGGGCATTAGAAGAGTCTGGGGGCCTTTAGAAATGTCCTGAGGGGCATTAGAAGGGTCTGGGGGCCTTTAGAAAGGCCCTGAGGGGAATTACAAGGGTCTGGGGTCATATAGAAAGGCCCTGAGAGGTTCTAGAAGTGTCTGGGGTACTTTAGAAAGGCCCTGAGGGGCATTAGAAGGGTCTGGGGGCCTTTAGAAGGGCCCTGAGGGGCATTAGAAGGGTCTGAGGGCCTTTACAAAGGTTCTAAGGGGCATTAGAAGGGTCTTGTGGCCTTCATAAGGGTCGTGAAAGGCATTAGAAGGGTCTGGGGGCTTTTAGATGGGTCCTGAGGCAATCTAGAAGGGTCTAGAGGCCTTTACATGGGTCTTGAGGGTCATTAGAAGGGTGTGGAGGCCTTTAGAAAGGCCCTGAAAGGCATTAGAAGGGTCTGGGGGCTTTTAGATGGGTCCTGAGGCAATCTAGAAGGGTCTGGGGGCCTTTACATGGGTCTTGAGGGTAATTAGAAGGGTGTGGAGGCCTTTAGAAAGGCCCTGAGGGGCTCTAGAAGGGTCTGGGGGCTATTAGAAGCGTCCTGAGGGGGTCCAGAAGGGTCTGGGGGCCTTTTTAAAGGCCCTCAGGGGGATTATAAGGGTCTCGCGGCCTTTAGAAAGGCCCTGAGTGGCATTACAAGGGCCTGGGTGCCTTTAGAAATGTCCTGAGGGGCTCTAGAAGGTTCTGTGGGCCTTTAGAAATGTCCTGAGGGGCATTAGAAGGGTCTGGGTGCCCTTATAAAAGCCCTCAGGGGAATTAGCAGGGTCTGGGGGACGTTACAAGGGTCCTGAGGGGCTCTATAAGGGTCTGGGGGCCTTTAGAAGGTTCTTCAGGGGCTCTAGAAGGGTCTGGGTACCTTTAGAAAGGCCCTGTGGGGCATTAGAAAGGTCTGGGGGCCTTTAGAATGCTTCTGAGGGCAGTAGAAGGGTCGGGGGACCTTTATAAAGGCCCTGACGGGCATTAGAATGGTCTGCGGGCCTTTAGAAGTGTCCTGAGGGGCTCTAGAATGGTCTGGGGGCCCTTATAAGGGTCCTGACGGGCTCTAGAATGGTCTGGGAACCTTTATAAATGCCCTGAGGGGCATTAGAAGGGTCTTAGGGCCTTCAGAAAGGTCCTGAGGGGCATTAGAAGGGTCTTGTGGCCTTCATAAGGGTCCTGAAAGGCATTAGAAGGGTCTGGGGTATTTTGGATGGGTCCTGAGGCAATCTAGAAAGGTCTGGGGGCCTTTACATGGGTCTTGAGGGTCATTAGAAGGGTGTGGAGGCCTTTAGAAAGACCCTGAGGGGCTCTAGAAGGGTCTGGGGGTTATTAGAAGCGTCCTGAGGGGGTCAAGAAGGGTCTGGGGTCCTTTTTAAAGGCCCTCAGGGGGATTATAAGGGTCTCGCGGCCTTTAGAAAGGCCCTGAGTGGCATCAGAAGGGTCTGAGTGCCTTTAGAAATGTCCTTAGGGGCTCTAGAAGGGTCTGGGGGCCTTTAGAAATGTCCTGAGGGGCATTAGAAGGGTCTGGGGGCCTTTAGAATGCTCCTGAGGGGCAGTAGAAGGGTCTGGGGACCTTTAGAAAGGCCCTGACAGGCATTAGAATGGTCTGCAGGCCTTTAGAAGTGTCCTGTTGGGCTCTAGAAAGGTCGGGGGGCCTTTATAATGGTCCTGACGGGCTCTAGAAGGGTCTGGGAACCTTTATAAATGCCCTGAGGGGCATTAGAAGGGTCTTGTGGCCTTCATAAGGGTCCTGAAAGGCATTAGAAGGGTCTGGGGGCTTTTAGAAGCGTCCTGAGGCAATCTAGAAGGGTCTGGGGGCCTTTACATGCGTCTTGAGGGTCATTAGAAGGGTGTGGAGGCCTTTAGACAGGCCCTGAGTGGCTCTAGAAGGGTCTGGGGGCTATTAAAAGCGTCCTGAGGGGGTCCAGAAGGGTCTGGGGGCCTTTTTAAAGGCGCTCAGGGGGATTATAAGGGTCTCGCGGCCTTTAGAAAGGCCCTGAGTGGCTTTAGAAGGGTCTGGGTGCCGCTAGAAATGTCCTGAGGGGCTCTAGAAGGGTCTGGGGGCCTTTAGCAATGTCCTGAGTGGCATTAGAAGGGTCTGGGGGCCTTTAGAAGGGCCCTGAGGGGCATTAGAAGGGTCTGAGGGCCTTTACAAATGTCCTGAGGGGCATTAGAAGGGTCTTGTGGCCTTCATAAGGGTCGTAAAAGGCATTAGAAGGGTCTGGGGGCTTTTAGATGGGTCCTGAGGCAATCTAGAAGGGTCTAGAGGCCTTTACATGGGTCTTGAGGGTCATTAGAAGGGTGTGGAGGCCTTTAGAAAGGCGCTGAGGGGCTCTAGAAGGGTCTGGGGGCTATTAGAAGCATCCTTAGGGGGTCCAGAATGGTCTGGGGGCCTTTTTAAAGGCCATCAGGGGGATTATAAGGGTCTCGCGGCGTTTAGAAAGGCCCTGAGTGGCATTAGAAGGGTCTGTGTGCCTTTAGAAATGTCCTGAGGGGCTCTAGAAGGGTCTGGGGACCTTTAGAAATGTCCTGAGGGGCATTAGAAGGGTATGGGGGCCATTAGAAAGGCCCTGAGGGGCATTAGAAGGGTCTGGGGTCATATAGAAAGGCCCTGAGAGGTTCTAGAAGTGTCTGGGGTACTTTAGGAAGGCCCTGAGGGGCATTAGATGGGTCTGGGGGCCTTTAGAAATGTCCTGAGGGGCATTAGAAGTGTCTGGGGGCCTTTAGAATGGTCCTGAGCGGGTCTAGAAGGGTCTGGAGGCATTTAAAACTGTCCTGAGAGGCTCTAGAAGGGTCTGGGTGCCTTTATAAGGGACCTAAGGGGCATTTGAAGGTTCTGGGTGCCCTTATAAAAGCCCTGAGGGGAATTAGCAGGGTCTGGGCGCCTTTATAAGGGTCCTGAGGGGCTCTATAAGGGTCTGGGGGCCTTTAGAAGGGGCTTCAGGGGCTCTAGAAGGGTCTGGGGACCTTTAGAAAGGCCCTGTGGGGCATTAGACGGGTCTGGGGGCCTTTAGAATGCTCCTGAGGGGCAGTAGAAGGGTGTGGGGACCTTTATAAAGGCACTGACAGGCCTTTAGAATGGTCCTCAGGGGGTCTAGAAGCATCTGGAGGCATTTAAAACTGTCCTGAGAGGCTCTAGAAGGGTCTGGGTGCCTTTATAAGGGTCCTGAGGGGCATTAGAAGATTCTGGGTGCCCTTATAAAACCCCTGAGAGGAATTAGCAGGGTCTGGGGGACTTTAGAAGGGTCCTGAGGGGTTCTAGAATGGTCTGGGGTCCTTTCTAAAGGCCCTGTGGGGCATTACAAGGGCCTGGAGTCATATAGAAAGGCCCTGAGAGGTTCTAGAAGTGTCTGGGGTACTTTAGAAAGGCCCTGATGGGCATTAGAAGGGTCTGGGGGCCTTTAGAATGGTCCTGAGGGGGTCTAGAAGGGTCTGGAGGCATTTAAAACTGTCCTGAGAGGCTCTAGAAGGGTCTGGGTGCCTTTATAAGGGTCCTGAGGGGTATAAGAAGATTCTGGGTGCCCTTATAAAAGCCCTGAGAGGAATTAGCAGGGTCTGGAGGACTTTAGAAGGGTCCTGAGGGGCTCTATAAGGGTCTGGGGGCCTTTAGAAAGGTCCTGAGGGGCATTAGAAGGGTCTTGTGGCCTTCATAAGGGTCCTGAAAGGCATTAGAAGGGTCTGGGCGCTTTTAGATGGGTCCTGAGGCTATCTAGAAGGGTCTAGGGGCCTTTACATTGGTCTTGAGGGGCATTAGAAGGGTGTGTATGCCTTTAGAAAGGCGCTGAGGGGCTCTAGATGGGTCTGGGGGCTATTAGAAGCGTCCTGAGGGGGTCCAGAAGGGTCTAGGGGCATTTATGAAGGCCCTCAGGGGGATTATAAGGGTCTCGCGGCTTTTAGAAAGGCCCTGAGTGGCATTACAAGGGTCTGGGGTCATATAGAAAGGCCCTGAGAGGTTCTAGAAGTGTCTGGGGTACTTTAGAAAGGCCCTGAGGGGTATTAGAAGGGTCTGGGGGCCTTTAGAATGGTCCTGAGGGGTTCTAGAAGGGTCTGGAGGCATTTAAATCTGTCCTGAGAGGCTCTAGAAGGGTCTGGGTGCCTTTATAAGGGTCCTGAGGGGCATTAGAAGGGTCTGGGTGCCCTTATAAAAGCCCTGAGGGGAATTAGCAGGGTCTGGGGGACTTTAGAAGGGTCCAGAGGGGCTCTATAAGGGTCTGGGGGCCTTTAGAAGGGTCTTGAGGGGCTCTAGAAGGGTCTGGGGACCTTTAGAAAGGCCCTGTGGGGCATTAGAAGGGTCTGGGGGCCTTTAGAATGCTCCTGAGGGGCATTAGAAGGGTCTGGGGACCTTTATAAATGCCCTGACGGGCATTAGAATGGTCTGCGGGCCTTTAGAAGTGTCCTGAGGGGTTCTAGAAGGGTCTGGGGGCCTTTATAAGGGTCCTGACAGGCTCTAGAAGGGTCTGGGAACCTTTATAAATGCCCTGAGGGTCACTAGAAGGGTCTGAGGGCCTTTAGAAAGGTCCTTAGGGGCATTAGAAGGGTCTTGTGGCCTTTATAAGGGTCCTGAAAGGCATTAGAAGGGTCTGGGGGCTTTTGGATGGGTCCTGAGGCAATCTAGAAGGTTCTGGGGGCCTTTACATGGGTCTTGAGGGTCATTAGAAGGGTGTGGAGGCCTTTAGAAAGGCCCTGAAAGGCATTAGACGGGTCTGGGGGCTTTTAGATGGGTCCTGAGGGGGTCCAGAAGGGACTGGGGGCCTTTTTAAAGGCCCTCAGGGGGATTATAAGGGTCTCGCGGCCTTTAGAAAGGCCCTGAGTGGCATCAGAAGGGTCTGGGTGCCTTTAGAAATGTCCTTAGGGGCTCTAGAAGGGTCTGGGGGCCTTTAGAAATGTCCTGAGGGGCATTAGAAGGGTCTGGCTGCCCTTATAAAAGCCCTCAGGGGAATTAGCAGGGTCTGGGGGACGTTACAAGGGTCCTGAGGGGCTCTATAAGGGTCTGGGGGCCTTTAGAAGGTTCTTCAGGGGTTCTAGAAGGGTCTGGGGACCTTTAAAAAGGCCCTGAGGGGCATTAGAAAGGTCTGGGGGCCTTTAGAATGCTCCTGAGGGGCAGTAGAAGGGTCTGGTGACCTTTATAAATGCCCTGACGGGCATTAGAATGGTCTGCGGGCCTTTAGAATTGTCCTGAGGAGCTCTAGAATGGTCTGGGGGCCTTTATAAGGGTCCTGACGGGCTCTAGAAGGGTCTGGGAACATTTATTAATGCCCTGAGGGGCATTAGAATGGTCTGAGGGCCTTTAGAAAGGTCCTGAGGGGCATTAGAAGGGTCTTGTGGCCTTCATAAGGGTCCTGAAAGGCATTAGAAGGGTCTGGGGGCATTTAGATGGGTCCTGAGGCAATCTAGAAGGGTCTAGAGGCCTTTACATGGGTCTTGAGGGTCATTAGAAGGGTGTGGAGGCCTTTAGAAAGGCTCTGAAAGGCATTAGAAGGGTCTGGGGGCTTTTAGATGGGTCCTGAGGCAATCTAGAAGGGTCTGGGGGCCTTTACATGGGTCTTGAGGGTCATTAGAAGGGTGTGGAGGCCTTTAGAAAGGCCCTGAGGGGCTCTAGAGGGGTCTGGGGGCTATTAGAAGCGTCCTGAGGGGGTCCAGAAGCGTCTGGGGACCTTTTTAAAGGCCCTCAGGGAGATTATAAGGGTCTCGCGGCCTTTAGAAAGGCCCTGAGTGGCATTACAAGGGTCTGGGTGCCTTTAGAAATGTCCTGAGGGGCTCTAGAAGGTTCGGGGGGCCTATAGAAATGTCCTGAGGGGCATTATAAGGGTCTGGGTGCCCTTATAAAAGCCCTCAGGGGAATTAGCACGGTCTGGGGGACTTTAGATCGGTCCTGAGGGGCTCTAGAAGGGTCTGGGGGCCTTTAGAAGGGTCTTGAGGGGCTCTAGAAGGGTCTGGGGACCTTTAGAAAGGTCCTGAGGGGCATTAGAAGGGTCTGGGGGCCTTTAGAATGCTCCTGAGGGGCAGTAGAAGGGTCTGGGGACCTTTAAAAATGCCCTGACGGGCATTAGAATGGTCTACGGGCCTTTAAAAGTGTCCTGAGGGGTTCTAGAAGGGTCTGGGGGCCTTTATAAGGGTCCTGACAGGCTCTAGAAGGGTCTGGGAACCTTTATAAATGCCCTGAGGGGCACTAGAAGGGTCTGTGGGCCTTTAGAAAGGTCATGAGGGGCATTAGAATGGTCTTGTGGCCTTTATAAGGGTCCTGAAAGGCATTAGAAGGGTCTGGGGTCTTTTGGATGGGTCCTGAGGCAATCTAGAAAGGTCTGGGGGCCTTTACATGGGTCTTGAGGGTCATTAGAAGGGTGTGGAGGCCTTTAAAAAGACCCTGAGGGGCTCTAGAAGGGTCTGGGGGTTATTAGAAGCGTCCTGAGGTGGTCCAGAAAGGTCTGGGGGCCTTTTTAAAGGCCCTCAGGGGGATTATAAGGGTCTCGCGGCCTTTAGAAAGGCCCTGAGTGGCATTAGAAGGGTCTGGGTGCCTTTAGAAATGTCCTTAGGGGCTCTAGAAGGTTCTGTGGGCCTTTAGAAATGTCCTGAGGGGCATTAGAAGGGTCTGGGTGCCCTTATAAAAGCCCTCAGGGGAATTAGCAGGGTCTGGGGGACTTTAGATTGGTCCTGAGGGGCTCTAGAAGGGTCTGGGGGCCTTTAGAAGGGTCTTGAGGGGCTCTAGAAGGGTCTGGGGACCTTTAGAAAGGCCCTGTGGGGCATTAGAAGGGTCTGGGGGCCTTTAGAATGCTCCAGAGGGGCAGTAGAAGGGTCTGGGGACCTTTATAAATGCCCTGACGGGCATTAGAATGGTCTGCGGGCCTTTAGAATTGTCCTGAGGGGTTCTAGAAGGGTCTGGGGGCCTTTATAAGGGTCCTGACAGGCTCTAGAAGGGTCTGGGAACCTTTATAAATGCCCTGAGGGGCACTAGAAGGGTCTGAGGGCCTTTAGAAAGGTCCTGAGGGGCATTAGAATGGTCTTGTGGCCTTTATAATGGTCCTGAAAGGCATTAGAAGGGTCTGGGGGCTTTTGGATGGGTCCTGAGGCAATCTAGAAAGGTCTGGGGGCCTTTACATGGGTCTTGAGGGTCATTAGAAGGGTGTGGAGGCCTTTAGAAAGACCCTGAGGGTCTCTAGAAGGGTCTGGGGGTTATTAGAAGCGTCCTGAGGGGGTCCAGAAGGGTCTGGGGGCCTTTTTAAAGGCCCTCAGGGGGATTATAAGGGTCTCGCGGCCTTTAGAAAGGCCCTGAGTGGCATCAGAAGGGTCTGGGTGCCTTTAGAAATGTCCTTAGGGGCTCTAGAAGGGTCTGGCGGCCTTTAGAAATGTCCTGAGGGGCATTAGAAGGGTCTGGGGGCCTTTAGAATGCTCCTGAGGGGCAGTAGAACGGTCTGGGGACCTTTAGAAAGGCCCTGACAGGCATTAGAATGGTCTGCGGACCTTTAGAAGTGTCCTGAGTGGCTCTAGAATGGTCGGGGGGCCTGTATAATGGTCCTGACGGGTTCTAGAAGGGTCTGGGAACCTTTATAAATGCCCTGAGGGGCATTAGAAGGGTCTGGGTGCCTTTAGAAATGTCCTTAGGGGCTCTAGAAGGGTCTGGGGGCCTTTGGAAATGTCCTGAGGGGCATTAGAAGGGTATCGGGGCCTTTAGAGAAGCCCTGAGGGGCATTACAAGGGTCTGGGTTCATATAGAAAGGCCCTGAGAGGTTCTAGAATGGTCTGGGGTACTTTAGAAAGGGCCTGAGGGGCATTAGAAGGGTCTGGGGGCCTTTAGAAGGGCCCTGAGGGGCATTAGAAGGGTCTGAGGGCCTTTACAAAGGTCCTGAGGGGCATTAGAAGGGTCTTGTGGCCTTCATAAGGGTCGTGAAAGGCATTAGAAGGGTCTGGGGGCTTTTAGATGGGTCCTGAGGCTATCTAGAAGGGTCTAGAGGCCTTTACATGGGTCTTGAGGGTCATTAGAAGGGTGTGGAGGCCTTTAGAAAGGCCCTGAAAGGCATTAGAAGGGTCTGGGGGCTTTTAGATGGGTCCTGAGGCAATCTAGAAGGGTCTGGGGGCCTTTACATGGGTCTTGAGGGTCATTAGAAGGGTGTGGAGGCCTTTAGAAAGGCCCTGAGGGGCTCTAGAAGGGTCTGGGGGCTATTAGAAGCGTCTTTAGGGGGTCCAGAAGGGTCTGGGGGCCTTTATAAAGGCCCTCAGGGGGATTATAAGGGTCTCGCGGCCTTTAGAATCGTCCTGAGTGGCATTACAAGGGTCTGGGTGCCTTTAGAAATGTCCTGAGGGGCTCTAGAAGGTTCTGTGGGCCTTTAGAAATGTCCTGAGGGGCATTAGAAGGGTCTGGGTGCCCTTATAAAAGCCCTGAGGGGAATTAGCACGGTCTGGGGGACGTTACAAGGGTCCTGAGGGGCTCTATAAGGGTCTGGGGGCCTTTAGAAGGGTCTTCAGGGGCTCTAGAAGGGTCTGGGGACCTTTAAAAAGGCCCTGAGGGGCATTAGAAAGGTCTGGGGGCCTTTAGAATGCTCCTGAGGGGCAGTAGAAGGGTCTGGGGACCTTTATAAATGCCCTGACGGGCATTAGAATGGTCTGCGGGCCTTTAGAAGTGTCCTGAGGGGCTCTAGAAGGGTCTGGGGGTTATTAGAAGCGTCCTGAGGGGGTCCAGAAGGGTCTGGGGGCCTTTTTAAAGGCCCTCAGGGGGATTATAAAGGTCTCGCGGCCTTTAGAAAGGCCCTGAGTGGCATCAGAAGGGTCTGGGTGCCTTTAGAAATGTCCTTAGGGCCTCTAGAAGGGTCTGGGGGCCTTTAGAAATGTCCTGAGGGGCATTAGAAGGGTCTGGGTGCCTTTAGAATGCTCCTGAGGGGCAGTAGAAGGGTCTGGGGACCTTTAGAAAGGCCCTGACAGGCATTAGAATGGTCTGCGGGCCTTTAGAAGTGTCCTGAGTGGCTCTAGAATGGTCGGGGGGTCTTTATAATGGTCCTGACGGGCTCTAGAATGGTCTGGGAACCTTTATAAATGCCCTGAGGGGCATTAGAAGGGTCTTGTGGCCTTCATAATGGTCCTGAAAGGCATAAGAAGGGTCTGGGGGCTTTTAGATGGGTCCTGAGGCAATCTAGAAGTGTCTGGGGGCCTTTACATGGGTCTTGAGTGTCATTAGAAGGGTGTGGAGGCATTTAGAAAGGCCCTGAAAGGCATTAGAAGGGTCTGGGGGCTTTTAGAAGGGTCCTGAGGCAATCTAGAAGGGTCTGGGGGCCTTTACATGGGTCTTGAGGGTCATTAGAAGGGTGTGGAGGCCTTTAGAAAGGCCCTGAGGGGTTCTAGAATGGTGTGGGGGCTATTAGAAGCGTCCTGAGGGGGTCCAGAAGGGTCTGGGGGCCTTTTTAATGGCCCTCAGGGGGATTATAAGGATCTCGCGGCATTTAGAAAGGCCCTGAGAGGCATTAGAAGGGTCTGGGTGCCTTTAGAAATGTCCTGAGGGGCTTTAGAATGGTCTGGGGACCTTTAGAAACGTCCTGAGGGGCATTAGAAGGGTATGGGGGCCTTTAGAAAAGCCCTGAGGGGCATTACAATGGTCTGGGGTCATATAGAAAGGCCCTGAGAGGTTCTAGAAGTGTCTGGGGTACTTTAGAATGGCCCGGAGGGGCATTAGAATGGTGTGAGGGCCTTTAGAAGGGCCCTGAGGGGCATTAGAAGGGTCTGGGTGCCTTTACAAAGGTCCTGAGGGACATTAGAAGGGTCTTGTGGCCTTCATAAGGGTCCTGAAAGGCATTAGTAGGGTCTGGGGTCTTTTAGATGGGTCCTCAGGCAATCTAGAATGGTCTGGGGGCCTTTACATGGGTCTTGAGGGTCATTAGAAGGGTGTGGAGGCCTTTAGAAAGACCCTGAGGGTCTCTAGAAGGGTCTGGGGGTTATTAGAAGCGTCCTGAGGGGGTCCAGAAGGGTCTGGGGGCCTTTTTAAAGGCCCTCAGGGGGATTATAAGGGTCTCGCGGCCTTTAGAAAGGCCCTGAGTGGCATCAGAAGGGTCTGGGTGCCTTTAGAAATGTCCTTAGGGGCTCTAGAAGGGTCTGGGGGCCTTTAGAAATGTCCTGAGGGGCATTAGAAGGGTCTGGGGGCCTTTAGAATGCTCCTGAGGGGCAGTAGAACGGTCTGGGGACCTTTAGAAAGGCCCTGACAGGCATTAGAATGGTCTGCGGACCTTTAGAAGTGTCCTGAGTGGCTCTAGAATGGTCGGGGGGCCTTTATAATGGTCCTGACGGGCTCTAGAAGGGTCTGGGAACCTTTATAAATGCCCCGAGGGGCATTAGAAGGGTCTGGGTGCCTTTAGAAATGTCCTTAGGTGCTCTAGAAGGGTCTGGGGGCCTTTGGAAATGTCCTGAGGGGCATTAGAAGGGTATCGGGGCCTTTAGAGAAGCCCTGAGGGGCATTACAAGGGTCTGGGTTCATATAGAAAGGCCCTGAGAGGTTCTAGAATGGTCTGGGGTACTTTAGAAAGGGCCTGAGGGGCATTAGAAGGGTCTGGGGGCCTTTAGAAGGGCCCTGAGGGGCATTAGAAGGGTCTGAGGGCCTTTACAAAGGTCCTGAGGGGCATTAGAAGGGTCTTGTGGCCTTCATAAGGGTCGTGAAAGGCATTAGAAGGGTCTGGGGGCTTTTAGATGGGTCCTGAGGCTATCTAGAAGGGTCTAGAGGCCTTTACATGGGTCTTGAGGGTCATTAGAAGGGTGTGGAGTCCTTTAGAAAGGCCCTGAAAGGCATTAGAAGGGTCTGGGGGCTTTTAGATGGGTCCTGAGGCAATCTAGAAGGGTCTGGGGGCCTTTACATGGGTCTTGAGGGTCATTAGAAGGGTGTGGAGGCCTTTAGAAAGGCCCTGAGGGGCTCTAGAAGGGTCTGGGGGCTATTAGAAGCGTCCTTAGGGGGTCCAGAAGGGTCTGGGGGCCTTTTTAAAGGCCCTCAGGGGGATTATAAGGGTCTCGCGGCCTTTAGAATCGTCCTGAGTGGCATTACAAGGGTCTGGGTGCCTTTAGAAATGTCCTGAGGGGCTCTAGAAGGTTCTGTGGGCCTTTAGAAATGTCCTGAGGGGCATTAGAAGGGTCTGGGTGCCCTTATAAAAGCCCTGAGGGGAATTAGCAGGGTCTGGGGGACGTTACAAGGGTCCTGAGGGGCTCTATAAGGGTCTGGGGGCCTTTAGAAGGGTCTTCAGGGGCTCTAGAAGGGTCTGGGGACCTTTAAAAAGGCCCTGAGGGGCATTAGAAAGGTCTGGGGGCCTTTAGAATGCTCCTGAGGGGCAGTAGAAGGGTCTGGGGACCTTTATAAATGCCCTGACGGGCATTAGAATGGTCTGCGGGCCTTTAGAAGTGTCCTGAGGAGCTCTAGAATGGTCTGGGGGCCTTTATAAGGGTCCTGACGGGCTCTAGAAGGGTCTGGGAACCTTTATAAATGCCCTGAGGGGCATTAGAAGGGTCTTAGGGCCTTTAGAAAGGTTCTGAGGGGCATTAGAAGGGTCTTGTGGCCTTCATAAGGGTCCTGAAAGGCATTAGAAGGGTCTGGGGGCTTTTAGATGGGTCCTGAGGCAATCTAGAAGGGTCTAGAGGCCTTTACATGGGTCTTGAGGGTCATTAGAAGGGTGTGGAGGCCTTTAGAAAGACTCAGAAAGGCATTAGAAGGGTCTGGGGGCTTTTAGATGGGTCCTGAGGCAATCTAGAAGGGTCTGGGGGCCTTTACATGGGTCTTGAGGGTCATTAGAAGGGTTTGGAGGCCTTTAGAAAGGCCCTGAGGGGCTCTAGAGGGGTCTGGGGGCTATTAGAAGCGTCCTGAGGGGGTCCAGAAGGGTCTGGGGGCCTTTTTAAAGGCCCTCAGGGGGATTATAAGGGTCTCGCGGCCTTTAGAACTGCCCTGAGTGGCATTACAAGGGTCTGGGTGCCTTTAGAAATGTCCTGAGGGGCTCTAGAAGGTTCGGGGGTCCTTTAGAAATGTCCTGAGGGGCATTAGAAGGGTCTTGGTGCCCTTATAAAAGCCCTCAGGGGAATTAGCAGGGTCTGGGGGACTTTAGATTGGTCCTGAGGGGCTCTATAAGGGTCTGGGGGCCTTTAGAAGGGTCTTGAGGGGCTCTAGAAGGGTCTGGGGACCTTTAGAAAGGTCCTGAGGGGCATTAGAAGGGTCTGCGGGCCTTTAGAATGCTCTTCAGGGGCAGTAGAAGGGTCTGGGGACCTTTATAAATTCCTTGACGGGCATTAGAATGGTCTACGGGCCTTTAGAAGTGTCCTGAGGGGTTCTAGAAGGGTCTGGGGGCCTTTATAAGGGTCCTGACAGGCTCTAGAAGGGTCTGGGAACCTTTATAAATGCCCTGAGGGGCACTAGAAGGGTCTGTGGGCAATTAGAAAGGTCATGAGGGGCATTAGAATGTTCTTGTGGCCTTTATAAGGGTCCTGAAAGGCATTAGAAGGGTCTGGGGTCTTTTGGATGGGTCCTGAGGCAATCTACAAAGGTCTGGGGGCCTTTACATGGGTCTTGAGGGTCATTAGAAGGGTGTGGAGGCCTTTAGAAAGACCCTGAGGGGCTCTAGAAGGGTCTGGGGGTTATTAGAAGCGTCCTGAGGGGGTCCAGAAGGGTCTGGGGGCCTTTTTAAAGGCCCTCAGGGGGATTATAAAGGTCTCGCGGCCTTTAGAAAGGCCCTGAGTGGCATCAGAAGGGTCTGGGTGCCTTTAGAAATGTCCTTAGGGGCTCTAGAAGGGTCTGGGGGCCTTTAGAAATGTCCTGAGGGGCATTAGAAGGGTCTGGGTGCCTTTAGAATGCTCCTGAGGGGCAGTAGAAGGGTCTGGGGACCTTTAGAAATGCCCTGAGAGGCATTAGAATGGTCTGCGGGCCTTTAGAAGTGTCCTGAGTGGCTCTAGAATGGTCGGGGGGTCTTTATAATGGTCCTGACGGGCTCTAGAATGGTCTGGGAACCTTTATAAATGCCCTGAGGGGCATTAGAAGGGTCTTGTGGCCTTCATAATGGTCCTGAAAGGCATAAGAAGGGTCTGGGGGCTTTTAGATGGGTCCTGAGTCAATCTAGAAGTGTCTGGGGGCCTTTACATGGGTCTTGAGTGTCATTAGAAGGGTGTGGAGGCATTTAGAAAGGCCCTGAAAGGCATTAGAAGGGTCTGGGGGCTTTTAGAAGGGTCCTGAGGCAATCTAGAAGGGTCTGGGGGCCTTTACATGGGTCTTGAGGGTCATTAGAAGGGTGTGGAGGCCTTTAGAAAGGCCCTGAGGGGTTCTAGAATGGTGTGGGGGCTATTAGAAGCGTCCTGAGGGGGTCCAGAAGGGTCTGGGGGCCTTTTTAAAGGCCCTCAGGGGGATTATAAGGGTCTCGCGGCATTTAGAAAGGCCCTGAGAGGCATTAGAAGGGTCTGGGTGCCTTTAGAAATGTCCTGAGGGGCTCTAGAATGGTCTGGGGACCTTTAGAAATGTCCTGAGGGGCATTAGAAGGGTATGGGGGCCTTTAGAAAAGCCCTGAGGGGCATTACAATGGTCTGGGGTTATATAGAAAGGCCCTGAGAGGTTCTAGAAGTGTCTGGGGTACTTTAGAATGGCCCGGAGGGGCATTAGAAGGGTCTGAGGGCCTTTAGAAGGGCCCTGAGGGGCATTAGAAGGGTCTGGGTGCCTTTACAAAGGTCCTGAGGGACATTAGAAGGGTCTTGTGGCCTTCATAAGGGTCCTGAAAGGCATTAGAAGGGTCTGGGGTCTTTTAGATGGGTCCTCAGGCAATCTAGAATGGTCTGGGGGCCTTTACATGGGTCTTGAGGGTCATTAGAAGGGTGTGGAGGCCTTTAGAAAGGCCCTGAGGGGCTCTAGAAGGGTCTGGGGGCTATTAGAAGCGTCCTGAGGGGGTCCAGAAGGGTCTGGGGGCCTTTTTAAAGGCCCTCAGGGGGATTATAAGGGTCTCGCGGCCTTTAGAAAGGCCCTGAGTGGCATTACAAGGGTCTGGGTGCCTTTAGAAATGTCCTGAGGGGATCTAGAAGATTCTGTGGGCCTTTAGAAATGTCCTGAGGGGCATTAGAAGGGTCTGGGTGCCCTTATAAAAGCCCTGAGGGGAATTAGCAGGGTCTGGGGGACTTTAGAAGGGTCCTGAGGGGCTCTATAAGGGTCTGGGGGCCTTTAGAAGGGTCTTCAGGGGCTCTAGAAGGGTCTGGGGACCTTTAGAAAGGCTCTGTGGGGCATTAGAAGGGTCTGGAGGCCTTTAGAATGCTCTTGAGGGGCAGTAGAAGAGTCTGGGGACCTTTATAAAGGCCCTGACGGGCATTAAAATTGTCTGGGGGACTTTAGAAGTCTCCTGAGTGGCTCTAGAATGGTCTGGGGGCCTTTATAAGGGTCCTGACGGGCTCTAGAAGGGTCTGGGAACCTTTATAAATGCCCTGAGGGGCATTAGAAGGGTCTGAGGGCTTTTAGAAAGGTCCTGAGGGGCATTAGAAGGGTCTTGTGGCCTTCATAAGGGTCCTGAAAGGCATTAGAAGGGTCTGGGGGCTTTTGGATGGGTCCTGAGGCAATCTAGAAGGGTCTGGGGGCCTTTACATGTGTCTTGAGTGTCATTAGAAGGGTGTGGAGGCATTTAGAAAGGCCCTGAAAGGCATTAGAAGGGTCTGGGGGCTTTTAGATGGGTCCTGAGGCAATCTAGAATGGTCTGGGGGCATTTACATGGGTCTTGAGGGTCATTCGAAGGGTGTGGAGGCCTTTAGAAAGGCCCTGAGGGGCTCTAGAAGGGTCTGGGGTCTATTAGAAGCGTCGTGAGGGGGTCCAGAAAGGTCTGGGGGCCTTTTTAAAGGCCCTCAGGGGGATTATAAGGGTCTCGCGGCCTTTAGAAAGGCCCTGAGTGGCATTAGAAGGGTCTGGGGTCATATAGAAAGGCCCTGAGAGGTTCTAGAAGTGTCTGGGGTACTTTAGAAAGGCCCTGAGGGGCATTAGAAGGGTCTGAGGGCCTTTACAAAGGTCCTGAGGGGCATTAGAAGGGTCTTGTGTCCTTCATAATGGTCCTGAAAGGCATTAGAATGGTCTGGGGGCTTTTAGATGGGTCCTGAGGCAATCTAGAAGGGTCTGGGGGCCCTTACATGGGTCTTGAGGGTCATTAGAAGGGTGTGGAGGCCTTTAGAAAGGACCTGAGGGGCTCTAGAAGGGTCTGGGGGCTATTAGAAGCGTCATTAGGGGGTCCAAAAGGGTCTGAGGGCCTTTTTAAAGGCCCTCAGTATGATTATAAGGGTCTCGTGGCCTTTAGAAAGGCCCTGAGTGGCGTTACAAGGGTCTGGGTGCCTTTAGAAATGTCCTGAGGGGCTCTAGAAGGTTCTGTGGGCCTTTAGAAATGTCCTGAGGGGCATTAGAAGGGTCTGGGTGCCCTTATAAAAGCCCTCAGGGGAATTAGCAGGGTCTGGGGGACTTTAGATTGGTCCTGAGGGGCTCTAGAAGGGTGTGGCGGCCTTTAGAAGGGTCTTGAGGGGCTCTAGAATGGTCTGGGGACCTTTAGAAAGGCCCTGTGGGGCATTAGAAGGGTCTGGGGGCCTTTAGAATGCTCCTGAGGGGCTCTAGAAGGGTCTGGGGGCCTTTATAAGGGTCCTGACGGGCTCTAGAAGGGTCTGGGAACCTTTATAAATGCCCTGAGGGGCACTAGAAGGGTCTGAGGGCCTTTAGAAAGGTCCTGAGGGGCATTACAAGGGTCTTGTGGCTTTTACAAGGGTCCTGAAAGGCATTAGAAGGGTCTCGGAGCTTTTGGATGGGTCCTGAGGCAATCTAGAAGGGTCTGGGGGCCTTTACATGGGTCTTGAGGGTCATTAGAAGGGTGTGGAGGCCTTTAGAAAGACCCTGAGGGTCTCTAGAAGGGTCTTGGGGCTATTAGAATCGTCCTGAGTGGGTCCAGAAGGGTCTGGGGGCCTTTTTAAAGGCCCTCAGGGGGATTATAAGGGTCTCGCGGCCTTTAGAAAGGCCCTGAGTGGAATTACAAGGGTCTTGGTACCTTTCGAAATGTCCTGAGGGGCTCTAGAAGGGTCTGGGGGCCTTTAGAAATGTCCTGAGGGGCATTAGAAGGGTCTGGGGGCCTTTAGAATGCTCCTGAGGTGCAGTAGAAGGGTCTGGGGACCTTTAGAAAGGCCCTGACAGGCATTAGAATGGTCTCCGGGCCTTTAGAAGTATCCTGAGGGGCTCTAGAATGGTCGGGGGGCCTTTATAAAGGTCCTGACGGGCTCTAGAAGGGTCTGGGAACATTTATAAATGCCCTGAGGGGCATTAGAAGGGTCTTGTGGCCTTCATAAGGGTCCTGTCTGGGGGCTATTACATGGGTCTTGAGGGTCATTCGAAGGGTGTGGAGGCCTTTAGAAAGGCCCTGAGGGGCTCTAGAAGGGTCTGGGGGTATTAGAAGCATCCTGAGGGGGTCCAGAAGGGTCTTGGGGCCATTTTAAAGGCCCTCAGTGGGATTATAAGGGTCTCGGGGCATTTAGAAATGCCCTGAGTGGCATTACAAGGGCCTGGGGTCATATAGAAAGGCCCTGAGAGTTTCTAGAAGTGTCTGGGGTACTTTAGAAAGGCCCTGAGGGGCATTAGAAGGGTCTGGTGGCCTTTAGAATGCTCCTGAGGGGCAGTAGAAGGGTCTGGGGACCTTTATAAAGGCCCTGACGGGCATTAGAATGGTCTGCGGGATTTAGAAGTGTCCGGAGGGGCTCTAGAATGGTCTGGGGGCCTTTATAAGGGCCCTGACGGGCTCTAGAAGGGTTTGGGAACCTTTATAAATGCCCTGAGGTGCATTAGAAGGGTCTGAGGGCCTTTGGAAAGGTCCTGAGGGGCATTAGAAAGGTCTTGTGGCCTTCATAAGGGTCCTGAAAGGCATTAGAAGGGTCTGGGGGCTTTTAGATGGGTCCTGAGGAAATCTAGAAGGTTCTAGGGGCCTTTACATTGGTCTTGCGTGTCATTCGAAGGGTGTGGAGGCCTTTAGAAAGGCCCTGAGGGACTCTAGAAGGGTCTGGGGGCTATTAGAAGCGTCCTGAGGGGGTCCTGAAGGGTCTGGGGGCCTTTTTAAAGGCCCTCAGGGGGATTATAAGGGTCTCGCGGCCTTTAGAAAGGCCCTGAGTGGCATTGCAAGGGCCTGGGTTCATATAGAAAGGCCCTGAGAGGATCTAGAAGTGTCTGGGGTACTTTAGAAAGGCCCTGAGGGGCATTAGAAGGGTCTCGGGGCCTTTAGAATGGTCCTGAGGGGGTCTAGAAGGGTCTGGATGCATTTAAAACTGTCCGGAGAGGCTCTAGAAGGGTCTGGGTGCCTTTATAAGGGTCCTGAGGGGCATTAGAAGATTCTGGGTGCCCTTATAAAAGCCCTGATAGGAATTAGCAGGGTCTGGGGGACTTTAGAAGGGTCCTGAGGGGCTCTATAAGGGTCTGGGGGCCTTTAGAAAGGTCCTGAGGGGCATTAGAAGGGTCTTGTGGCCTTCATAAGGGTCCTGAAAGGCATTAGAAGGGTCTGGGCGCTTTTAGATGGGTCCTGAGGCAATCTAGAAGGGTCTAGGGGCCTTTACATGGGTCTTGAGGGGCATTAGAATGGTCTGAGGTCCTTTAGAAAGGTCGTGAGCGGCATTAGAAGGGTCTGGGGGCTTTTAGATGGGTCCTGAGGCAATCTAGAAGGGTCTGGGGGCCTTTACATGGGTCTTGAGGGTCATTAGAAGGGTGTGGAGGCCTTTAGAAAGGCCCTGAGGGGCTCTAGAAGGGTCTGGGGGCTATTAGAAGCGTCCTGAGGGGGTCCAGAAGGGTCTGGGGGCCTTTTTAAAGGCCCTCAGGGGGATTATAAGGGTCTCGCGGCCTTTAGAAAGGCCCTGAGTGGCATTAGAAGGGTCTGGGTGCATTTAGAAATGACCTGAGGGGCATTAGAAGGGTATGGGGGCCTTTAGAAAGGCCCTGTGGGGCATTAGAAGGGTCTGGGGGCCTTGAGAATGGTCCTGAGGGGGTCTAGAAGTGTCTGGAGGCATTTAAAACTGTCCTGAGAGGCTCTAGAATGGTCTCGGCGCCTTTAGAAGGGTCTTCAGGGGCTCTAGAAGGGTCTGGGGACCTTTAGAAAGGCCCTGTGGGTCATTAGAAGGGTCTGGGGGCCTTTAGAAGGGTCCTGAGGGGCTCTATAAGGGTCTGGGGGCCTTTAGAAGGGTCTTCAGGGGCTCTAGAAGGGTCTCGGGACCTTTAGAAAGGCCCTGTGGGGCATTAGAAGGGTCTGGGGGCCTTTAGAATGGTCCTGAGGGGCTCTAGAAGGGTCTGGAGGCATTTAAAACTGTCCTGAAAGGCTCTAGATGGGTCTGGGAGCCTTTATAAAGGTCCTGAGGGGCATTAGAAGGGTCTGGGTGCCCTTATAAAAGCCCTGAAAGGAATTAGCAAGGTCTGGGGGTCTTTAGAAGGGTCCTGAGGGGCTCTGTAAGGGTCTGGGGGCCTTTAGAAGGGTCTTCAGGGGCTCTAGAAGGGTCTGGGGACCTTTAGAAAGGCCCTATGGGGCATTAGAAGGGTCTGGGGGCCTTTAGAATGCTCCTGAGGGGCAGGTGAAGGGTCTGGGAACCTTTATAAAGGCCCTGACGGGCATTAGAATGGTCTGCGGGCCTTTAGAAGTGTCCTGAGGGGCTCTAGAATGGTCTGGCGGCCTTTATAAGGGTCCTGACGGGCTCTAGAAGGGTCTGGGAACCTTTATAAATGCCCTGAGGGGCATTAGAAGGGTCTGAGTGCCTTTAGAATGGTCCTGAGGGGCATTAGAAGGGTCTTGTGGCCTTCATAATGGTCCTGAAAGGCATTAGAAGGGTCTGGTGGCTTTTAGATGGGTCCTGAGGCAATCTAGAAGGGTCTAGGGGCCTTTACATGGGCCTTGAGAGTCATTAGAAGGGTGTGGAGTCCTTTTTGAAAGGCCCTGAGGGGCTCTAGAAGGGTCTGGGGGCTATTAGAATCGTCCTGAGGGGGTACAGAAGGGTCTGGGGGCCTTTTTAAAGGCCCTCAGGGGGATTATAAGGGTCTCGCGGCCTTTAGAAAGGCCTTGAGTGGCATTACAAGGGTCTGGGGTCATATAGAAAGGCCCTGAGAGGTTCTAGAAGTGTCTGGGGTACTTTAGAAAGGCCCTGAGGGGCATTAGAAGGGTCTGTGCGCCTTTAGAATGGTCCTGAGGGGGTCTAGAAGGGTCTGGAGGCATTTAAAACTGTCCTGAGAGGCTCTAGAAGGGTCTGGGTGCCTTTATAAGGGTCCTGAGGGGCATTAGAAGATTCTGGGTGCCCTTATAAAAGCCCTGAGGGGAACTAGCAGGGTCTGGGGGACTTTAGAAGGGTCCTGAGGGGATCTATAAGGGTCTGGGGGCCTTTAGAAGGGTCTTCAGGGGCTCTAGAAGGGTCTGGGGACCTTTAGAAAGGCCCTGTGGGGCATTAGAAGGGTCTGGGGGCCTTTAGAATGCTCCTGAGGGGCAGTAGAATGGTCTGGGGACCTTTAGAAAGGCCCTGACGGGCATTAGAATGGTCTGCGTGCCTTTATAAGGGTCCTGACGGGCTCTAGAAGGGTCTGGGAACCTTTATAAATGCCCTGAGGGGTATTAGAAGGGTCTGAGGGCCTTTAGAATGCTCCTGAGGGGCAGTAGAAGGGTCTGGGGACATTTATAATTGTCCTGACCGGCTCTAGAAGGGTCTGGGAACCTTTATATATGCCCTGAGGGGCATTAGAAGGGTCTGAGTGCCTTTAGAAAGGTTCTGAGGGGCATCAGAAAGGTCTTGTGGCCTTCATAAGGGTCATGAAAGGCATTAGAAGGGTCTGGGGGCTTTTAGATGGGTCCTGAGGCAATCTAGAAGGGTCTAGGGGCCTTTACATGGGTCTTGAGGGTCATTAGAAGGGTGTGGAGGCCTTTAGAAAGGCCCTGAAAGGCATTAGAAGGGTCTGGGGGCTTTTAGATGGGTCCTGAGGCAATCTAGAAGGGTCTGGCGGCCTTTACATGGGTCTTGAGGGTCATTAGAAGGGTGTGGAGGCCTTTAGAAAGGCCCTGAGGGGCTCTAGAAGGGTCTGGGGGCTATTAGAAGCGTCCTGAGGGGGTCCGGAAGGGTCTGGGGGCCTTTTTAAAGGCCCTCAGGGGGATTATAAGGGTCTCGCGGCCTTTAGAAAGGCCCTGAGTGGCATTAGAAGGGTCTGGGTGCCTTTAGAAATGACCTGAGGGGCATTAGAAGGGTATGGGGGCCTTTAGAAAGGCCCTGAGGGGCATTAGAAGGGTCTGGGGGCCTTTAGAAGGGTCCTGAGGGGCATTAGAAGGGTCTGGGTGGCCTTTAGAATGGTCCTGAGGGGCTCTAGAAGGGTCTGGAGGCATTTAAAACTGTCCTGAGAGGCTCTAGATGGGTCTGGGAGCCTTTATAAGGGTCCTGAGGGGCATTAGAAGGGTCTGGGTGCCCTTATAAAAGCCCTGCGGGGAATTAGCAGGGTCTGGGGGACTTTAGAATTGTCCTGAGGGGCTCTAGAAGGGTCTGGGTGCCTTTAGAAGGGTCTTCAGGGGCTCTAGATGGGTCTGGGGACCTTTAGAAAGGCCCTGTGGGGCATTAGAAGGGTCTGGGGGCCTTTAAAATGCTCCTGAGGGGCAGTAGAAGGGTATGGGGACATTTATAAGTGTCCTGACGGACTCTAGAAGGGTGTGGGAACCTTTATAAATGCCCTGAGGGGCATTAGAAGGGTCTGAGGGCCTTTAGAAAGGTTCTGAGGGGCATTAGAAAGGTCTTGTGGCCTTCATAATGGTCCTGAAAGGCATTAGAAGGGTCTGGGGGCTTTTAGATGGGTCCTGAGGCAATCTAGAAGGGTCTAGGGGCCTTTACATGGGTCTTGAGGGTCATTAGAAGGGTGTGGAGGCCTTTAGAAAGGCCCTGAGGGGCTCTAGAAGGGTCTGGGGGCTATTAGAAGCTTCCTGAGGGGGTCCAGAAGGGTCTGGGGGCCTTTTTATAGGCCCTCAGGGGGATTATAAGGGTCTCGCGGCCTTTAGAAAGGCCCTGAGTGGCATTACAAGGGTCTGGGGTCATATAGAAAGGCCCTGAGAGGTTCTAGATATGTCTGGGGTACTTTAGAAAGGCCCTGAGTGGCATTAAAAGGGTCTGGGGTCCTTTAGAATGGTCCTGAGGGGTTCTAGAAGGGTCTGGAGGCATTTAAAACTGTCCTGAGAGGCTCTAGAAGGGTCTGGGTGCCTTTATAAGGGTCCTGAGGGGCATTAGAAGATTCTAGGTGCCCTTATAAAAGCCCTGAGGGGAACTAGCAGGGTCTGGGGGACTTTAGAAGGGTCCTGAGGGGATCTATAAGGGTCTGGGGGCCTTTAGAAGGGTCTTCAGGGGCTCTAGAAGGGTCTGGGGACCTTTAGAAAGGCCCTGTGGGGCATTAGAAGGGTCTGGGGGCCTTTAGAATGCTCCTGAGGGGCAGTAGAATGGTCTGGGGACCTTTAGAAAGGCCCTGACGGGCATTAGAATGGTCTGCGTGCCTTTATAAGGGTCCTGACGGGCTCTAGAAGGGTCTGGGAACCTTTATAAATGCCCTGAGGAGTATTAGAAGGGTCTGAGGGCCTTTAGAATGCTCCTGAGGGGCAGTAGAAGGGTCTGGGGACATTTATAAGTGTCCTGACCGGCTCTAGAAGGGTCTGGGAACCTTTATATATGCCCTGAGGGGCATTAGAAGGGTCTGAGTGCCTTTAGAAAGGTTCTGAGGGGCATCAGAAAGGTCTTGTGGCCTTCATAAGGGTCCTGAAAGGCATTAGAAGGGTCTGGGGGCTTTTAGATGGGTCCTGAGGCAATCTAGAAGGGTCTAGGGGCCTTTACATGGGTCTTGAGGGTCATTAGAAGGGTGTGGAGGCCTTTAGAAAGGCCCTGAAAGGCATTAGAAGGGTCTGGGGGCTTTTAGATGGGTCCTGAGGCAATCTAGAAGGGTCTGGCGGCCTTTACATGGGTCTTGAGGGTCATTAGAAGGGTGTGGAGGCCTTTAGAAAGGCCCTGAGGGGCTCTAGAAGGGTCTGGGGGCTATTAGAAGCGTCCTGAGGGGGTCCGGAAGGGTCTGGGGGCCTTTTTAAAGGCCCTCAGGGGGATTATAAGGGTCTCGCGGCCTTTAGAAAGGCCCTGAGTGGCATTAGAAGGGTCTGGGTGCCTTTAGAAATGACCTGAGGGGCATTAGAAGGGTATGGGGGCCTTTAGAAAGGCCCTGAGGGGCATTAGAAGGGTCTGGGGGCCTTTAGAAGGGTCCTGAGGGGCATTAGAAGGGTCTGGGTGGCCTTTAGAATGGTCCTGAGGGGCTCTAGAAGGGTCTGGAGGCATTTAAAACTGTCCTGAGAGGCTCTAGATGGGTCTGGGAGCCTTTATAAGGGTCCTGAGGGGCATTAGAAGGGTCTGGGTGCCCTTATAAAAGCCCTGCGGGGAATTAGCAGGGTCTGGGGGTCTTTAGAAGGGTCCTGAGGGGCTCTGTAAGGGTCTGGGGGCCTTTAGAAGGGTCTTCAGGGGCTCTAGAAGGGTCTGGGGACCTTTAGAAAGGCCCTATGGGGCATTAGAAGGGTCTGGGGGCCTTTACATGGGTCTTGAGGGTCATTAGAAGGGTGTGGAGGCCTTTAGAAAGGCCCTGAGGGGCTCTAGAAGGGTCTGGGGGCTATTAGAAGCTTCCTGAGGGGGTCCAGAAGGGTCTGGGGGCCTTTTTAAAGGCCCTCAGGGGGATTATAAGGGTCTCGCGGCCTTTAGAAAGGCCCTGAGTGGCATTACAAGGGTCTGGGGTCATATAGAAAGGCCCTGAGAGGTTCTAGAAGTGTCTGGGGAACTTTAGAAAGGTCCTGAGGGGCATTAGAAGGGTCTGGGGGCCTTTAGAATGGTCCTGAGGGGGTCTAGAAGGGTCTGGAGGCATTTAAAACTGTCCTGAGAGGCTCTAGAAGGGTCTGGGTGCCTTTATAAGGGTCCTGAGTGGCATTAGAAGATTCTGGGTGCCCTTATAAAAGCCCTGAGGGGAACTAGCAGGGTCTGGGGGACTTTAGAAGGGTCCTGAGGGGCTCTATAAGGGTCTGGGGGCCTTTAGAAGGGTCTTAAGGTGCTCTAGAAGGGTCTGGGGTGCTTTAGAAAGGCCCTGTGGGGCATTAGAAGGGTCTGGGGGCCTTTAGAATGCTCCTGAGGGGCAGGTGAAGGGTCTGGGAACCTTTATAAAGGCCCTGACGGGCATTAGAATGGTCTGCGGGCCTTTAGAAGTGTCCTGAGGGGCTCTAGAATGGTCTGGGGGCCTTTATAAGGGTCCTGACAGGCTCTAGAAGGGTCTGGGAACCTTTATAAATGCCCTGAGGGGCATTAGAAGGGTCTGAGTGCCTTTAGAAAGGTCCTGAGGGGCATTAGAAGGGTCTGGTGGCCTTCATAAGGGTCCTGAAAGGCATTAGAAAGGTCTGGGGGCTTTTAGATGGGTCCTGAGGCAATCTAGAAGGGTCTAGGGGCCTTTACATGGGCCTTGAGAGTCATTAGAAGGGTGTGGAGTCCTTTAGAAAGGCCCTGAGGGGCTCTAGAAGGGTCTGGGGGCTATTAGAATCGTCCTGAGGGGGTCCAGAAGGGTCTGGGGGCCTTTTTAAGGGCCCTCAGGGGGATTAAAAGGGTCTCGCGGCCTTTAGAAAGGCCCTGAGTGGCATTACAAGGGTCTGGGGTCATATAGAAAGGCCCTGAGAGGTTCTAGAAGTGTCTGGGGTACTTTAGAAAGGCCCTGAGGGGCATTAGAAGGGTCTGTGGGCCTTTAGAATGGTCCTGAGGGGGTCTAGAAGGGTCTGGAGGCATTTAAAACTGTCCTGAGAGGCTCTAGAAGGGTCTGGGTGCCTTTATAAGTGTCCTGAGGGGCATTAGAAGGGTTTGGGTGCCCTTATAAAAGCCCTGAGGGGAATTAGCAGGGTCTGGGGGACTTTAGAATTGTCCTGAGGGGCTCTAGAAGGGTCTGGGGGCCTTTAGAAGGGTCTTCAGGGGCTCTAGATGGGTCTGGGGACCTTTAGAAAGGCCCTGTGGGGCATTAGAAGGGTCTGGGGGCCTTTAAAATGCTCCTGAGGGGCAGTAGAAGGGTATGGGTACATTTATAAGTGTCCTGACGGACTCTAGAAGGGTGTGGGAACCTTTATAAATGCCCTGAGGGGCATTAGAAGGGTCTGAGGGCCTTTAGAAAGGTTCTGAGGGGCATTAGAAAGGTCTTGTGGCCTTCATAAGGGTCCTGAAAGGCATTAGAAGGGTCTGGGGGCTTTTAGATGGGTCCTGAGGCAATCTAGAAGGGTCTAGGGGCCTTTACATGGGTCTTTAGGGTCATTAGAAGGGTGTGGAGGCCTTTAGAAAGGCCCTGAGGGGCTCTAGAAGGGTCTGGGGGCTATTAGAAGCTTCCTGAGGGGGTCCAGAAGGGTCTGGGGGCCTTTTTAAAGGCCCTCAGGGGGATTATAAGGGTCTCGCGGCCTTTAGAAAGGCCCTGAGTGGCATTACAAGGGTCTGGGGTCATATAGAAAGGCCCTGACAGGTTCTAGAAGTGTCTGGGGTACTTTAGAAAGGCCCTGAGTGGCATTAGAAGGGTCTGGGGTCCTTTAGAATGGTCCTGAGGGGTTCTAGAAGGGTCTGGATGCATTTAAAACTGTCCTGAGAGGCTCTAGAAGGGTCTGGGTGCCTTTATAAGGGTCCTGAGGGGCATTAGAAGATTCTGGGTGCCCTTATAAAAGCCCTGAGGGGAACTAGCAGGGTCTGGGGGACTTTAGAAGGGTCCTGAAGGGCTCTATAAGGGTCTGGGGGCCTTTAGAAGGGTCTTGAGGGGCTCTAGAATGGTCTGGGGACCTTTAGAAAGGCCCTGTGGGGCATTAGAAGGGTCTGGGGGCCTTTAGAATGCTCTTCAGGGGCAGTAGAAGGGTCTGGGGACCTTTAGAAAGGACCTGACGGGCATTAGAATGGTCTGCGGGCCTTTAGAAGTGTCATGAGGGGCTCTAGAATGGTCTGGGGGCCTTTATAAGGGTCCTGACGGGCTCTAGAAGGGTCTGGGAACCTTTATAAATGCCCTGAGGGGCATTAGAAGGGTCTGAGGTCCTTTAGAAAGGTCCTGAAATGCATTAGAACGGTCTGGGGGTTTTTAGATGGGTCCTTAGGCAATCTAGAAGGGTCTGGGGGCCTTTACATGGGTCTTGAGGGTCATTAGAAGGGTGTGGATGCCTTTAGAAAGGCCCTGAGGGGCTCTAGAAGGGTCTGGGGGCTATTAGAAGCGTTCTGAGGGGGTCCAGAAGGGTCTGGGGGCCTTTTAAAAAGCCCTCAGGGGGATGATAAGGGTCTCGCGGCCTTTAGAAAGGCCCTGAGTGGCATTACAAGGGTCTGGGTTCATATAGAAAGGCCCTGAGAGGATCTAGAAGTGTCTGATTTACTTTAGAAAGGCCCTGAGGGGCATTAGAAGGGTCTGGGTGCCTTTATAAGGGTCCTGTGGGGCATTAGAAGATTCTGGGTGCCCTTATAAAAGCCCTGAGGGGAATTAGCAGGGTCTAGTGGACTTTAGAAGGGTCCTGAGGGGCTCTATAAGGGTCTGGGGGCCTTTAGAAGGGTCTTCAGGGGCTCTAGAAGGGTCTGGGGACCTTTAGAAAGGCCCTGTGGGGCATTAGAAGGGTCTGGGGGCCTTTAGAATGCTCCTGAGGGGCAGTAGAAGGGACTGGGGACCTTTAGAAAGGCCCTGACGGGCATTAGAATGGTCTGCGGGCCTTTAGAAGTGTCCTGAGGGCTCTAGAATGGTCTGGGGGCCTTTATAAGGGTCCTGACAGGCTCTAGAAGGGTTTGGGAACCTTTATAAATGCCCTGAGGGGCATTAGAAGGGTCTGAGGGCCTTTAGAAAGGTCCTGAGGGGCATTAGAATGGTCTTGTGGCCTTCATAAGGGTCCTGAAAGGCATTAGAAGGGTCTGGGGGCTTTTAGATGGGTCCTGAGGCAATCTAGAAGGGTCAAGGGGCCTTTACATGGATCTTGAGGGTCATTAGAATGGTGTGGAGGCCTTAAGAAAGGCCCTGAAAGGCATTAGATGGATCTGGGGGCTATTAGATGGGTCCTGAGGCAATCTAGATGGGTCTAGGGTACTTTACATGGGTCTTGAGGGTCATTAGAAAGGTGTGGAGGCCTTTAGAAAGGCGCTGAGGGGCTCTAGAAGAGTCTGGGGGCTATTAGAAGCATCCTGAGGGGGTCCAGAAGGGTCTGGGGGCCTTTTTAAAGGCCATCAGGGGGATTATAAGGGTCTCGCGGCCTTTAGAAAGGCCCTGAGTGGCATTAGAAGGGTCTGCGTGCCTTTAGAAATGTCCTGAGGGGCTCTAGAAGAGTCTGGGGACCTTTAGAAATGTCATGAGGGGCATTAGAAGGGTATGGGGGCCTTTAGAAAGGCCCTGAGGGGCATTACAAGGGTCTGGGGTCATATAGAAAGGCCCTGAGAGGTTCTAGAAGTGTCTGGGGTACTTTAGAAAGGCCCTGAGGGGCATTAGAAGGGTCTGGGGGCCTTTAGAAATGTCCTGAGGGGCATTAGAAGTGTCTGGGGGCCTTTAGAATGGTCCTGAGGGGCTCTAGAATGGTCTGGGGGCTATTAGAAGCATCCTGAGGGGGTCCAGAAGGGTCTGGGGGCCTTTTTAAAGGCCCTAAGTGGGATTATAAGGGTCTCGCTGCCTTTAGAAAGGCCCTGAGTGGCATTACAAGGGCCTGGGTTCATATAGAAAGGCCCTGAGAGGTTCTAGAAGTGTCTGGGGTACTTTAGAAAGGCCCTGACGGGCATTAGAAGGGTCTGGGGGCCTTTAGAATGGTCCTGGGGGGTTCTAGAACGGTCTTTAGGCATTTAAAACTGTCCTGAGAGGCTCTAGAAGGGTCTGGGTGCCTTTATAAGGGTCCTGAGGGGCATTAGAAGGGTCTGGGTGCCCTTATAAAAGCCCTGAGGGGAATTAGCAGGGTCTGGGGGAATTTAGAAGGGTCCTGAGGGGCTCTATAAGGGTCTGGGGGCCTTTAGAAGGGTCTTCAGGGGCTCTAGAAGGGTCTGGGGACCTTTAGAAAGGCCCTTTGGGGCATTAGAAGGGTCTGGGGGCCTTTAGAATGCTCCTGAGGGCAGTAGAAGGGTCTGGGGACCTTTATAAAGGCCCTGACGGGCATTAGAATGGTCTGCGGGCCTTTAGAAGTGTCCTGAGGGGCTCTAGAATGGTCTGGGGGCCTTTATAAGGGTCCTGACGGGCTCTAGAAGGGTCTGGGAACCTTTATAAATGCCCTGAGGGGCATTAGAAGGGTCTGAGGGCCTTTAGAAAGGTCCTGAGGGGCATTAGAAGGGTCTTGTGGCCTTCATAAGGGTCCTGAAAGGCATTAGAAGGGTCTGGGGGCTTTTAGATGGGTCCTGAGGCAATCTAGAAGGGTCTAGGGTCCATTACATGGGTCTTGAGGGTCATTAGAAGGGTGTGGAGGCCTTTAGAAAGGCCCTGAAAGGCATTAGAAGGGTCTGGGGGATTTTAGATGCGTCCTGAGGCATTCTACAAGAGTCTGGGGGCCTTTACATGGGTCTTGAGGCTCTTTAGATGGGTGTGGAGTCCTTTAGAAAGGCCCTGAGGGGCTCTAGAAGGGTCTGGGGCTATTAGAAACGTCCTGAGGGGGTCCAGAAGGGTCTGGGGGCCTTTTTAAAGGCCCTCAGGAGGATTATAAGGGTCTCGCGTATTTTAGAAAGGCCCTGAGTGGCATTAGAAGGGTCTGGGTGCCTTTAGATATGACATGAGAAACATTAGAAGAGTCTGGGTGCCTTTAGAATGCTCCTGAGGGGCAGTAGAAAGGTCTGGGGACCATTATAAGTGTCCTGACGGGCTCTAGAAGGGTCTGGGAACCTTTATAAATGCCCTGAGGGGCATTAGAAGTGTCTGAGGGCCGTTAGAAAGGTCCTGAGGGGCATTAGAAGGGTCTTGTGGCCTTCATAAGGGTCCTGAAAGGCATTAGAAGGGTCTGTGGGCTTTTAGATGGGTCCTGAGGCAATCTAGAAGGGTCTAGGGGCCTTTACATGGGTCTTGAGGGTCATTAGAAGGGTGTGGAGGCCTTTAGAAGGCCCTGAGGGGCTCTAGAAGGGTCTGGGGGCTATTAGAAGCGTCCTGAGGGGGTCCAGAATGGTCTGGGGGCCTTTTTAAAGGCCCTCAGGGGGATTATAAGGGTCTCGCGGCCTTTAGAAAGGCCCTGAGTGGCATTAGAAGGGTCTGGGTGCCTTTAGAAATGACCTGAGGGGCATTAGAAGGGTATGGGGGCCTTTAGAAAGGCCCTGAGGGGCATTAGAAGGGTCTGGGGGCCTTTAGAATGGTCCTGAGTGTGTCTAGAAGGGTCTGGAGGCATTTATAACTGTCCTGAGAGGCTCTAGAAGGGTCTGGGTGCCTTTATAAGGGTCCTGAGGGGCATTAGAAGGGTCTGGGTGCCCTTGTAAAAGCCCGGAGGGGAATTAGCAGGGTCTGGGGGCCTTTAGAAGGGTCCTGAGGGGCTCTATAAGGGTCTGGGGGCCTTTAGAAGGGTCTTCAGGGGCTCTAGAAGGGTCTGGGGACCTTTAGAAAGGCCCTGTGGGGCATTAGAAGGGTCTGGGGGCCTTTAGAATGCTCCTGAGGGGCAGGAGAAGGGTTTGGGGACCTTTGTAAAGTCCCTGACGGGCATTAGAATGGTTTGCGGGCCTTTAGAAGTGTAGTGAGGGGCTCTAGAATGGTCTGGGGGCCTTTATAAGGGTCCTGACGGGCTCTAGAAGGGTCTGGGAACCTTTATAAATGCCCTGAGGGGCATTAGAAGGGTCTGAGGGCCTTTAGAATGGTCCTGAGGGGCATTAGATGGGTCTCGTGGCCTTCATAAGGGTCCTGAAAGGCATTAGAAGGGTCTGGGGGCTTTTAGATGGGTCCTGAGGCAATCTAGAAGGGTCTAGGGTCCTTTACATGGGTCTTGAGGGTCATTAGAAGGGTGTGGAGGCCTTTAGAAAGGCCCTGAAAGGCATTAGAATGGTCTGGGGGCTTTTGGATGGGTCCTGAGGCAATCTAGAAGGGTCTAGAGGCCTTTACATGGGTCTTGAGGGTCATTAGAAGGGTGCGGAGGCCTTTAGAAAGGCCCTGAGGGGCTCTAGAAGGGTCTGGGGGCTATTAGAAGCATCCTAAGGGGGTCCAGAATGGTCTGGGGGCCTTTTTAAAGGCCCTCAGGGGGATTATAAGGGTCTCGCAGCCTTTAGAAAGGCCCTGAGTGGCATTAGAAGGGTCTGGGTGCCTTTAGAAATGACCTGAGGGGCATTAGAAGGGTCTGGTGGCCTTTATAATGCTCCTGAGGGGCAGTCGAAGGGTCTGGGGACCTTTGTAAGTGTCCTGACGGGCTCTAGAAGGGTCTGGGAACCTTTATAAATGCCCTGAGGGGCATTAGAAAGGTCTGAGGGCCTTTAGAAAGGTCCTGAGGGGCATTAGAAGGGTCTTGTGGCCTTCATAAGGGTCCTGAAAGGCATTAGAAGGGTCTGGGGGCCTTTAGAATGCTCCTGAGGAGCAGGAGAAGGGTCTGGGGGCCTTTTTAAAGGCCCTCAGGGGGATTATAAGGGTCTGGGGGCCTTTAGAAAGGCCCTGAGTGGCATTAGAAGGGTCTGGGTGCCTTTAGAAATGACCTGAGGGGCATTAGAAGGGTATGGGGGCCTTTAGAAAGGCCCTGAGGGGCATTAGAAGGGTCTGGGTGCCTTTAGAAATGACCTGAGGGGCATTAGAAGGCTCTGGGGGCCTTTAGAATGCTCCTGAGGGGCAGTAGAATGGTCTGGGGACCTTTATAAGTGTCCTGACGGGCTCTAGAAGGGTCTGGGAACCTTTATAAATGCCCTGAGGGGCATTAGAAGGGTCTGAGGGCCTTTAGAAAGGTCCTGAGGGGCATTAGAAGGGTCTTGTGTCCTTCATAAGGGTCCTGAAAGGCATTAGAAGGGTCTGGGGGCTTTTAGATGGGTCCTGAGGCAATCTAGAAGGGTCTGGGGGCCTTTACATGGGTCTTGAGGGTCATTAGAAGGGTGTGGATGCCTTTAGAAAGGCCCTGAGGGGCTCTAGAAGGGTCTGGGGGCTATTAGAAGTGTCCAGAGGGGATCCAGAAGGGTCTGGGGGCCTTTTTAAAGGACCTCAGGGGGATTATAAGGGTCTCGCTGCCTTTAGAAAGGCCCTGAGTGGCATTACAGGGGTCTGGGTTCATATAGAAAGGCCCTAAGAGGTTCTAGAAGCGTCTGGTTTACTTTAGAAAGACCCTGAGGGGCATTAGAAGGGTATGGGTGCCTTTAGAATTGTCCTGAGGGGGTCTAGAAGGGTCTGGAGGCATTTAAAACTGTCCTGAGAGGCTCTAGAAGGGTCTGGGTGCCTTTATAAGGGTCCTGAGGGGCATTAGAAGATTCTGGGTGCCCTTATAAAAGCCCTGAGGGGAACTAGCAGGGTCTGGGGGACTTTAGAAGGGTCCTGAGGGGCTCTATAAGGGTCTGAGGGCCTTTAGAAGGGTCTTGAGGGGCTCTAGAAGGGTCTGGGGACCTTTAGAAAGGCCCTGTGTGGTATTAGAAGGGTCTGGGGGCCTTTAGAATGCTCCTGAGTGGCAGGAGAAGGGTCTGGGGCCCTTTAGAAAGGCCCTGACGGGCATTAGAATGGTCTGCGGGCCTTTAGAAGTGTCCTGAGGTGCTCTAGAATGGTCTGGGGGCCTTTATTAGGGTCCTGACGGGCTCTAGAAGGGTCTGGGAACCTTTATAAATGCCCTGAGGGGCATTAGAAGGGTCTGAGGGCCTTTAGAAAGGTCCTGAGGGGCATTAGAAGGGTCTGAGGGCCTTTAGAAAGGTCCTGAGGGGCATTAGAAGGGTCTGAGGGCCTTTAGAAAGGTCCTGAGGGGCATTAGAAGGGTCTGGGGGCTTTTAGATGGGTCCTTATGCAATCTAGAAGTGTCTGGGGGCTTTACATGGGTCTTGAGGGTTATTAGAATGGTGTGGAGGCCTTTAGAAAGGCCCTGAGGGGCTCTAGAAGGGTCTGGGGGCTATTAGAAGCGTCCTGAGGGGGTCCAGAAGGGTCTGGGGGCCTTTTTAAAGGCCCTCAGGGGGATTATAAGGGTCTCGCGGCCTTTAGAAAGGCCCTGAGTGGCATTAGAAGGGTCTGGGTGCCTTTAGAAATGACCTGAGGGGCATTAGAAGGGTATTAGGGCCTTTATAATGCTCCTGAGGGGCAGTAGAAGGGTCTGGGGACCTTTATAAGTGTCCTGACGGGCTCTAGAATGGTCTGGGAACCTTTATAAATGCCCTGAGGGGCATTAGAAGGGTCTGAGTGCCTTTAGAAAGGTCCTGAGGGGCATTAGAAGGGTCTTGTGGCCTTCATAAGGGTCCTGAAAGGCATTAGAAGGGTCTTGGGGCTTTTAGATGGGTCCTGAGGCAATCTAGAAGGGTCTAGGAGCCTTTACATGGGTCTTGAAAGTCATTAGAAGGGTGTGGAGGCCTTTAGAAAGGCCCTGAAAGGCATTAGAAGGGTCTGGGGGCTTTTAGCTGGGTCCTGAGGCATTCTAGAAGGGTCTGGGGGCCTTTACATGGGTCTTGAGGGTCATTAGAAGGGTGTGGAGGCTTTTAGAAAGGCCCTGAGGGGCTCTAGAAGGGTCTGGGGGCTATTAGAAGCGTCCTGAGGGGGTCCAGAAGGGTCTGGGGGCCTTTTTAAAGGCCCTCAGGGGGATTATAATGGTCTCGCGGCCTTTAGAAAGGCCCTGAGTGGCATTAGAAGATTCTGGGTGCCTTTAGAAATGACCTGAGGGGCATTAGAAGGGTCTGGGGGCCTTTAGAATGCTCCTGAGGGGCAGTAGATGGGTCTGGGGACCCTTATAAGTGTCCTGACGGGCTCTAGAAGGGTCTGGGAACCTTTATAAATGCCCTGAGGGGCATTAGAAGGGTCTGAGGGCCTTTAGAAAGGTCCTGAGGGGCATTAGAAGGGTCTTGTGGCCTTCATAAGGGTCCTGAAAGGCATTAGAAGGGTCTGGGGGCTTTTAGATGGGTCCTGAGGCAATCTAGAAGGGTCTGGGGGCCTTTACATGGATCTTGAGGGTCATTAGAAGGGTGTGGATACCTTTAGAAAGGCCCTAAAGAGCTCTAGAAGGGTCTGGGGGCTATTAGAAGCGTCCTGAGGGGGTCCAGAAGGGTCTGGGGGCCTTTTTAAAGGCCCTCAAGGGGATTATAAGGGTCTCGCGGCCTTTAGAAAGGCCCTGAGTGGCATTACATGGGCCTGGGGAGATATAGAATGGCCCTGAGATGTTCTAGAAGTGTCTGGGGTACTTTAGAAAGGCCCTGAGGGGCATTAGAAGGGTCTGGGGGCCTTTAGAATGGGCCTGGGGGGGTCTAGAAGGGTCTGGAGGCATTTAAAACTGTCCTGAGAGGCTCTAGAAGGGTCTGGGTGCCTTTATAAGGGTCCTGAGGGGCATTACAAGGATCTGGGTGCCCTTATAAAAGCCCTGAGGGGAATTAGCAGGGTCTGGGGAAATTTAGAAGGGTCCTGAGGGGCTCTATAAGGGTCTGGGGGCCTTTAGAAGGGTCTTCAGGGGCTCTAGAAGGGTCTGGGGACCTTTAGAAAGGCCCTGTGGGGCATTAGAAGGGTCTGGGGGCCATTAGAATGCTCCTGAGGGGCAGTAGAGGGGTCTGGGGACCTTTATAAGGGTCCTGACTGGCTCTAGAAGGGTCTGGGAACCTTTATAAATTCCCTGAGGGGCATTAGAACGGTCTGCGGGCCTTTAGAAGTGTCCTGAGGGGCTCTAGAATGGTCTGGGGGCCTTTATAAGGGTCCTGACGGGCTCTAGAAGGGTCTGGGAACCTTTATAAATGCCCTGAGGGGCATTAGAAGGGTCTTAGGGCCTTTTGAAAGGTCCTGAGGGGCATTACAAGGGACTTAGGCATTCATAATGGTCCTGAAAGGCATTAGAAGGGTCTGGAGGCTTTTAGATGGGTCCTGAGGCAATCTAGAAGGGTCTAGGGGCCTTTACATGGGTCTTGAGGGTCATTAGAAGGGTGTGGAGGCCTTTAGAAAGGCCCTGAAAGGCATTAGAAGGGTCTGGGGGCTTTTAGATGGGTCCTGAGGCATTCTAGAAGGGTCTGGGGGCCTTTACATGGGTCTTGAGGGTCATTAGAAGGGCGTGGAGGCCTTTAGAAAGGCCCTGAAGGGCTCTAGAAGGGTCTGTGGGCTATTAGAAGCGTCCTTAGTGGGTCCAGAAGGGTCTGGGGGCCTTTTTAAAGGCCCTCAGGGGGATTATAAGGGTCTCGCGGCCTTTAGAAAGGCCCTGAGTGGCATTAGAAGGGTCTGGGTGCCTTTAGAAATGACCTGAGGGGCATTAGAAGGGTATGGGGGCCTTTAGAAAGGCCCTGAGGGGCATTAGAATGGTCTGGGGGCCTTTAGAATGGTCCTGAGCGGGTCTAGAAGGGTCTGGAGGCATTTAAAACTGTCCTGAGAGGCTCTAGAGGGGTCTGGGTGCCTCTATAAGGGTCCTGAGGGGCATTAGAAGATTCTGGGTGCCCTTATAAAAGCCCTGAGAGGAATTAGCAGGGTCTGGGGGACTTTAGAAGGGTCCTGAGGGGCTCTATAAGCGTCTGGGGGCCTTTAGAATGGTCTTCAGGGGCTCTAGAAGGGTCTGGGGACCTTTAGAATGGCCCTGTGGGGCATTAGAATGGTCTGGGGGCCTTTAGAATGCTCCTGAGGGGCAGTAGAAGGGTCTGGGGACCTTTATAAAGGCCCTGACGTGCATTAGAATGGTCTGCGGGAATTAGAAGTGTCCTGAGGGGCTCTAGAATGGTCTGGGGACCTTTATAAGGGTCCTGACGGGCTCTAGAAGGGTCTGGGAACCTTTATAAATGCCCTGAGGGGCATTAGAAGGGTCTGAGGGCCTTTAGAAAGGTCCTGAGGGGCATTAGAAGGGTCTTGTGGCCTTCATAAGGGTCCTGAAAGGCATTAGAATGGTCTGGGGGCTTTTAGATGGGTCTTAAGGCAATCTAGAAGGGTCTAGGGGCCTTTACATGGGTCTTGAGGGTCATTAGAAGGGTGTGGAGGCCTTTAGAAAGGCCCTGAAAGGCATTAGAAGGGTCTGGGGGCTTTTAGATGGGTCCTGAGGCATTCTAGAGGGGTCTGGGGGCCTTTACATGGGTCTTGAGGGTCATTAGAAGGGTGTGGAGGCCTTTAGAAAGGCCCTGAGGGGCTCTAGAAGGGTCTGGGGTCTATTAGAAGCGTCCTGAGGGGGTCCAGAAGGGTCTGGGGGCCTTTTTAAAGGCCCTCAGGGGGATTATAAGGGTCTCGCGGCCTTTAGAAAGGCCCTGAGTGGCATTAGAAGGGTCTGGGTGCCTTTAGAAATGACCTGAGGGGCATTAGAAGGGTATGGGGGCCTTTAGAAAGGCCCTGAGGGGCATTAGAAGGGTCTGGGGGCCTTTAGAATGGTCCTGAGCGGGTCTAGAAGGGTCTGGAGGCATTTAAAACTGTCCTGAGAGGCTCTAGAAGGGTCTGGGTGCCTTTATAAGGGTCCTGCGGGGCATTAGAAGATTCTGGGTGCCCTTATAAAAGACCTGAGGGGAACTAGCAGGGTCTGGGGGACTTTAGAAGGATCCTGAGGGGCTCTATAAGGGTCTGGGGGCCTTTAGAATGGTCTTCAGGGGCTCTAGAAGGGTCTGGGGACCTTTAGAATGGCCCTGTGGGGCATTAGAAGGGTCTGGGGGCCTTTAGAATGTTCCTGAGGGGCAGTAGAAGGGTCTGGGGACCTTTATAAAGGCCCTGACGGGCATTAGAATGGTCTGCGGGATTTAGAAGTGTCCTGAGGGGCTCTAGAATGGTCTGGGGGCCTTTATAAGGGTCCTGACGGGCTCTAGAAGGGTCTGGGAACTTTTTAAATGCCCTGAGGGGAAATAGAAGGGTCTGAGGGCCTTTAGAAAGGTCCTGAGGGGCATTAGAAGGGTCTTGTGGCCTTCATAAGGGTCCTGAAAGGCATTCGAAGGGTCTGAGGGCTTTTAGATGGGTCCTGAGGCAATCTAGAAGGGTCTAGGGGCCTTTACATGGGTCTTGAGAGTCATTAGAAGGGTGTGGAGGCCTTTAGAAAGGCCCTGAAAGGCATTAGAAGGGTCTGGGGGCTTTTGGATGGGTCCTGAGGCAATCTAGAAGGGTCTGGGGGCCTTTACATGGGTCTTGAGGGTCATTAGAAGGGTGTGGAGGCCTTTAGAAAGGCCCTGAGGGGCTCTAGAAGGGTCTGGGGTCTATTAGAAGCGTCCTGAGGGGGTCCAGAAGGGTCTGGGGGCCTTTTTAAAGGCCCTCAGGGGGATTATAAGGGTCTCGCGGCCTTTAGAAAGGCCCTGAGTGGCATTAGAAGGGTCTGGGTGCCTTTAGAAATGACCTGAGGGGCATTAGAAGGGTATGGGGGCCTTTAGAAAGGCCCTGAGGGGCATTAGAAGGGTCTGGGGGCCTTTAGAATGGTCCTGAGCGGGTCTAGAAGGGTCTGGAGGCATTTAAAACTGTCCTGAGAGGCTCTAGAAGGGTCTGGGTGCCTTTATAAGGGTCCTGCGGGGCATTAGAAGATTCTGGGTGCCCTTATAAAAGACCTGAGGGGAACTAGCAGGGTCTGGGGGACTTTAGAAGGGTCCTGAGGGGCTCTATAAGGGTCTGGGGGACCTTTAGAAAGGCCCTGTGGGGCATTAGAAAGGTCTGGGTGCCTTTAGAATGCTCCTGAGGGGCAGTAGAAGGGTCTGGGGACCTTTATAAAGGCCCTGACGGGCATTAGAATGGTCTGCGGGCCTTTAGAAGTGTCCTGAGAGGCTCTAGAATGGTCTGGGGGCCTTTATAAGGGTCCTGACGGGCTCTAGAAGGGTCTGGGAACCTTTATAAATGCCCTGAGGGGCATTAGAAGGGTCTGAGGGCCTTTAGAAAGGTCCTGAGGGGCATTAGAAGGGTCTTGTGGCCTTCATAAGGGTCCTGAAAGGCATTAGAAGGGTCTGGGGTCTTTTAGATGGGTCCTGAGGCAATCTAGAAGGGTCTGGGGGCCTTTACATGGGTCTTGAGGGTCATTAGAAGGGTGTGGAGGTCTTTAGAAAGGCCCTGAAAGGCATTAGTAGGGTCTGGGGGCTTTTAGATGGGTCCTGATGCAATCTAGAAGGGTCTGGGGGCCTTTACATGGGTCTTGAGGGTCATTAGAAGGGTGTGGAGGCCTTTAGAATGGCCCTGAGGGGCTCTAGAAGGGTCTGGGGGCTATTAGAAGCGTCCTGAGGAGGTCCGGAAGGGTCTGGGGGCCTTTTTAAAGGTCCTCAGGGGTATTATAAGGGTCTCGCAGCCTTTAGAAAGGCCCTGAGTGGCATTAGAAGGGTCTGGGTGCCTTTAGAAATGTCCTGAGGGGCTCTTCAATGGTCTGGGGGCCTTTAGAAATGTCCTGAGGGTCATTAGAATGGTGTGGGGGCCTTTAGAAAGGCCCTGAGGGGCATTACAAGGGTCTGGGGTCATATAGAAAGGCCCTGAGAGGTTCTAGAAGTGTCTGGGGTAATTTAGAAAGGCCCTGCGGGGCATTAGAAGGGTCTGGGGGCCTTTAGAAGGGTCCTGAGGGGCATTAGAAGGGTCTGGGGTCCTTTAGAAGGGTCCTGAGGGGCATTAGAAGGGTCTGGGGATCTTTAGAATGGTCCTGAGGGGAGTCTATAAGGGTCTGGAGGCTTTTAAAACTGTCCTGAGAGGCTCTAGAAGGGTCTGGGTGCCTTTAGAATGCTCCTGAGGGGCAGTAGAAGGGTCTGGGGACCTTTATAAAGGCCCTGACGGGCATTAGAATGGTCTGCGGGCCTTTAGAAGTGTCCTGAGGGGCTCTAGAATGGTCTGGGGGCCTTTATAAATGCGCTGAGGGGCATTAGAAGGGTCTGAGGGCCTTTAGAAAGGTCCTGAGGGGCATTAGAAGGGTCTTGTGGCCTTCATAAGGGTCCTGAAAGGCATTAGAAGGGTCTGGATGCTTTTAGATGGGTCCTGAGGCAATCTAGAAGGGTCTAGGGTCCTTTACATGGGTCTTGAGGGTCATTAGAAGGGTGTGGAGGCCTTTAGAAAGGCCCTGAAAGGCATTAGAAGGGTCTGGGGGCTTTTAGATGGGTCCTGAGGCATTCTAGAAGGGTCTGGGGGCCTTTACATGGGTCTTGATGGTCATTAGAAGGGTGTGGAGGCCTTTAGAAAGGCCCTGAGGGGCTCTAGAATGGTCTGGGGGCTATTAGAAGCGTCCTGAGGGGGTCCAGAAGGGTCTGGCGTCATTTTAAAGGCCCTCAGGGGGATTATAAGCGTCTCGCGGCCTTTAGAAAGGCCCTGAGTGGCATTAGAAGGGTCTGGGTGCCTTTAGAAATGACCTGAGGGGCATTAGAAGGGTATGGGGGCCTTTAGAAAGGCCCTGAGGGGCATTAGAAGGGTCTGGGTGCCTTTAGAATGGTCCTGAGGGGGTCTAGAAGGGTCTGGACGCATTTAAAACTGTCCTGAGAGGCTCTAGAAGGGTCTGGGTGGCTTTATAAGGGTCCTGAGGGGCATTAGAAGATTCTGGGTGCCCTTATAAAAGCCCTGAGGGGAATTAGCAGGGTCTGGGGGACTTTAGAAGGGTCCTGAGGGGCTCTATAAGGGTCTGGGGGCCTTTAGAATGGTCTTCAGGGGCTCTAGAAGGGTCTGCGGACCTTTAGAATGGCCCTGTGGGGCATTAGAAGGGTCTGGGGGCCTTTAGAATGCTCCTGAGGGGCAGTAGAAGGGTCTGGGTACCTTTATAAAGGCCCTGACGGGCATTAGAATGGTCTGCGGGATTTAGAAGTGTCCTGAGGGGCTCTAGAATGGTCTGGGGGCCTTTATAAATGCCCTGAGGGGCATTAGAAGGGTCTGAGGGCCTTTAGAAAGGTCCTGAGGGGCATTAGAAGGGTCTTGTGGCCTTCATAAGGGTCCTGAAAGGCATTCGAAGGGTCTGAGGGCTTTTAGATGGGTCCTGAGGCAATCTAGAAGGGTCTAGGGGCCTTTACATGGGTCTTGAGAGTCATTAGAAGGGTGTGGAGGCCTTTACAAAGGCCCTGAAAGGCATTAGAAGGGTCTGGGGGCTTTTAGATGGGTCCTGAGGCATTCTAGAAGGGTCTGGGGGCCTTTACATGGGTCTTGAGGGTCATTAGAAGGGTGTGGAGGCCTTTAGAAAGACCCTGAGGGGCTCTAGAATGGTCTGGGGGCTATTAGAAGCGTCCTGAGGGGGTCTAGAAGGGTCTGGGGGCATTTTAAAGGCCCTCAGGGGTATTATAAGGGTCTCGCGGCCTTTAGAAAGGCCCTGAGTGGCATTAGAAGGGTCTGGGTGCCTTTAGAAATGACCTGAGGGGCATTAGAAGGGTATGGGGGCCTTTAGAAAGGCCCTGAGGGGCATTAGAAGGGTCTGGGTGCCTTTAGAATGGTCCTGAGGGGGTCTAGAAGGGTCTGGACGCATTTAAAACTGTCCTGAGAGGCTCTAGAAGGGTCTGGGGGCCTTTATAAGGGTCCTGACGGGCTCTAGAAGGGTCTGGGAACCTTTATAAATGCCCTGAGGGGCATTAGAAGGGTCTGAGGGCCTTTAGAAAGGTCCTGAGGGGCATTAGAAGGGTCTTGTGGCCTTCATAAGGGTCCTGAAAGGCATTCGAAGGGTCTGAGGGCTTTTAGATGGGTCCTGAGGCAATCTAGAAGGGTCTAGGGGCCTTTACATGGGTCTTGAGAGTCATTAGAAGGGTGTGGAGGCCTTTACAAAGGCCCTGAAAGGCATTAGAAGGGTCTGGGGGCTTTTAGATGGGTCCTGAGGCATTCTAGAAGGGTCTGGGGGCCTTTACATGGGTCTTGAGGGTCATTAGAAGGGTGTGGAGGCCTTTAGAAAGACCCTGAGGGGCTCTAGAATGGTCTGGGGGCTATTAGAAGCGTCCTGAGGGGGTCTAGAAGGGTCTGGGGGCATTTTAAAGGCCCTCAGGGGTATTATAAGGGTCTCGCGGCCTTTAGAAAGGCCCTGAGTGGCATTAGAAGGGTCTGGGTGCCTTTAGAAATGACCTGAGGGGCATTAGAAGGGTATGGGGGCCTTTAGAAAGGCCCTGAGGTGCATTAGAAGGGTCTGGGTGCCTTTAGAATGGTCCTGAGGGGGTCTAGAAGGGTCTGGACGCATTTAAAACTGTCCTGAGAGGCTCTAGAAGGGTCTGGGTGGCTTTATAAGGGTCCTGAGGGGCATTAGAAGATTCTGGGTGCCCTTATAAAAGCCCTGAGGGGAATTAGCAGGGTCTGGGGGACTTTAGAAGGGTCCTGAGGGGCTCTATAAGGGTCTGGGGGCCTTTAGAATGGTCTTCAGGGGCTCTAGAAGGGTCTGGGGACCTTTAGAATGGCCCTGTGGGGCATTAGAAGGGTCTGGGGGCCTTTAGAATGTTCCTGAGGGGCAGTAGAAGGGTCTGGGGACCTTTATAAAGGCCCTGACGGGCATTAGAATGGTCTGCGGGCCTTTAGAAGTGTCCTGAGGGGCTCTAGAATGGTCTGGGGGCCTTTATAAGGGTCCTGACGGGCTCTAGAAGGGTCTGGGAACCTTTATAAATTCCCTGAGGCGCATTAGAAGGGTCTGAGGGCCTTTAGAAAGGTCCTGAGGGGCATTAGAAGGGTCTTGTGACCTTCATAAGGGTCCTGAAAGGCATTAGAAGGGTTTGGGGTCTTTTAGATGGGTCCTGAGGCAATCTAGAAGGGTCTGGGGGCCTTTACATGGGTCTTGAGAGTCATTAGAAGGGTGTGGAGGCCTTTAGAAAGGCCCTGAAAGGCATTAGAAGCGTCTGGGGGCTTTTGGATGGGTCCTGAGGCAATCTAGAAGGGTCTGGGGGCCTTTACATGGGTCTTGAGGGTCATTGGAAGGGTGTGGAGGCCTTTAGAAAGGCCCTGAGGGGCTCTAGAAGGGTCTGGGGGCTATTAGAAGCGTCCTGAGGGGGTCCAGAAGGGTCTGGGGGCCTTTTTAAAGGTCCTCAGGGGGATTATAAGGGTCTCGCAGCCTTTACAAAGGTCCTGAGTGGCATTAGAAGGTTCTGGGTGCCTTTAGAAATGTCCTGAGGGGCTCTTGAAGGGTCTGGGGTCCTTTAGAAATGTCCTGAGGGGCATTAGAAGGGTTTGGGGGCCTTTAGAAAGGCCCTGAGTGGCATTACAAGGGTCTGGGGTCATATAGAAAGGCCCTGAGAGGTTCTAGAAGTGTCTGGGGTACTTTAGAAAGGCCCTGAGGGGCATTAGAAGGGTCTGGGGGCCTTTAGAAGGGTCCTGAGCGGCATTAGAAGGGTCTGGGGGCTTTTAGAATGGTCCTGAGGGGGTCTAGAAGGGTCTGGAGGCATTTAAAACTGTCCTGAGAGGCTCTAGAGGGGTCTGGGTTCCTTTATAAGGGTCCTGAGGGGCATTAGAAGGGTCTTGTGGCCCTTATAAAAGCCCTGAGGGGAATTAGCAGGGTCTGGGGGACTTTAGAAGGGTCCTGAGGGGCTCTAGAAGGGTCTGGGGGACCTTTAGAAAGGCCCTGTGGGGCATTAGAAGGGTCTGGGTGCCTTTAGAATGCTCCTGAGGGGCAGTAGAAGGGTCTGGGGACCTTTATAAAGGCCCTGACGGGCATTAGAATGGTCTGCTGGCCTTTAGAAGTGTCCTGAGGAGCTCTAGAATGGTCTGGGGGCCTTTATAAATGCCCTGAGGGGCATTAGAAGGGTCTGAGGGCCTTTATAAAGGTCCTGAGGGGCATTAGAAGGGTCTTGTGGCCTTCATAAGGGTCCTGAAAGGCATTAGAAGGGTCTGGGGGCTTTTAGATGGGTCCTGAGGCAATCTAGAAGGGTCTAGGGGCCTTTACATGGGTCTTGAGGGTCATTAGAAGGGTGTGGAAACCTTTAGAAAGGCCCTGAAAGGAATTAGAAGGGTCTGGGGGCTTTTAGATGGGTCCTGAGGCATTCTAGAAGGGTCTGGGGGCCTTTACATGGGTCTTGAGGGTCATTAGAAGGGTGTGGAGGCCTTTAGAAAGGCCCTGAGGGGCTCTAGAATGGTCTGGGGGCTATTAGAAGCGTCCTGAGGGGGTCCAGAAGGGTCTGGGGTCATTTTAAAGGCCCTCAGGGGGATTATATGGGTCTCGCGGCCTTTAGAAAGGCCCTGAGTGGCATTAGAAGGGTCTGGGTGCCTTTAGAAATGACCTGAGGGGCATTAGAAGGGTATGGGGGCCTTTAGAAAGGCCCTGAGGGGCATTAGAAGGGTCTGGGTGCCTTTAGAATGGTCCTGAGGGGGTCTAGAAGGGTCTGGACGCATTTAAAACTGTCCTGAGAGGCTCTAGAAGGGTCTGGGTGGCTTTATAAGGGTCCTGAGGGGCATTAGAAGATTCTGGGTGCCCTTATAAAAGCCCTGAGGGGAATTAGCAGGGTCTGGGGGACTTTAGGAGGGTCCTGAGGGGCTCTATAAGGGTCTGGGGGTCTTTAAAATGGTCTTCAGGGGCTCTAGAAGGGTCTGGGGACCTTTAGAATGGCCCTGTGGGGCATTAGAAGGGTCTGGGGGCCTTTAGAATGCTCCTGAGGGGCAGTAGAAGGGTCTGGGGACCTTTATAAAGGCCCTGACGGGCATTAGAATGGTCTGCGGGATTTAGAAGTGTCCTGAGGGGCTCTAGAATGGTCTGGGGGCCTTTATAAGGGTCCTGACGGGCTCTAGAAGGGTCTGGGAACCTTTATAAATGCCCTGAGGGGCATTAGAAGGGTCTGAGGGCCTTTAGAAAGGTCCTGAGGGGCATTAGAAGGGTCTTGTGGCCTTCATAAGGGTCCTGAAAGGCATTAGAAGGGTCTGAGGGCTTTTAGATGGGTCCTGAGGCAATCTAGAAGGGTCTAGGGGCCTTTACATGGGTCTTGAGAGTCATTAGAAGGGTGTGGAGGAATTTAGAAAGGCCCTGAAAGGCATTAGAAGGGTCTGGGGGCTTTTGGATGGGTCCTGAGGCAATCTAGAAGGGTCTGGGGGGCCTTTACATGGGTCTTGAGGGACATTAGAAGGGTGTGGAAGCCTTTAGAAAGGCCCTGAGGGGCTCTAGAAGGGTCTGGGGTCTATTAGAAGCGTCCTGAGGGGGTCCAGAAGGGTCTGGGGGCCTTTTTAAAGGCCCTCATGGGGATTATAAGGGTCTCGCGGCCTTTAGAAAGGCCCTGAGAGGCATTAGAAGGTTCTGGGTGCCTTTAGAAATGACCTGAGGGGCATTAGAAGGGTATGGGGGCCTTTAGAAAGGCCCTGAGGGGCATTAGAATGGTCTGGGGGCCTTTAGAATGGTCCCGAGCGGGTCTAGAAGGTTCTGGAGTCATTTAAAACTGTCCTGAGAGGCTCTAGAAGGGTCTGGGTGCCTTTATAAGGGTCCTGAGGGGCATTAGAAGATTCTGGGTGCCCTTATGAAAGACCTGAGGGGAACTAGCAGGGTCTGGGGGACTTTAGAAGGGTCCTGAGGGGCTCTATAAGGGTCTGGGGGCCTTTAGAAGGGTCTTCAGGGGCTCTAGAAGGGTCTGGGGACCTTTAGAAAGGCCCTGTGGGGCATTAGAAGGGTCTGGGGGCCTTTAGAATGCTCCTGAGGGGCAGGAGAAGGGTCTGGGAACCTTTATAAATGCCCTGAGGGGCATTAGAAGGGTCTGAGGGCCTTTAGAAAGGTCCTGAGGGGCATTAGAAGGGTATTGTGACCTTCATAAGGGTCCTGAAAGGCATTAGAAGGGTCTGGGGTCTTTTAGATGGGTCCTGAGGCAATCTAGAAGGGTCTGGGGGCCTTTACATGGGTCTTGAGGGTCATTAGAAGGGTGTGGAGGCCTTTAGAAAGGCCCTGAAAGGCATTAGAAGGGTCTGGGGGCTTTTGGATGGGTCCTGAGGCAATCTAGAAGGGTCTGGGGGCCTTTACATGGGTCTTGAGGGTCATTAGAAGGGTGTGGAGGCCTTTAGAAAGGCCCTGAGGGGCTCTAGAAGGGTCTGGGGTCTATTAGAAGCGTCCTGAGGGGGTCCAGAAGGGTCTGGGGGACTTTTTAAAGGCCCTCAGGGGGATTATAAGGGTCTCGCGGCCTTTAGAAAGGCCCTGAGAGGCATTAGAAGGTTCTGGGTGCCTTTAGAAATGACCTGAGGGGCATTAGAAGGGTATGGGGGCCTTTAGAAAGGCCCTGAGGGGCATTAGAAGGGTCTGGGTACCTTTAGAATGGTCCTGAGAATGTCTAGAAGGGTCTGGAGGCATTTAAAACTGTCCTGAGAGGCTCTAGAAGGGTCTGGGTGCCTTTATAAGGGTCCTGAGGGGCATTAGAAGATTCTGGGTGCCCTTATGAAAGACCTGAGGGGAACTAGCAGGGTCTGGGGGACTTTAGAAGGGTCCTGAGGAGCTCTATAAGGGTCTGGGGGCCTTTAGAAGGGTCTTCAGGGGCTCTAGAAGGGTCTGGGGACCTTTAGAAAGGCCCTGTGGGGCATTAGAAGGGTCTGGGGGCCTTTAGAATGCTCCTGAGGGGCAGGAGAAGGGTCTGGGGACCTTTATAAAGGCCCTGACGGGCATTAGAATGGTCTGCGGGCCTTTAGAAGTGTCCTGAGGGGCTCTAGAATGGTCTGGGGGCCTTTATAAGGGTCCTGACGGGCTCTAGAAGGGTCTGGGAACCTTTATAAATGCCCTGAGGGGCATTAGAAGGGTCTGAGGGCCTTTAGAAAGGTCCTGAGGGGCATTAGAAGGGTCTTGTGGCCTTCATAAGGGTCCTGAAAGGCATTAGAAGGGTCTGAGGGCTTTTAGATGGGTCCTGAGGCAATCTAGAAGGGTCTAGGGGCCTTTACATGGGTCTTGAGAGTCATTAGAAGGGTGTGGAGGAATTTAGAAAGGCCCTGAAAGGCATTAGAAGGGTCTGGGGGCTTTTGGATGGGTCCTGAGGCAATCTAGAAGGGTCTGGGGGGCCTTTACATGGGTCTTGAGGGACATTAGAAGGGTGTGGAAGCCTTTAGAAAGGCCCTGAGGGGCTCTAGAAGGGTCTGGGGTCTATTAGAAGCGTCCTGAGGGGGTCCAGAAGGGTCTGGGGGCCTTTTTAAAGGCCCTCATGGGGATTATAAGGGTCTCGCGGCCTTTAGAAAGGCCCTGAGAGGCATTAGAAGGTTCTGGGTGCCTTTAGAAATGACCTGAGGGGCATTAGAAGGGTATGGGGGCCTTTAGAAAGGCCCTGAGGGGCATTAGAATGGTCTGGGGGCCTTTAGAATGGTCCCGAGCGGGTCTAGAAGGTTCTGGAGTCATTTAAAACTGTCCTGAGAGGCTCTAGAAGGGTCTGGGTGCCTTTATAAGGGTCCTGAGGGGCATTAGAAGATTCTGGGTGCCCTTATGAAAGACCTGAGGGGAACTAGCAGGGTCTGGGGGACTTTAGAAGGGTCCTGAGGGGCTCTATAAGGGTCTGGGGGCCTTTAGAAGGGTCTTCAGGGGCTCTAGAAGGGTCTGGGGACCTTTAGAAAGGCCCTGTGGGGCATTAGAAGGGTCTGGGGGCCTTTAGAATGCTCCTGAGGGGCAGGAGAAGGGTCTGGGAACCTTTATAAATGCCCTGAGGGGCATTAGAAGGGTCTGAGGGCCTTTAGAAAGGTCCTGAGGGGCATTAGAAGGGTATTGCGACCTTCATAAGGGTCCTGAAAGGCATTAGAAGGGTCTGGGGTCTTTTAGATGGGTCCTGAGGCAATCTAGAAGGGTCTGGGGGCCTTTACATGGGTCTTGAGGGTCATTAGAAGGGTGTGGAGGCCTTTAGAAAGGCCCTGAAAGGCATTAGAAGGGTCTGGGGGCTTTTGGATGGGTCCTGAGGCAATCTAGAAGGGTCTGGGGGCCTTTACATGGGTCTTGAGGGTCATTAGAAGGGTGTGGAGGCCTTTAGAAAGGCCCTGAGGGGCTCTAGAAGGGTCTGGGGGCTATTAGAAGCGTCCTGAGGGGGTCCAGAAGGGTCTGGGGGCATTTTAAAGGTCCTCAGGGGGATTATAAGGGTCTCGCAGCCTTTAGAAAGGTCCTGAGTGGCATTGGAAGGTTCTGGGTGCCTTTAGAAATGTCCTGAGGGGCTCTAGAAGGGTCTGGGGGCCTTTAGAAATGTCCTGAGGGGCATTAGAAGGGTATGGGGGCCTTTAGAAAGGCCCTGAGGGGCATTACAAGGGTCTGGGGTCATATAGAAAGGCCCTGAGAGGTTCTAGAAGTGTCTGGGGTACTTTAGAAAGGCCCTGAGGGGCATTAGAAGGGTCTGGGGGACTTTAGAAGGGTCCTGAGCGGCATTAGAAGGGTCTGGGGGCTTTTAGAATGGTCCTGAGGGGGTCTAGAAGGGTTTGGAGGCATTTAAAACTGTCCTGAGAGGCTCTAGAGGGGTCTGGGTGCCTTTATAAGGGTACTGAGGGGCATTAGAAGGGTCTTGTGGCCCTTATAAAAGCCCTGAGGGGAATTAGCAGGGTCTGGGGGACTTTAGAAGGGTCCTGAGGGGCTCTAGAAGGGTCTGGGGGACCTTTAGAAAGGCCCTGTGGGGCATTAGAAGGGTCTGGGTGCCTTTAGAATGCTCCTGAGGGGCAGTAGAAGGGTCTGGGGACCTTTATAAAGGCCCTGACGGGCATTAGAATGGTCTGCGGGCCTTTAGAAATGTCCTGAGGGGCTCTAGAATGGTCTGGGGGCCTTTTTATATGCCCTGAGGGGCATTAGAAGGGTCTGAGGGCCTTTAGAAAGGTCCTGAGGGGCATTAGAAGGGTCTTGTGGCCTTGATAAGGGTCCTGAAAGGCATTAGAAGGGTCTGGGGGCTTTTAGATGGGTCCTGAGGCAATCTAGAAGGGTCTAGGGGCCTTTACATGGGTCTTGAGGGTCATTAGAAGGGTGTGGAGGCCTTTAGAAAGGCCCTGAAAGGCATTAGAAGGGTCTGGGGGCTTTTAGATGGGTCCTGAGGCATTCTAGAAGGGTCTGGGGGACTTTACATGGGTCTTAAGGGTCATTAGAAGGGTGTGGAGGCCTTTAGAAAGGCCCTGAAGGGCTCTAGAATGGTCTGGGGGCTATTAGAAGCGTCCTGAGGGGGTCCAGAAGGGTCTGGGGTCATTTTAAAGGCTCTCAGGGGGATTATAAGGGTCTCTCGGCCTTTAGAAAGGCCCTGAGAGGCATTAGAAGGGTCTGGGTGCCTTTAGAAATGACCTGAGGGGCATTAGAAGGGTATGGGGGCCTTTAGAAAGGCCCTGAGGGGCATTAGAAGGGTCTGGGTGCCTTTAGAATGGTCCTGAGGGGGTCTAGAAGGGTCTGGACGCATTTAAAACTGTCCTGAGAGGCTCTAGAAGGGTCTGGGTGCCTTTATAAGGGTCCTGAGGGGCATTAGAAGATTCTGGGTGCCCTTATAAAAGCCCTGAGGGGAATTAGCAGGGTCTGGGGGACTTTAGAAGGGTCCTGAGGGGCTCTATAAGGGTCTGGGGGCCTTTAGAATGGTCTTCAGGGGCTCTAGAAGGGTCTGGGGACCTTTAGAATGGCCCTGTGGGGCATTAGAAGGGTCTGGGGTCCTTTAGAATGCTCCTGAGGGGCAGTAGAAGGGTCTGGGGACCTTTATAAAGGCCCTGACGGGCATTAGAATGGTCTGCGGGATTTAGAAGTGTCCTGAGGGGCTCTAGAATGGTCTGGGGGCCTTTATAAGGGTCCTGACGGGCTCTAGAAGGGTCTGGGAACCTTTATAAATGCCCTGAGGGGCATTAGAAGGATCTGAGGGCCTTTAGAAAGGTCCTGAGGGGCATTAGAAGGGTCTGGTGGCCTTCATAAGGGTCCTGAAAGGCATTAGAAGGGTCTGAGGGCTTTTAGATGGGTCCTGAGGCAATCTAGAAAGGTCTAGGGGCCTTTACATGGGTCTTGAGATTATTTAGAAGGGTGTGGAGGCCTTTAGAAAGGCCCTGAAAGGCATTAGAAGGGTCTGGGGGCTTTTGGATGGGTCCTGAGGCAGTCTAGAAGGGTCTGGGGGCCTTTACATGGGTCTTGAGGGTCATTAGAAGGGTGTGGAGGCCTTTAGAAAGGCCCTGAGGGGCTCTAGAAGGGTCTGGGGGCTATTAGAAGCGTCCTGAGGGGGTCCAGAAGGGTCTGGGGGCCTTTTGAAAGGCCCTCAGGGGGATTATAAGGGTCTCGCGGCCTTTAGAAAGGCCCTGAGTGGCATTACAAGGGTCTGGGTGCCTTTAGAAATGACCTGAGGGGCATTAGAAAGGTATGGGGGCCTTTAGAAAGGCCCTGAGGGGCATTAGAAGGGTCTGGGGGCCTTTAGAATGGTCCTGAGCGGGTCTAGAAGGGTCTGGAAGCATTTAAAACTGTCCTGAGAGGCTCTAGAAGGGTCTGGGTGCCTTTATAAGGGTATTGAGGGGCATTAGAAGATTCTGGGTGCCCTTATAAAAGACCTGAGGGGAACTAGCAGGGTCTGGGGGACTTTAGAAGGGTCCTGAGGGGCTCTTGAAGGGTCTGGGGGCCTTTAGAAATGTCCTGAGGGGCATTATAAGCGTCTCGTGGCTTTTAGAAAGGCCCTGAGTGGCATTACAAGGGTCTGGGGTCATATAGAAAGGCCCTGAGAGGTTCTAGAAGTGTCTGGGGTACTTTAAAAAGGCCCTGAGGGGCATTAGAAGGGTCTGGGGGCCTTTAGAAGGGTCCTGAGGGGCATTAGAAGGGTCTGGGGGCCTTTAAAATGGTCCTGAGGGGCTCTAGAAGGGTCTGGAGGCATTTAAAACTGTCCTGAGGGGCTCTAGAAGGGTCTGGGTGCCTTTATAAGGGTCCTGAGGGGCATTATAAGGGTCTGGGTGCCCTTATAAAAGCCCTGAGGGGAATTAGCAGGGTCTGGGGGACTTTAGAAGGGTCCTGAGGGGCTCTATAAGGGTCTGGGGGCCTTTAGAAGGGTCTTCAGGGGCTCTAGAATGGTCTGGGGACCTTTAGAAAGGCCGTGTGGGGCATTAGAAGGGTCTGGGGGCCTTTAGAATGCTCCTGAGGGGAAGTAGAAGGGTCTGGGGACCTTTAGAAAGGCCCTGACGGGCATTAGAATGGTCTGCGGGATTTAGAAGTGTCCTGAGGGGCTCTATAAGGGTCTGGGGGCCTTTACATGGGTCTTGAGGGTCATTAGAAGGGTGTGGAGGCCTTTAGAAAGGCCCTGAGGGGCTCTAGAAGGGTCTGGGGGCTATTAGAAGCGTCCTGAGGGGGTCCAGAAGTGTCTGGGGGCCTTTTTAAAGGCCCTCAGGGGGATTATAAGGGTCTCGCGGCTTTTAGAATTGCCCTGAGTGGCATTACAAGGGTCTGGGGTCATATAGAAAGGCCCTGAGAAGTTCTAGAAGTGTCTGGGGTACTTTAGAAAGGCCCTGAGGGGCATTAGAAGGGTCTGGGGACCTTTAGAATGGTCCTGAGGGGTTCTAGAAGGGTCTGGAGGCATTTAAAACTGTCCTGAGAGGCTCTAGAAGGGTCTGGGTGCCTTTATAAGGGTCCTGAGGGGCTTTAGAAGGGTCTGGGTGCCCTTATAAAAGCCCTGATAGGAATTAGCAGGGTCTGGGGGACTTTAGAAGGGTCTTCAGGGGCTCTAGAAGGGTCTGGGGACCTTTAGAAAGGCCCTGTGGGGCATTAGAAGGGTCTTGGGGCCTTTAGAATGCTCCTGAGGGGCTCTATAAGGGTCTGGGGACCTTTATAAGTGTCCTGACTGGCTCTAGAAGGGTCTGGGAACCTTTATAAATGCCCTGAGGGGCATTAGAAGGGTCTTAGGGCCTTTAGAAAGGTCCTGAGGGTCATTAGAAGGGTCTTGTGGCCTTCATAAGGGTCCTGAAAGGCATTAGAAGGGTCTGGAGGCTTTTAGATGGGTCCTGAGGCAATCTAGAAGGGTCTAGGGGCCTTTACATGGGTCTTGAGGGTCATTAGAAGGGTGTGGAGGCCTTTAGAAAGGCCCTGAGGGGCTCTAGAAGGGTCTGGGGGATATTAGAAACGTCCTGAGGGGGTCCAGAATGGTCTGGGGGCCTTTTTAAAGGCCCTCAGGGGGATTATAAGGGTCTCGCGGCTTTTAGAAAGGCCCTGAGTGGCATTACAAGGGTCTGGGGTCATATAGAAAGGCCCTGAGAGGTTCTAGAAGTGTCTGGGGTACTTTAGAAATGCCCTGAGGGGCATTAGAAGGGTCTGGGGGCCTTTAGAATGGTCCTGAGGGGGTCTAGAAGGGTCTGGAGGCATTTAAAACTGTCCTGAGAGGCTCTAGAAGGGTCTGGGTGCCCTTATAAAAGCCCTGAGGGGAATTAGCAGGGTCTGGGGGACTTTAGAAGGGTCCTGAGGGGCTCTATAAGGGTCTCGGGGCCTTTAGAAGGGTCTTCAGGGGCTCTAGAAGGGTCTGGGGACCTTTAGAAAGGCCCTGTGGGGCATTAGAAGGGTCTGGGGGCCTTTAGAATGCTCCTGAGGGGCTCTAGAAGGGTCTGGGAACCTTTATAAATGCCCTGAGGCGCATTAGAAGGGTCTGAGGGCCTTTAGAAAGGTCCTGAGGGGCATTAGAAGGGTCTTGTGGCCTTCATAAGGGTCCTGAAAGGCATTAGAAGGGTCTGGGGGCTTTTAGATGGGTCCTGAGGCAATCTAGAAGGGTCTAGGGGCCTTTAAATGGTTCTTGAGGGTCATTAGAAGGGTGTGGAGGCCTTTGGAAAGGCCCTGAAAGGCATTACAAGGGTCTGGGGGCTTTTAGATGGGTCCTGAGGCAATCTAGAAGGGTCTGGGGGCCTTTACATGGGTCTTGAGGGTCATTAGAAGGGTGTGGATGCCTTTAGAAAGGCCCTGAGGAGCTCTAGAAGGGTCTGGGGTCTATTCGAAGCGTCCTGAGGGGGTCCAGAAGGGTCTGCGGGCCTTCTTAAAGGCCCGCAGGTGGATTATAAGGGTCTCGCGGCCTTTAGAAAGGCCCTGAGTGGCATTAGAAGGGTCTGGGTACCTTTAGAAATGACGTGAGGGGCATTACAAAAGTATGGGGGCCTTTAGAAAGGCCCTGAGGGGCATTAGAAGGGTCTTGTGGCCTTGATAAGGGTCCTGAAAGGCATTAGAAGGGTCTGGGGGCTTTTAGATGGGTCCTGAGGCAATCTAGAAGGGTCTGGGGGCCTTTACATGGGTCTTGAGGGTCATTAGAAGGGTGTGGAGGCCTTTAGAAAGGCCCTGAAAGGCATTAGAAGGGTCTGGGGGCTTTTAGATGGGTCCTGAGGCAATCTAGAAGGGTCTGGGGGGCTTTATATGGGTCTTGAGGGTCATTAGGAGGGTGTGGATGCCTTTAGAAAGGCCCTGACGAGCTCTAGAAGGGTCTGGGGTCTATTAGAAGCGTCCTGAGGGGGTCCAGAAGGGTCTGGGGGCCTTTTTAAAGGCCCTCAGGGGGATTATAAGGGTCTCGCGCCCTTTAGAAAGGCCCTGAGTGGCATTAGAAGGGTCTGGGTGCCTTTAGAAATGACGTGAGGAGCGTTACAAAAGTATGGGGGCCTTTAGAAAGGCCCTTAGGGGCATTAGAAGGATCTGGGGGCCTTTAGAATGGTCCTGAGGGGAGTCTAGAAGGGTCTGGAGGCATTTAAAACTGTCCTGAGAGGCTCTAGAAGGGTCCTGGTGCCTTTATAAGGGTCCTGAGGGGCATTAGAAGGGTCTGGGTGCCCTTATAAAAGCCCTGCGGGGAATTAGCAGGGTCTGGGGGACTTTAGAAGGGTCCTGAGGGGCTCTATAAGGGTCTGGGGGCCTTTAGAAGGGTCTTCAGGGGCTCTAGAAGGGTCTGGGGACCTTTAGAAAGGCCCTGTGGGGCATTAGAAGGGTCTGGGGGCCTTTAGAATGCTCCTCAGGGGCAGTAGAAGGGTCTGGGGACCTTTAGAAAGGCCCTGACGGGCATTAGAATGGTCTGCGGGCCTTTAGATGTGTCCTGAGGGGCTCTAGAATGGTCTGGGGGCCTTTATAAGGGTCCTGACGGGCTCTAGAAAGGTCTGGGAACCTTTATAAATGCCCTGAGGGGCATTAGAAGGGTCTGAGGGCCTTTAGAAAGGTCCTGAGGGGCATTAGAAGGGTCTTGTGGCCTTCATAATGGTCCTGAAAGGCATTGGAAGGGTCTGGAGGCTTTTAGATGGGTCCTGAGGTAATCTAGAAGGGTCTAGGGGCCTTTACATGGGTCTTGAGGGTCATTAGAAGGGTGTGGAGGCCTTTAGAAAGGCCCTGAGGGGCATTAGAAGGGTCTGGGGTCTATTAGAAGCGTCCTGAGGGGGTCCAGAAGGGTCTGGGGGCCTTTTTAAAGGTCCTCAGGGGGATTATAAGGGTCTCGCAGCCTTTAGAAAGGCACTGAGTGGCATTAGAAGGTTCTGGGTGCCTTTAGAAACGTCCTGAGGGGCTCTTGAAGGGTCTGGGGGCCTTTAGAAATGTCCTCAGGGTCATTAGAAGGGTATGGGGGCCTTTAGAAAGGCCCTGAGGGGCATTACAAGGGTCTGGTGTCATATAGAAAGGCCCTGAGAGGTTCTAGAAGTGTCTGGGGTACTTTAGAAAGGCCCTGAGGTGCATTAGAAGGGACTGGGGGCCTTTAGAAGGGTCCTGAGGTGCATTAGAAGGGTCTGGGGGCCTTTAGAATGGTCCTGAGGGGGTCTAGAAGGGTCTGGAGGCATTTAAAACTGTCCTGAGAGGCTCTAGAAGGGTCTGGGTGCCTTTATAAGGGTCCTGAGGGGCATTTGAAGGGTCTTGTGGCCCTTATAATAGCCCTGAGTGGAATTAGCAGGGTCTGGGGGACTTTAGAAGGGTCCTGAGGGGCATTAGAATGGTCTGGGCGCCTTTAGAAGGGTCCTGAGGGGCATTAGAAGGGTCTGGGGGCTTTTAGATGGGTCCTGCGCAATCTAGAAGGGTCTGGGGGCCTTTACATGGGTCTTGAGGGTCATTAGAAGGGTGTGGAGGCCTTTAGAAAGGCCCTGAGGGGCTGTAGAATGGTCTGGGGGCTATTTAAAGCGTCCTGAGGGGGTCCAGAAGGGTCTGGGGGCCTTTTTAAAGGTGCTTAGGGGGATTATAAGGGTCTCGCAGCCTTTAGAAAGACCCTGAGTGGCATTAGAAGGTTCTGGGTGCCTTTAGAAATGTCCTGAGGGGCTCTAGAAGGGTCTGGGGGCCTTTAGAAGGGTCTTCAGGGGCATTAGAAGGGTATGGGGGCCTTTAGAAAGGCCCTGAGGGGCATTACAAGGGTCTGGGGTCATATAGAAAGGCCCTGAGAGGTTCTAGAAGTCTCTGGGGTACTTTAGAAAGGCCCTGAGGGGCATTAGAAGGGTCTGGGGGCCTTTAGAATGGACCTGAGGGGGTCTAGAAGGGTCTGGAGGCATTTAAAACTGTCCTGAGAGGCTCTAGAAGGGTCTGGGTGCCTTTATAAGGGCCCTGAGGGGAATTAGCAGGGTCTGGGGGACTTTAGAAGGGTCCTGAGGGGCTCTATAAGGGTCTGGGGGCCTTTAGAAAGGTCCTGAGCGGCATTAGAAGGGTCTGGGTGCCTTTAGAATGCTCCTGAGGGGCAGTAGAAGGGTCTGGGGACCTTTATAAAGGCCCTGACGGGTATTAGAATGGTCTGCGGGCCTTTAGAATTGTCCTGAGGGGCTCTAGAATGGTCTGGGGGCCTTTATAAGGGTCCTGACGGGCTCTAGAAGGGTCTGGGAACCTTTATAAATGCCCTGAGGGGCATTAGAAGGGTCTGAGGGCCTTTAGAAAAGTCCTGAGGGGCATTAGAAGGGTCTGGTGGCCTTCATAAGGGTCCTGAAAGGCATTAGAAGTGTCTGGGGGCTTTTAGATGGGTCCTGAGGCAATCTAGAAGGGTCTAGGGGCCTTTACATGGGTCTCGAGGGTCATTAGAAGGGTGTGGAGGCCTTTAGAAATGCCCTGAAAGGCATTAGAAGGGTCTGGGGGCTTTTAGATGGGTCCTGAGGCAATCTAGAAGGGTCTGGGGGGCTTTACATGGGTCTTGAGGGTCATTAGGAGGGTGTGGATGCCTTTAGAAAGGCCCTGAGGAGCTCTAGAAGGGTCTGGGGTCTATTAGAAGCGTCCTGAGGGGGTCCAGAAGGGTCTGGGGGCCTTTTTAAAGGCCCTCAGGGGGATTATAAGGGTCTCACGGCCTTTAGAAAGGCCCTGAGTGGCATTAGAAGGGTCTGGGTGCCTTTAGAAATGACGTGAGGGGCATTACAAAAGTATGGGGGCCTTTAGAAAGGCCCTGAGGGGCATTAGAAGGATCTCGCGGCCTTTAGAATGGTCCTGAGGGGAGTCTAGAAGGGTCTGGAGGCATTTAAAACTGTCCTGAGAGGCTCTAGAAGGGTCCTGGTGCCTTTATAAGGGTCCTGAGGGGCATTAGAAGGGTCTGGGTGCCCTTATAAAAGCCCTGCGGGGAATTAGCAGGGTCTGGGGGACTTTAGAAGGGTCCTGAGGGGCTCTATAATGGTCTGGGGCCTTTAGAAGGGTCTTCAGGGGCTCTAGAAGGGTCTGGGGACCTTTAGAAAGGCCCTGTGGGGCATTAGAAGGGTCTGGGGGCCTTTAGAATGCTCCTGAGGGGCTCTATAAGGGTCTGGGGACCTTTATAAGTGTCCTGACTGGCTCTAGAAGGGTCTGGGAACCTTTATAAATGCCCTGAGGGGCATTAGAAGGGTCTTAGGGCCTTTAGAAAGGTCCTGAGGGTCATTAGAAGGGTCTTGTGGCCTTCATAAGGGTCCTGAAAGGCATTAGAAGGGTCTGGGGGCTTTTAGATGGGTCCTGAGGCAATCTAGAAGGGTTAGGGGCCTTTACATGGGTCTTGAGGGTCATTAGAAGGGTGTGGAGGCCTTTAGAAAGGCCCTGAAAGGCATTAGAAGCGTCTGGGGCTATTAGATGGGTCCTTAAGCAATCTAGAAGGGTCTGGGGGCCTTTACATGGGTCTTGAGGGTCATTAGAAGGGTGTGGAGGCCTTTAGAAAGGCCCTGAGGGGCTCTAGAAGGGTCTGGGGGCTATTAGAAGCGTCCTGAGGGGGTCCAGAAGGGTCTGGGGGCCTTTTTAAAGGCCCTCAGGGGGATTATAAGGGTCTCGCGGCTTTTAGAAAGGCCCTGAGTGGCATTACAAGGGTCTGGGGTCATATAGAAAGGCCCTGAGAGGTTCTAGAAGTGTCTGGGGTACTTTAGAAATGCCCTGAGGGGCATTAGAAGGGTCTGGGGGCCTTTAGAATGGTCCTGAGGGGGTCTAGAAGGGTCTGGAGGCATTTAAAACTGTCCTGAGAGGCTCTAGAAGGGTCTGGGTGCCTTTATAAGGGTCCTGAGGGGCTTTAGAAGGGTCTGGGTGCCCTTATAAAAGCCCTGAGGGGAATTAGCAGGGTCTGGGGGACTTTAGAAGGGTCCTGAGGGGCTCTATAAGGGTCTGGGGGCCTTTAGAAGGGTCTTCAGGGGCTCTAGAAGGGTCTGGGGACCTTTAGAAAGGCCCTGTGGGGCATTAGAAGGGTCTGGGGGCCTTTAGAATGCTCCTGAGGGGCTCTAGAAGTGTCTGGGAACCTTTATAAATGCCCTGAGGCGCATTAGAAGGGTCTGAGGGCCTTTAGAAAGGTCCTGAGGGGCATTAGAAGGGTCTTGTGGCCTTCATAAGGGTCCTGAAAGGCATTAGAAGGGTCTGGGGGCTTTTAGATGGGTCCTGAGGCAATCTAGAAGGGTCTAGGGGCCTTTAAATGGTTCTTGAGGGTCATTAGAAGGGTGTGGAGGCCTTTGGAAAGGCCCTGAAAGGCATTAGAAGGGTCTGGGGGCTTTTAGATGGGTCCTGAGGCAATCTAGAAGGGTCTGGGGGCCTTTACATGGGTCTTGAGGGTCATTAGAAGGGTGTGGATGCCTTTAGAAAGGCCCTGAGGAGCTCTAGAAGGGTCTGGGGTCTATTCGAAGCGTCCTGAGGGGGTCCAGAAGGGTCTGGTGGCCTTTTTAAAGGCCCTCAGGTGGATTATAAGGGTCTCGCGGCCATTAGAAAGGCCCTGAGTGGCATTAGAAGGGTCTGGGTACCTTTAGAAATGACGTGAGGGGCATTACAAAAGTATGGGGGCCTTTAGAAAGGCCCTGAGGGGCATTAGAAGGGTCTTGTGGCCTTGATAAGGGTCCTGAAAGGCATTAGAAGGGTCTGGGGGCTTTTAGATGGGTCCTGAGGCAATCTAGAAGGGTCTGGGGGGCTTTATATGGGTCTTGAGGGTCATTAGGAGGGTGTGGATGCCTTTAGAAAGGCCCTGAGGAGCTCTAGAAGGGTCTGGGGTCTATTAGAAGCGTCCTGAGGGGGTCCAGAAGGGTCTGGGGGCCTTTTTAAAGGCCCTCAGGGGGATTATAAGGGTCTCGCGGCCTTTAGAAAGGCCCTGAGTGGCATTACAAGGGTCTGGGTGCCTTTAGAAATGACGTGAGGAGCGTTACAAAAGTATGGGGGCCTTTAGAAAGGCCCTTAGGGGCATTAGAAGGATCTGGGGGCCTTTAGAATGGTCCTGAGGGGAGTCTAGAAGGGTCTGGAGGCATTTAAAACTGTCCTGAGAGGCTCTAGAAGGGTCCTGGTGCCTTTATAAGGGTCCTGAGGGGCATTAGAAGGGTCTGGGTGCCCTTATAAAAGCCCTGCGGGGAATTAGCAGGGTCTGGGGGACTTTAGAAGGGTCCTGAGGGGCTCTATAAGGGTCTGGGGGCCTTTAGAAGGGTCTTCAGGGGCTCTAGAAGGGTCTGGGGACCTTTAGAAAGGCCCTGTGGGGCATTAGAAGGGTCTGGGGGCCTTTAGAATGCTCCTGAGGGGCAGTAGAAGGGTCTGGGGACCTTTAGAAAGGCCCTGACGGGCATTAGAATGGTCTGCGGGCCTTTAGAAGTGTCCTGAGGGGCTCTAGAATGGTCTGGGGGCCTTTATAAGGGTCCTTACGGGTTCTAGAAGGGTCTGGGAACCTTTATAAATGCCCTGAGGGGCATTAGAAGGGTCTGAGGGCCTTTAGAAAGGTCCTGAGGGGCATTAGAAGGGTCTTGTGGCCTTCATAATGGTCCTGAAAGGCATTGGAAGGGTCTGGAGGCTTTTAGATGGGTCCTGAGGTAATCTAGAAGGGTCTAGGGGCCTTTACATGGGTCTTGAGGGTCATTAGATGGGTGTGGAGGCCTTTAGAAAGGCCCTGAGGGGCATTAGAAGGGTCTGGGGTCTATTAGAAGCGTCCTGAGGGGGTCCAGAAGGGTCTGGGGGCCTTTTTAAAGGTCCTCAGGGGGATTATAAGGGTCTCGCAGCCTTTAGAAAGGCCCTGAGTGGCATTAGAAGGTTCTGGGTGCCTTTAGAAATGTCCTGAGGGGCTCTTGAAGGGTCTGGGGGCCATTAGAAATGTCCTGAGGGGCTCTTGAAGGGTCTGGGGGCCATTAGAAATGTCCTGAGGGTCATTCGAAGGGTATGGGGGCCTTTAGAAAGGCCCTGAGGGGCATTACAAGGGTCTGGGGTCATATAGAAAGGCCCTGAGAGGTTCTAGAAGTGTCTGGGGCACTTTAGAAAGGCCCTGAGGGGCATTAGAAGGGTCTGGGGGCCTTTAGAAGGGTCCTGAGGGGCATTAGAAGTGTATTGGGGCCTTTAGAAAGGCCCTTAGGGCCATTACAAGGGTCTGGGGTCATATAGAAAGGCCCTGAGAGGTTCTAGAAGTGTCTGGGGTACTTTAGAAAGGCCCTGAGGTGCATTAGAAGGGTCTGGGGGCCTTTAGAAGGGGCCTGAGGGGCATTAGAAGGGTCTGGGGGCCTTTAGAATGGTCCTCAGGGGGTCTAGAATGGTCTGGAGGCATTTAAAACTGTCCTGAGATGCTCTAGAAGGTTCTGGGTGCCTTTAGAAATGTCCTGAGGGGCTCTAGAAGGGTCTGGGGGCCTTTAGAAATGTCCTCAGGGTCATTAGAAGGGTATGGGGGCCTTTAGAAAGGCCCTGAGGGGCATTACAAGGGTCTGGTGTCATATAGAAAGGCCCTGAGAGGTTCTAGAAGTGTCTGGGGTACTTTAGAAAGGCCCTGAGGTGCATTAGAAGGGACTGGGGGCCTTTAGAAGGGTCCTGATGTGCATTAGAAGGGTCTGGGGGCCTTTAGAATGGTCCTGAGGGGGTCTAGAAGGGTCTGGAGGCATTTAAAACTGTCCTGAGAGGCTCTAGAAGGGTCTGGGTGCCTTTATAAGGGTCCTGAGGGGCATTTGAAGGGTCTTGTGGCCCTTATAATAGCCCTGAGTGGAATTAGCAGGGTCTGGGGGACTTTAGAAGGGTCCTGAGGGGCATTAGAATGGTCTGGGCGCCTTTAGAAGGGTCCTGAGGGGCATTAGAAGGGTCTGGGGGCTTTTAGATGGGTCCTGCGCAATCTAGAAGGGTCTGGGGGCCTTTACATGAGTCTTGAGGGTCATTAGAAGGGTGTGGAGGCCTTTAGAAAGGCCCTGAGGGGCTGTAGAATGGTCTGGGGGCTATTAGAAGCGTCCTGAGGGGGTCCAGAAGGGTCTGGGGGCTTTTTAAAGGTGCTTAGGGGGATTATAAGGGTCTCGTAGCCTTTAGAAAGGCCCTGAGTGGCATTAGAAGGTTCTGGGTGCCTTTAGAAATGTCCTGAGGGGCTCTAGAAGGGTCTGGGGGCCTTTAGAAGGGTCTTCAGGGGCATTAGAAGGGTATGGGGGCCTTTAGAAAGGCCCTGAGGGGCATTACAAGGGTCTGGGGTCATATAGAAAGGCCCTGAGAGGTTCTAGAAGTCTCTGGGGTACTTTAGAAAGGCCCTGAGGGGCATTAGAAGGGTCTGGGGGCCTTTAGAATGGACCTGCGGGGGTCTAGAAGGGTCTGGAGGCATTTAAAACTGTCCTGAGAGGCTCTAGAAGGGTCTGGGTGCCTTTATAAGGGCCCTGAGGGGAATTAGCAGGGTCTGGGGGACTTTAGAAGGGTCCTGAGGGGCTCTATAAGGGTCTGGGGGCCTTTAGAAAGGTCCTGAGCGGCATTAGAAGGGTCTGGGTGCCTTTAGAATGCTCCTGAGGGGCAGTAGAAGGGTCTGGGGACCTTTATAAAGGCCCTGACGGGTATTAGAATGGTCTGCGGGGCTTTAGAATTGTCCTGAGGGGCTCTAGAATGGTTAGGGGGCTATTAGAAGCGTCCTGAGGGGGTCCAGAAGGGTCTGGGGGCCTTTTTAAAGGCCCTCAGGTGGATTATAAGGATCTCGCGGCCTTTAGAAAGGCCCTGAGTGGCATTAGAAGGGTCTGGGTACCTTTAGAAATGACGTGAGGGGCATTACATAAGTATGGGGGCCTTTAGAAAGGCCCTGAGGGGCATTAGAAGGGTATGGGGGCCTTTAGAATGGTCCTGAGGGGAGTCTAGAAGGGTCTGGAGGCATTTAAAACTGTCCTGAGAGGCTCTAGAAGGGTCCTGGTGCCTTTATAAGGGTCCTGAGGGGCATTAGAAGATTCTGGGTGCCCTTATAAAAGCCCTGAGGGGAACTAGCAGGGTCTGGGGGACTTTAGAAGGGTCCTGAGGGGCTCTATAAGGGTCTGGGGGCCTTTAGAAGGGTCTTGAGGGGGTCTAGAAGGGTCTGGGGACCTTTAGAAAGGCCCTGTGGGGCATTAGAAGGGTCTGGGGGCCTTTAGAATGCTCCTGAGGGGCAGTAGAAGGGTCTGGGGACCTTTATAAAGGCCCTGACGGGCATTAGAATGGTCTGCGGGCCTTTAGAAGTGTCCTGAGGGGCTGTAGAATGGTCTGGGGGCCTTTATAAGGGTCCTGACGGGCTCTAGAATGGTCTGGGGGCCTTTATAAGGGTCCTGACGGGTTCTAGAATGGTCTGGGGGCCTTTATAAGGGTCCTGACAGGTTCTAGAAGGGTCTGGGAACCTTTATAAATGCCCTGAGGGGCATTAGAAGGGTCTGAGGGCCTTTATAAAGGTCCTGAGGGGCATTAGAAGGGTCTGGGGGCTTTTAGATGGGTCCTGAGGCAATCTAGAAGGGTCTGGGGGCCTTTACAAGGGCCTTGAGTGGCATTAGAATGGTCTGGGGGACTTTAGAAGGGTCCTGAGGGGCTCTATAAGGGTCTGGGGGCCTTTAGAAAGGTCCTGAGCGGCATTAGAAGGGTCTGGGTGCCTTTAGAATGCTCCTGAGGGGCAGTAGAAGGGTCTTGTGGCCTTCATAAGGGTCCTGAAAGGCATTAGAAGGGTCTGGGGGCCTTTAGATGGGTCCTGAAGCAATCTAGAAGGGTCTAGGGGCCTTTACATGGGTCTTGAGAGTCATTAGAAGGGTGTGGAGGCCTTTAGACAGGCCCTGAGGGGCTCTAGAAGGGTCTGGGGTCCTTTAGAAGGGTCTTCAAGGGCTCTAGAAGGGTCTGGGGACCTTTAGAAAGGCCCTGTGGGGCATTAGAAGGGTCTGGGGGCCTTTAGAATGGTCCTGAGGGGGTCTAGAAGGGTCTGGAGGCATTTAAAACTGTCCTGAGAGGCTCTAGAAGGGTCTGGGTGCCTTTATAAGGGTCCTGAGGGGCATTAGAAGGGTCTGGGTGCCCTTATAAAAGCACTAAAAGGAATTAGCAGGGTCTGGGGGCCTTTAGAAGGGTCCTGAGGGGCTCTATAAGGGTCTGGGGGCCTTTAGAAGGGTCTTCAGGGGCTCTAGAAGGGTCTGGGGACCTTTAGAAAGGCCCTGTGGGGCATTAGAAGGGTCTGGGGTCCTTTAGAATGCTCCTGAGGGGCAGTAGAAGGGTCTGGGGACATTTATAAATGCCCTGAGGGGCATTAGAAGGGTCTGCGGGCCTTTAGAAGTGTCCTGAGGGGCTCTAGAATGGTCTGGGGGCCATTAAAAGGGTCCTGACTGGCTCTAGAAGGGTCTGGGAACCTTTATAAATACCCTGAGGGGCATTAGAAGGGTCTGAGGGCCTTTAGAAAGGTCCTGAGGGGCATTAGAAGGGTCTTGTGGCCTTCATAAGGGTCCTGAAAGGCATTAGAAGGGTCTGGGGGCTTTTAGATGGGTCCTGAGGCAATCTAGAAGGGTCTAGGGGCCTTTACATGGGTCTTGAGGGTCATTAGAAGGGTGTGGATGCCTTTAGAAAGGCGCTGAGGGGCTCTAGAAGGGTCTGGGGGCTATTAGAAGCGTCCTGAGGGGGTCCAGAAGGGTCTGGGTGCCTTTTTAAAGGCCCTCAGGGGGATTATAAGGGTCTCGCGGCTTTTAGAAAGGCCCTGAGTGGCATTACAAGGGCCTGGGGTCATATAGAAAGGCCCTGAGAGGTTCTAGAAGTGTCTGGGGTACTTTAGAAAGGCCCTGAGGGGAATAAGAAGGGTCTGGGGGCCTTTAGAATGGTCCTGAGGGGTTCTAGAAGGGTCTGGTGGCATTTAAAACTGTCCTGAGAGGCTCTAGAAGGGTCTGGGTGCCTTTATAAGGGTCCTGAGGAGCTTTAGAAGGGTCTGGGTGCCCTTATAAAAGACCTGAGGGGAATTAGCAGGGTCTGGGGGACTTTAGAAGGGTCCTGAGGGGCTCTATAAGGATCTTGGGGCCTTTAGAAGGGTCTTCAGGGGCTCTAGAAGGGTCTGGGGACCTTTAGAAAGGCCCTGTGGGGCATTAGAAGGGTCTGGGTACCTTTAGAATGCTCCTGAGGGGCAGTAGAAGGGTCTGGGGACCTTTATAATGCCCTGACGGGCATTAGAATGGTCTGCGGGCCTTTAGAAGTGTCCTGAGGGGCTCTAGAATGGTCTGGGGGCCTTTATAAGGGACCTGACATGCTCTAGAAGGGTCTGGGAACCTTTATAAATGCCCTAAGGGGCATTAGAAGGGTCTGAGGGCCTTTAGAAAAGTCCTGAGGGGCATTAGAAGGGTCTGGGGGCCTTTAGAATGGTCCTGAGGGGGTCTAGAAGGGTCTGGAGGCATTTAAAACTGTCCTGAGAGGCTCTAGAAGGGTCTGGGTGCCTTTATAAGGGTCCTGAAGGGCATTAGAAGGGTCTGGGTGCCCTTATAAAAGCCCTGAGGAGAATTAGCAGGGTCTGGGGGACTTTAGAAGGGTCCTGAGGGGCTCTATAAGGGTCTGGGGGCCTTTAGAAGGGTCTTGAGGGGCTCTAGAAGGGTCTGGGGACCTTTAGAAAGGCCCTGTGTGGCATTAGAAGGGTCTGGGGGCCTTTAGAATGCTCCTGAGGGGCAGTAGAAGGGTCTGGGAACCTTTATAAATGCCCTGAGGGGCATTAGAAGGGTCTGAGGGCCTTTAGAAAGGTCCTGAGGGGCATTAGAAGGGTCTGGTGGCCTTCATAAGGGTCCTGAAAGGCATTAGAAGGGTCTGGGGGCTTTTAGATGGGTCCTGAGGCAATCTAGAAGGGTCTAGGGGCCTTTACATGGGTCTTGAGGGTCATTAGAAGGGTGTGGAGGCCTTTAGAAAGGCCCTGAAAGGCATTAGAAGGGTCTGGGGGCTTTTATATGGGTCCTGAGGCAATCTAGAAGGGTCTGGGGGCCTTTACATGGGTCCTGAGCATCATTAGAAGGGTTTGGAGGCCTTTAGAAAGGCCCTGAGGGGCTCTAGAAGGGTCTGGGGGCCTTTAGAAGGGTCTTCAGGGGCTCTAGAAGGGTCTGGGGACCTTTAGAAAGGCCCTGTGGGGCATTAGAAGGGTCTGGGGTCTTTAGAATGCTCCTGAGGGGCAGTAGAAGGGTCTGGGAACCTTTATAAATGCCCTGAGGGGCATTAGAAGGGTCTGAGGTCCTTTAGAAAGGTCCTGAGGGGCATGAGAAGGGTCTGGTGGCCTTCATAAGGGTCCTGAAAGGCATTAGAAGGGTCTGGGGGCTTTTAGATGGGTCCTGAGGCAATGTAGAAGGGTCTGGGGGCCTTTACATGGGTCTTGAAGGGTCATTAGAAGGGTGTGGAGGCCTTTAGAAAGGCGGTGAGTGGCTCTAGAAGGGTCTGGGGGCTATTAGAAGCGTCCTGAGGGGGTCCAGAAGGGTCTGGGGGCCTTTTTAAAGGCCCTCAGGGGGATTATAAGGGTCTCGCGGCTTTTAGAAAGGCCCTGAGTGGCATTACAAGGGTCTGGGGTCATATAGGAAGGCCCTGAGAGGTTCTAGAATTGTCTGGGGTACTTTAGAAATGCCCTGAGGGGCATTAGAAGGGTCTGGGGGCCTTTAGAATGGTCCTGAGGTGTTCTAGAAGGGTCTGGAGGCATTTAAAACTGTCCTGAGAGGCTCTAGAAGGGTCTGGGTGCCTTTATAAGGGTCCTGAGGGGCTTTAGAAGGGTCTGGGTGCCCTTATAAAAGCACTGAAAGGAATTAGCAGGGTCTGGGAGCCTTTAGAAGGGTCCTGAGTGGCTCTATAAGGGTCTGGGGGCCTTTAGAAGGGTCTTCAGGGGCTCTAGAAGGGTCTGGGGACCTTTAGAAAGGCCCTGTGGGGCATTAGAAGGGTCTGGGTACCTTTAGAAGTGTCCTGAGGGGCTCTAGAATGGTCTAGGGGCCTTTATAAGGGTCCTGACATGCTCTAGAAGGGTCTGGGAACCTTTATAAATGCCCTAAGGGGCATTAGAAGGGTCTGGGGGCCTTTAGAATGGTCCTGAGGTGTTCTAGAAGGGTCTGGAGGCATTTAAAACTGTCCTGAGAGGCTCTAGAAGGGTCTGGGTGCCTTTATAAGGGTCCTGAGGGGCTTTAGAAGGGTCTGGGTGCCCTTATAAAAGCACTGAAAGGAATTAGCAGGGTCTGGGAGCCTTTAGAAGGGTCCTGAGGGGCTCTATAAGGTTCTGGGGGCCCTTAGAAGGGTCTTCAGGGGCTCTAGAAGGGTCTGGGGACCTTTAGAAAGGCCCTGTGGGGCATTAGAAGGGTCTGGAGGCCTTTAGAAAGGCCCTGAGGGGCTCTAGAAGGGTCTGGGGGCTATTAGAAGCGTCCTGAGGGGGTCTAGAAGGGTCTGGGGGCCTTTTTAAAGGCCCTCAGGGGGATTATAAGGGTCTCGCGGCCTTTAGAAAGGCCCTGAGTGGCATTAGAAGGGTTTGGGTGCCTTTAGAAATGACCTGAGGGGCATTAGAAGGGTCTGGGGGCCTTTAGAAAGGCCCTGATGGGCATTAGAAGGGTCTGGGGGCCTTTAGAATGGTCCTGAGGGGGTCTAGAAGGGTCTGGAGGCATTTAAAACTGTCCTGAGAGGCTCTAGAAGGGTCTGGGTGCCTTTATAAGGGTCCTGAGGGGCATTAGAAGGGTCTGGGTGCCCTTATAAAAGCACTAAAAGGAATTAGCAGGGTCTGGGGGCCTTTAGAAGGGTCCTGAGGGGCTCTATAAGGGTCTGGGGGCCTTTAGAAGGGTCTTCAGGGGCTCTAGAAGGGTCTGGGGACCTTTAGAAAGGCCCTGTGGGGCATTAGAAGGGTCTGGGGTCCTTTAGAATGCTCCTGAGGGGCAGTAGAAGGGTCTGGGGACATTTATAAATGCCCTGAGGGGCATTAGAAGGGTCTGCGGGCCTTTAGAAGTGTCCTGAGGGGCTCTAGAATGGTCTGGGGGCCATTAAAAGGGTCCTGACTGGCTCTAGAAGGGTCTGGGAACCTTTATAAATGCCCTGAGGGGCATTAGAAGGGTCTGAGGGCCTTTAGAAAGGTCCTGAGGGGCATTAGAAGGGTCTTGTGGCCTTCATAAGGGTCCTGAAAGGCATTAGAAGGGTCTGGGGGCTTTTAGATGGGTCCTGAGGCAATCTAGAAGGGTCTAGGGGCCTTTACATGGGTCTTGAGGGTCATTAGAAGGGTGTGGATGCCTTTAGAAAGGCGCTGAGGGGCTCTAGAAGGGTCTGGGGGCTATTAGAAGCGTCCTGAGGGGGTCCAGAAGGGTCTGGGTGCCTTTTTAAAGGCCCTCAGGGGGATTATAAGGGTCTCGCGGCTTTTAGAAAGGCCCTGAGAGGCATTACAAGGGCCGGGGGTCATATAGAAAGGCCCTGAGAGGTTCTAGAAGTGTCTGGGGTACTTTAGAAAGGCCCTGAGGGGAATAAGAAGGGTCTGGGGGCCTTTAGAATGGTCCTGAGGGGTTCTAGAAGGGTCTGGAGGCATTTAAAACTGTCCTGAGAGGCTCTAGAAGGGTCTGGGTGCCTTTATAAGGGTCCTGAGGAGCTTTAGAAGGGTCTGGGTGCCCTTATAAAAGACCTGAGGGGAATTAGCAGGGTCTGGGGGACTTTAGAAGGGTCCTGAAAGGCATTAGAAGGGTCTGGGGGCTTTTAGATGGGTCCTGAGGCAATCTAGAAGGGTCTAGGGGCCTTTACATGGGTCTTGAGGGTCATTAGAAGGGTGTGGAGGCCTTTAGAAAGGCCCTGAAAGGCATTAGAAGGGTCTGGGGGCTTTTATATGGGTAATGAGGCAATCTAGAAGGGTCTGGGGGCCTTTACATGGGTCCTGAGCATCATTAGAAGGGTGTGGAGGCCTTTAGAAAGGCCCTGAGGGGCTCTAGAAGGGTCTGGGGGCCTTTGGAAGGGTCTTCAGGGGCTCTAGAAGGGTCTGGGGACCTTTAGAAAGGCCCTGTGGGGCATTAGAAGGGTCTGGGGTCTTTAGAATGCTCCTGAGGGGCAGTAGAAGGGTCTGGGAACCTTTATAAATGCCCTGAGGGGCATTAGAAGGGTCTGAGGTCCTTTAGAAAGGTCCTGAGGGGCATTAGAAGGGTCTGGTGGCCTTCATAAGGGTCCTGAAAGGCATTAGAAGGGTCTGGGGGCTTTTAGATGGGTCCTGAGTCAATCTAGAAGGGTCTAGGGGCCTTTACGTGGGTCTCGAGGGTCATTAGAAGGGTGTGAAGGCCTTTAGAAAGGCCCTGAAATGCATTAGAAGGGTCTGGGGGCTTTTAGATGGGTCCTGAGGCAATCTAGAAGGGTCTGGGGGCCTTTACATGGGTCTTGAGGGTCATTAGAAGGGTGTGGAGGCCTTTAGAAAGGCCCTGAGGAGCTCTAGAAGGGTCTGGGGGCTATTAGAAGCGTCCTGAGGGGGTCCAGAAGGGTCTGGGGGCCTTTTTAAAGGCCCTCAGGGGGATTATAAGGGTCTCGCGGCCTTTAGAAAGGCCCTGAGTGGCATTAGAAGGGTCTGGGTGCCTTTAGAAATGACGTGAGGGGCATTACAAAAGTATGGGGGCCTTTAGAAAGGCCCTGAGGGGCATTAGAAGGGTCTGGGGGCCTTTAGAATGGTCCTCAGGAGGGTCTAGAAGGGTCTGGAGGCCTTTAAAACTGTCCTGAGAGGCTCTAGAAGGGTCTGGGTGCCTTTATAAGGGTCCTGAGGGGCATTATAAGGGTCTGGGTGCCCTTATAAAAGCCCTGAGGGCAATTAGCAGGGTCTGGGGGCCTTTAGAAGGGTCCTGAGGGGCTCTATAAGGGTCTGGGGGCCTTTAGAAGGGTCTTGAGGGGCTCTAGAAGGGTCTGGGGACCTTTAGAAAGGCCCTGTGGGGCATTAGAAGGGTCTGGGGGCCTTTAGAAGGGTCTTCAGGGGCTCTAGAAGGGTCTGGGGACCTTTAGAAAGGCCCTGTGGGGCATTAGAAGGGTCTGAGGTCATTTAGAATGCTCCTGAGGGGCAGTAGAAGGGTCTGGGGACCTTTATAAGTGTCCTGACGGGCTCTAGAAGGGTCTGGGAACCTTTATAAATGCCCTGAGGGGCATTAGAAGGGTCTGAGGGCCTTTAGAAAGGTCCTGAGGGGCATTAGAAGGGTCTGGTGGCCTTCATAAGGGTCCTGAAAGGCATTAGAAGGGTCTGGGGGCTTTTAGATGGGTCCTGAGGCAATCTAGAAGGGTCTAGGGGCCTTTACATGGGTCTTGAGGGGCATTAGAAGGGTGTGGAGGCCTTTAGAAAGGCCCTGAAAGGCATTAGAAGGGTCTGGGGGCTTTTAGATGGGTCCTGAGGCAATCTAGAAGGGTCTGGGGGCCTTTACATGGGTCTTGAGGGTCATTAGAATGGTGTGGAGGCCTTTAGAAAGGCCCTGAGGGGCTCTAGAAGGGTCTGGGGGCTATTAGAAGCGTCCTGAGAGGGTCCAGAAGGGTCTGGGGGACTTTTTAAAGGCCCTCAAGGGGAATTATAAGGGTCTCGCGGCCTTTAGAAAGGCCCTGAGTGGCATTACAAGGGCCTGGGTTCATATAGATAGGCCCTGAGATGTTCTAGAAGTGTCTGGGGTACTTTAGAAAGGCCCTGAGGGGCATTAGAAGGGTCTGGGGGCCTTTAGAATGGTCCTGAGGGGGTCTAGAAGGGTCTGGAGGCATTTAAAACTGTCCTGAGAGGCTCTAGAAGGGTCTGGGTGCCTTTATAAGGGTCCTGAGGGGAATTAGAAGGGTCTGGGTGCCCTTATAAAAGCCCTAAGTCGAATTAGCAGGGTCTGGGGGCCTTTAGAAGGGTCCTGAGGGGCTCTATAAGGGTCTGGGGGCCTTTAGAAGGGTCTTCAGGGGCTCTAGAGGGGTCTGGGGACCTTTAGAAAGGCCCTGTGGGGCATTAGAAGGGTCTGGGGGCCTTTAGAATGCTCCAGAGGGGCAGTAGAAGGGTCTGGAGACCTTTATAAGGGTCCTGACGGGCTCTAGAAAGGTCTGAGGGCCTTTATAAAGGTCCTGAGGGGCATGAGAAGGGTCTGGTGGCCTTCATAAGGGTCCTGAAAGGCATTAGAAGGGTCTGGGGGCTTTTAGATGGGTCCTGAGGCAATCTAGAATGGTCTAGGGGCCTTTACATGGGTCTTGAGGGTCATTAGAATGGTGTGGAGGCCTTTAGAAAGGCCCTGAGGGGCTCTAGAACGGTCTGGGGGCTATTAGAAGCGTCCTGAGGGGGTCCAGAAGGGTCTGGGGGCCATTTTAAAGGCCCTCAGGGGGATTATAAGGGTCTCGCGGACTTTAGAAAGGCCCTGAGTGGCATTAGAAGGGTCTGGGTGCCTTTTAAAAACACCTGAGGGGCATTAGAAGGGTATGGGGGCCTTTAGAAAGGCCCTGAGGGGCATTAGAAGGGTCTGGGGGCCTTTAGAAGGGTCCTGAGCGGCATTAGAAGGGTCTGGAGGCATTTAAAACTGTCCTGAGAGGCTCTAGAAGGGTCTTGGTGCCTTTATAAGGGTCCTGAGGGGCATTAGAAGGGTCAGGGTGCCCTTATAAAAGCCCTGAAAGGAATTAGCAGGGTCTGGGTCCTTAGAAGGGTCCTGAGGGGCTCTGTAAGTGTCTGGGGGCCTTTAGAAGGGTCTTCAGGGGCTCTAGAAGGGTCTGGGGACCTTTAGAAAGGCCCTGTGGGGCATTAGAAGGGTCTGGGGGCCTTTAGAATGCTACTGAGGGGCAGTAGAAGGGTCTGGGGACGTTTATAAAGGCCCTGACGGGCATTAGAATGGTCTGCGGGATTTAGAAGTGTCCTGAGAGGCTCTAGAATGTTCTGGGGGCCTTTATAAGGGTCCTGACGGGCTCTAGAAGGGTCTGGGAACCTTTATAAATGCCCTGAGGGGCATTAGAAGGGTCTTGTGGCCTTGATAAGGGTCCTGAATTGCATTAGAAGGCTCTGGGGGCTTTTAGATGGGTCCTGAGGCAATCTAGAATGGTCTAGGGGCCTTTACATGGGTCTTGAGTGTCATTAGAAGGGTGTGGAGGCCTTTAGAAAGGCCCTGAAAGGCATTAGAAGGGTCTGGGTGCTTTTAGATGGGTCCTGATGCAATCTAGAAGTGTCTGGGGGCCTTTAAATGGGTCTTGAGGGTCATTAGAATGGTGTGGAGGCCTTTAGAAAGGCCCTGAAGGGCTCTATAAGGGTCTGGGGGCCTTTAGAAGGGTCTTCAGGGGCTCTAGAAGGGTCTGGGGACCTTTAGAAAGGCCCTGTGGGACATTAGAACGGTCTGGGGGCCTTTAGAATGCTCCTGAGGGGCAGTAGAAGGGTCTGGGGACCTTTATAAAGGCCCTGACGGGCATTAGAATGGTCTGCGGGATTTAGAAGTGTCCTGAGGGGCTCTAGAATGGTCTGGGGGCCTTTATAAGTGTCCTGACGGGCTCTAGAAGGGTCTGGGAACAATTATAAATGCCCTGAGGGGCATTAGAAGGGTCTGAGGGCCTTTAGAAAGGTCCTGAGGGGCATTAGAAGGGTCTTGTGGCCTTCATAAGGGTCCTGAAAGGCATTAGAAGGCTCTGGGGGCTTTTAGATGGGTCCTGAGGCAATCTAGAAGGGTCTAGGGGCATTTACATGGGTCTTGAGGGTCATTAGAAGGGTGTGGAGGCCTTTAGAAAGGCCCTGAGGGGCTCTAGAAGGGTCTGGGGGCTATTAGAAGCGTCCTGAGTGGGTCCAGAAGGGTCTGGGGGCCTTTTTAAAGGCCCTCATGGGGATTATAAGGGTCTCGCGGCCTTTAGAAAGGCCCTGAGTGGCATTACAACGGCCTGGGGTCATATAGAAAGGCCCTGAGGGGCATTAGAAGGGTCTGGGGGCCTTTAGAATGGTCCTGAGGGGGTCTAGAAGGGTCTGGAGGCATTTAAAACTGTCCTGAGAGGCTCTAGAAGGGTCTGGGTGCCTTTATAAGGGTCCTGACGGGCATTAGAAGGGTCTGGGTGCCCTTATAAAAGCCCTGAGGGGAATTAGCAGGGTCTGGGGGACTTTAGAAGGGTCCTGAGGGGCCCTATAAGGGTCTGGGGGCCTTTAGAAGGGTCTTCAGGGGCTCTTGAAGGGTCTGGGGACCATTAGAAAGGCCCTGTGGGGCATTAGAAGGGTCTGGAGGCCTTTAGAATGCTCCTGAGGGGCAGTAGAAGGGTCTGGGGACCTTTATAAGTGTCCTGACGGGCTCTAGAAGGGTCTGGGAACCTTTATAAATGCCCTGAGGGGCATTAGAAGGGTCTGTGGGCCTTTCGAAAGGTCCTGAGGGGCATTAGAAGGGTCTTGTGGCCTTCATAAGGGTCCTGAAAGGCATTAGAAGGGTCTGGGGGCTTTTAGATGGGTCCTGAGGCAATCTAGAAGGGTCTAGGGGCCTTTACATGGGTCTTCAGGGGCATTAGAAGGGTCTGAGGGCCTTTAGAAGGGTCCTGAGGTGCATTAGAAGGGTCTGGGGGCTTTTAGATGGGTCCTGAGGCAATCTAGAAGGGTCTGGGGGCCTTTACATGGGTCTTGAGGGTCATTAGAAGGGTGTGGAGGCCTTTAGAAAGGCGGTGAGGGGCTCTAGAAGGGTCTGGGGGCTATTAGAAGCGTCCTGAGGGGGTCTAGAAGGGTCTGGGGTCTTTAGAAATGACCTGAGGGGCATTAGAAGGGTATGGGGGCTTTTAGAAAGGCCCTGATGGGCATTAGAAGGGTCTGGGGCCTTTTAGATTGGTCCTGAGGGGGTCTAGAAGGGTCTGGAGGCATTTAAAACTGTCCTGAGAGGCTCTAGAAGGGTCTGGGTGCCTTTATAAGGGTCCTGAGGGGCATTAGAAGGGTCTGGGAACCTTTATAAATGCCCTGAGGGGCATTAGAAGGGTCTGGGGGCCTTTAGAAGGGTCCTGAGGGGCTCTATAAGGGTCTGGGGGCATTTAAAAGGGTCTTCAGACGCTCTAGAGGGGTCTGGGGACCTTTAGAAAGGCCCTGTGGGGCATTAGAAGTGTCTGGGGTCCTTTAGAATGCTCCTGAGGGGCAGTAGAAGGGTCTGGGGACCTTTATAAGGGTCCTGACGGGCTCTAGAAGGGTCTGGGGACCTTTATAAGGGTCCTGACGGGCTCTAGAAGGGTCTGAGGGACTTTAGAAAGGTCCTCAGGCGCATTAGAAGGGTCTGGGGGCTTTTAGATGGGTCCTGAGGCAATCTAGAAGGGTCTGGGGGCCTTTACATGGGTCTTGAGGGTCATTAGAAGGGTGTGGAGGCCTTTAGAAATGCGCTCAGGGGCTCTAGAAGGGTCTTGGGGCTATTAGAAGCGTCCTGAGGGGGTCTATAAGGGTCTGGGGGCCTTTTTAAAAGCCCTCAGGGGGATTATAAGGGTCTCGCGGCTTTTAGAAAGGCCCTGAGTGGCATTAGAAGGGTCTGGGTGCCCTTATGAAAGCCCTAAGGGGAATTAGCAGGGTCTGGGGGCCTTTAGAAGGGTCCTGAGGGGCTCTATAATGGTCTGGGGGCCTTTAGAAGGGTCTTCAGTGGCTCTAGAAGGGTGTGGGGACCTTTAGAAAGGCCCTGTGGGGCATTAGAAGGGTCTGGCGGCATTGAGAATGCTCCTGAGGGGAAGTAGAAGGGTCTGGGGACCTTTATAAATGCCCTGAGGGGCATTAGAAGGGTCTGAGGGCCTTTAGAAAGGTCCTGAGGGGCATTAGAAGGGTCTTGTGGCCTTCATAAGGGTCCTGAAAGGCATTAGAAGGGTCTGGGGGCTTTTAGATGGGTCCTGAGGCAATCTAGAAGGGTCTAGGGGCCTTTACATGGGTCTTGAGGGTCATTAGAAGGGTGTGGAGGCCTTTAGAAAGGCCCTGAAAGGCATTAGAAGGGTCTGGGGGCTTTTAGATGGGTCCTGAGGCAATCTAGAAGGGTCTGGGGGCCTTTACATGGGTCCTGAGCATCATTAGAAGGGTGTGGAGGCCTTTAGAAAGGCCCTGAAGGGCTCTAGAAGGGTCTGGGGGCCTTTAGAAACGTCCTGAGGGGCATTAGAAGGGTCTTGTGGCCTTCATAAGGGTCCTGAAAGGCATTAGAAGGCTCTGGGGGCTTTTAGATGGGTCCTGAGGCAATCTAGAAGGGTCTAGGGGCCTTTACATGGGTCTTGAGGGTCATTAGAAGGGTGTGGAGGCCTTTAGAAAGGCCCTGAAAGGCATTAGAAGGGTCTGGGGGCTTTTAGATGGGTCCTGAGGCAATCTAGAAGGGTCTGGGGGCCTTTACATGGGTCCTGAGCATCATTAGAAGGGTGTGGAGGCCTTTAGAAAGGCCCTGAAGGGCTCTAGAAGGGTCTGGGGGCTTTTAGAAACGTCCTGAGGAACATTAGAAGGGTCTTGTGGCCTTCATAAGGGTCCTGAAAGGCATTAGAAGGCTCTGGGGGCTTTTAGATGGGTCCTGAGGCAATCTAGAAGGGTCTAGGGGCATTTACATGGGTCCTGAGCGTCATTAGAAGGGTGTGGAGGCCTTTAGAAAGGCCCTGAAGGGCTCTAGAAGGGTCTGGGGGCCTTTAGAAACGTCCTGAGGGGCATTAGAAGGGTCTTGTGGCCTTCATAAGGGTCCTGAAAGGCATTAGAAGGGTCTGGGGGCTTTTAGATGGGTCCTGAGGCAATCTAGAAGGGTCTGGGGGCCTTTACATTGGTCCTGAGCATCATTAGAAGGGTGTGGAGGCCTTTAGAAAGGCCCTGAAATGCATTAGAAGGGTCTGGGGGCTTTTAGATGGGTCCTGAGGCAATCTAGAAGGGTCTGGGGGCCTTTACATGGGTCTTGAGGGTCATTAGAAGGGTGTGGAGGCCTTTAGAAAGGCCCTGAAATGCATTAGAAGGGTCTGGGGGCTTTTAGATGGGTCCTGAGGCAATCTAGAAGGGTCTAGGGGCCTTTACATGGGTCTTGAGGGTCATTAGAAGGGTGTGGAGGCCTTTAGAAAGGCCCTGAGGGGCTCTAGAAGGGTCTGGGGGCTTTTAGAAGGGTCTTCAGGGGCTCTAGAAGGGTCTGGGGACCTTTAGAAAGGCCCTGTGGGGCATTAGAAGGGTCTGGGGGCCTTTAGAATGCTCCTGAGGGGCAGTAGAAGGGTCTGGGAACCTTTATAAATGCCCTGAGGGGCATTAGAAGGGTCTGAGGGCCTTTAGAAAGGTCCTGAGGGGCATTAGAAGGGTCTGGTGGCCTTCATAAGGGTCCTGAAAGGCATTAGAAGGGTCTGGGGGCTTTTAGATGGGTCCTGAGGCAATCTAGAAGGGTCTAGGGGCCTTTACATGGGTCTCGAGGGTCATTAGAAGGGTGTGGAGGCCTTTAGAAAGGCCCTGAAATGCATTAGAAGGGTCTGGGGGCTTTTAGATTGGTCCTGAGGCAATCTAGAAGGGTCTGGGGGCCTTTACATGGGTCTTGAGGGTCATTAGAAGGGTGTGGAGGCCTTTAGACAGGCGCTGAGGAGCTCTAGAAGGGTCTGGGGGCTATTAGAAGCGTCCTGAGGGGGTCCAGAAGGGTCTGGGGGCCTTTTTAAAGGCCCTCAGGGGGATTATAAGGGTCTCGCGGCCTTTAGAAAGGCCCTGAGTGGCATTAGAAGGGACTGGGTGCCTTTAGAAATGACGTGAGGGGCATTACAAAAGTATGGGGGCCTTTAGAAAGGCCCTGAGGGGCATTAGAAGGGTCTGGGGGCCTTTAGAATGGTCCTCAGGAGGGTCTAGAAGGGTCTGGAGGCCTTTAAAACTGTCCTGAGAGGCTCTAGAAGTGTCTGGGTGCCTTTATAAGTGTCCTGAGGGGCATTATAAAGGTCTGGGTGCCCTTATAAAAGCCCTGAGGGCAATTAGCGGGGTCTGGGGGACTTTAGAAGGGTCCTGAGGGGATCTAGAAGGGTCTGGGGACCTTTAGAAAGGCCCTGTGAGGCATTAGAAGGGTCTGGGGGCCTTTAGAATGCTCCTGAGGGGCAGTAGAAGGGTCTGGGGACCTTTAGAAAGGCCCTGACGGGCATTAGAATGGTCTGCGGGCCTTTAGAAGTGTCCTGAGGGGCTCTAGAATGGTCTGGGGGCCTTTATAAGGGTCCTGACGGGCTCTAGAAGGGTCTGGGAACCTTTATAAATGCCCTGAGGGGCATTAGAAGGGTCTGAGGGCCTTTAGAAAAGTCCTGAGGGGCATTAGAAGGGTCTTGTGCCCTTCATAAGGGTCCTGAAAGGCATTAGAAGGGTCTGGGGTCTTTTAGATGGGTCCTGAGGAAATCTAGAAGGGTCTAGGGGCCTTTACATGGGTCTTGAGGGGCATTAGAAGGGTCTGGGGGACATTAGAAGGGTCCTGAGGGGCTCTATAAGGGTCTGGGGGCCCTTAGAAGGGTCTTCAGGGGCTCTAGAAGGGTCTGGGGACCTTTAGAAAGGCCCTGTGGGGCATTAGAAGGGTCTGGGTGCCTTTAGAATGCTCCTTAGGGGCTCTATAAGGGTCTGGGGACCTTTATAAGTGTCCTGACTGGCTCTAGAAGGGTCTGGGAACCTTTATAAATGCCCTGAGGGGCATTAGAAGGGTCTAAGGGCCTTTAGAAAGGTCCTGAGGGGCATTAGAAGGTTCTTGTGGCCTTCATAAGGGTCCTGAAAGGCATTAGAAGGGTCTGGGGGCTTTTAGATGGGTCCTGAGGCAATCTAGAAGGGTCTAGGGGCCTTTACATGGGTCTTGAGGGTCATTAGAAGGGTGTGGAGGCCTTTAGAAAGGCCCTGAAAGGCATTAGAATGGTCTGGGGGCCTTTAGAAGGGTCTTCAAGGGCTCTAGAAGGGTCTGGGGACCTTTAGAAAGGCCCTGTGGGGCATTAGAAGGGTCTGAGGGCCTTTAGAATGCTCCTGAGGGGCAGTAGAAGGGTGTGGGGACCTTTATAAGTGTCCTGACGGGCTCTAGAAGTGTCTGGGAACCTTTATAAATGCCCTGAGGGGCATTAGAAGGGTCTAAGGGCCTTTAGAAAGGTCCTGAGGGGCATTAGAAGGTTCTTGTGGCCTTCATAAAGGTCCTGAAATGCATTAGAAGGGTCTGGGGGCTTTTAGATGGGTCCTGAGGCAATCTAGAAGGGTCTAGGGGACTTTACATGGGTCCTGAGCATCATTAGAAGGGTGTGGAGGCCTTTAGAAAGGCCCTGAAAGGCATTAGAAGGGTCTGGGGGCTTTTAGATGGGTCCTGAGGCAATCTAGAAGGGTCTAGGGGCCTTTACATGGGTCTTGAGGGTCATTAGAAGGGTGTGGAGGCCTTTAGAAAGGCCCTGAAAGGCATTAGAACGGTCTGGGGGCTTTTAGATGGGTCCTGAGGCAATCTAGAAGGGTCTGGGAGCCTTTACATGGGTCTTGAGGGTCATTAGAAGGGTGTGGAGGCCTTTAGAAAGGCCCTGAGGGGCTCTAGAAGGGTCTGGGGGCTATTAGAAGCGTCCTGAGGGGGTCTAGAAGGGTCTGGGGGCCTTTTTAAAGGCCCTCAGGGGGATTATAAGAGTCTCGCGGCCTTTAGAAAAGCCCTGAGTGGCATTAGAAGGGTCTGGGTGCCTTTAGAAATGACCTGAGGGGCATTAGAAGGGTATGGGGGCCTTTAGAAAGGCCCTGATGGGCATTAGAAGGGTCTGGGGGCCTTTAGAATGGTCCTGAGGGGTCTAGAAGGGTCTGGAGGCATTTAAAACTGTCCTGAGAGGCTCTAGAAGGGTCTGGGTGCCTTTATAAGGGTCCTGAGGGGCATTAGAAGGGTCTGGGTGCCCTTATAAAACCACTAAAAGGAATTAGCAGGGTCTGGGGGCCTTTAGAAGGGTCCTGAGGGGCTCTATAAGGGTCTGGGGGCCTTTAGAAGGGTCTTCAGGGGCTCTAGAAGGGTCTGGGGTCCTTTAGAAAGGCCCTGTGGGGCATTAGAAGGGTCTGGGGTCCTTTAGAATGCTCCTGAGGGGCAGTAGAAGGGTCTGGGGACCTTTATAAATGCCCTGTGGGGCATTAGAATGGTCTGCGGGCCTTTAGAAGTGTCCTGAGGGGCTCTAGAATGGTCTGGGGGCCTTTATAAATGCCCTGAGGGGCATTAGAAGGGTCTGAGGGCCTTTAGAAAGGTCCTGAGGGGCATTAGAAGGGTCTTGTGGCCTTCATAAGGGTCCTGAAAGGCATTAGAAGGGTCTGGGGGCTTTTAGATGGGTCCTGAGGCAATCTAGAAGGGTCTAGGGGCCTTTACATGGGTCTTGAGGGTCATTAGAAGGGTGTGGATGCCTTTAGAAAGGCGCTGAGGGGCTCTAGAAGGGTCTGGGGGCTATTAGAAGCGTCCTGAGGGGGTCCAGAAGGGTCTGGGGGCCTTTTTAAAGGCCCTCAGGGGGATTATAAGGGTCTCGCGGCCTTTAGAAAGGCCCTGAGTGGCATTACAAGGGCCTGGGGTCATATAGAAAGGCCCTGAGAGGTTCTAGAAGTGTCTGGGGTACTTTAGAAAGGCCCTGAGGGGAATAAGAAGGGTCTGGGGGCCTTTAGAATGGTCCTGAGGGGTTCTAGAAGGGTCTGGTGGCATTTAAAACTGTCCTGAGAGGCTCTAGAAGGGTCTGGGTGCCTTTATAAGGGTCCTGAGGAGCTTTAGAAGGGTCTGGGTGCCCTTATAAAAGACCTGAGGGGAATTAGCAGGGTCTGGGGGACTTTAGAAGGGTCCTGAGGGGCTCTATAAGGATCTTGGGGCCTTTAGAAGGGTCTTCAGGGGCTCTAGAAGGGTCTGGGGACCTTTAGAAAGGCCCTGTGGGGCATTAGAAGGGTCTGGGTACCTTTAGAATGCTCCTGAGGGGCAGTAGAAGGGTCTGGGGACCTTTATAATGCCCTGACGGGCATTAGAATGGTCTGCGGGCCTTTAGAAGTGTCCTGAGGGGCTCTAGAATGGTCTGGGGGCCTTTATAAGGGACCTGACATGCTCTAGAAGGGTCTGGGAACCTTTATAAATGCCCTAAGGGGCATTAGAAGGGTCTGAGGGCCTTTAGAAAAGTCCTGAGGGGTATTAGAAGGGTCTGGGGGCCTTTAGAATGGTCCTGAGGGGGTCTAGAAGGGTCTGAAGGCATTTAAAACTGTCCTGAGAGGCACTAGAAGGGTCTGGGTGCCTTTATAAGGGTCCTGAGGGGCATTAGAAGGGTCTGGGTGCCCTTATAAAAGCCCTGAGGAGAATTAGCAGGGTCTGGGGGACTTTAGAAGGGTCCTGAGGGGCTCTATAAGGGTCTGGGGGCCTTTAGAAGGGTCTTGAGGGGCTCTAGAAGGGTCTGGGGACATTTAGAAAGGCCCTCTGTGGCATTAGAAGGGTCTGGGGGCCTTTAGAAGGGTCTTCAGGGGCTCTAGAAGGGTCTGGGGACCTTTAGAAAGGCCCTGTGGGGCATTAGAAGGGTCTGGGGGCCTTTAGAATGCTCCTGAGGGGCAGTAGAAGGGTCTGGGAACCTTTATAAATGCCCTGAGGGGCATTAGAAGGGTCTGAGGGCATTTAGAAAGGTCCTGAGGGGCATTAGAAGGGTCTGGTGGCCTTCATAAGGGTCCTGAAAGGCATTAGAAGGGTCTGGGGGATTTAGATGGGTCCTGAGGCAATCTAGAAGGGTCTAGGGGCCTTTACATGGGTCTTGAGGGTCATTAGAAGGGTGTGGAGGCCTTTAGAAAGGCCCTGAAAGGCATTAGAAGGGTCTGGGGGCTTTTATATGGGTCCTGAGGCAATCTAGAAGGGTCTGGGGTCCTTTACATGGGTCCTGAGCATAATTAGAAGGGTGTGGAGGCCTTTAGAAAGGCCCTGAGGGGCTCTAGAAGGGTCTGGGGGCCTTTAGAAAGGTCTTCAGGGGCTCTAGAAGGGTCTGGGGACCTTTAGAAAGGCCCTGTGGGGCATTAGAAGGGTCTGGGGTCTTTAGAATGCTCCTGAGGGGCAGTAGAAGGGTCTGGGAACCTTTATAAATGCCCTGAGGGGCATTAGAAGGGTCTGAGGTCCTTTAGAAAGGTCCTGAGGGGCATTAGAAGGGTCTGGTGGCCTTCATAAGGGTCCTGAAAGGCATTAGAAGGGTCTGGGGGCTTTTAGATGGGTCCTGAGGCAATCTAGAAGGGTCTAGGGGCCTTTACATGGGTCTCGAGGGTCATTAGAAGGGTGTGGAGGCCTTTAGAAAGGCCCTGAAATGCATTAGAAGGGTCTGGGGGCTTTTAGATGGGTCCTGAGGCAATCTAGAAGGGTCTGGGGGCCTTTACATGGGTCTTGAGGGTCATTAGAAGGGTGTGGAGGCCTTTAGAAAGGCCCTGAGGAGCTCTAGAAGGGTCTGGGGGCTATTAGAAGCGTCCTGAGGGGGTCCAGAAGGGTCTGGGGGCCTTTTTAAAGGCCCTCAGGGGGATTATAAGGGTCTCGCGGCCTTTAGAAAGGCCCTGAGTGGCATTAGAAGGGTCTGGGTGCCTTTAGAAATGACGTGAGGGGAATTACAAAAGTATGGGGGCCTTTAGAAAGGCCCTGAGGGGCATTAGAAGGGTCTGGGGGCCTTTAGAATGGTCCTCAGGAGGGTCTAGAAGGGTCTGGAGGCCTTTAAAACTGTCCTGAGAGGCTCTAGAAGGGTCTGGGTGCCTTTATAAGGGTCCTGAGGGGCATAATAAGGGTCTGGGTGCCCTTATAAAAGCCCTGAGGGCAATTAGCAGGGTCTGGGGGCCTTTAGAAGGGTCCTGAGGGGCTCTATAAGGGTCTGGGGGCCTTTAGAAGGGTCTTGAGGGGCTCTAGAAGGGTCTGGGGACCTTTAGAAAGGCCCTGTGGGGCATTAGAAGGGTCTGGGGGCCTTTAGAAGGGTCTTCAGGGGCTCTAGAAGGGTCTGGGGACCTTTAGAAAGGCCCTGTGGGGCATTAGAAGGGTCTGAGGTCATTTAGAATGCTCCTGAGGGGCAGTAGAAGGGTCTGGGGACCTTTATAAGTGTCCTGACGGGCTCTAGAAGGGTCTGGGAACCTTTATAAATGCCCTGAGGGGCATTAGAAGGGTCTGAGGGCCTTTAGAAAGGTCCTGAGGGGCATTAGAAGGGTCTGGTGGCCTTCATAAGGGTCCTGAAAGGCATTAGAAGGGTCTGGGGGCTTTTAGATGGGTCCTGAGGCAATCTAGAAGGGTCTAGGGGCCTTTACATGGGTCTTGAGGGGCATTAGAAGGGTGTGGAGTCCTTTAGAAAGGCCCTGAAAGGCATTAGAAGGGTCAGGGGGCTTTTAGATGGGTCCTGAGGCAATCTAGAAGGGTCTGGGGGCCTTTACATGGGTCTTGAGGGTCATTAGAATGGTGTGGAGGCCTTTAGAAAGGCCCTGAGGGGCTCTAGAAGGGTCTGGGGGCTATTAGAAGCGTCCTGAGAGGGTCCAGAAGGGTCTGGGGGACTTTTTAAAGGCCCTCAAGGGGATTATAAGGGTCTCGCGGCCTTTAGAAAGGCCCTGAGTGGCATTACAAGGGCCTGGGGTCATATAGATAGGCCCTGAGATGTTCTAGAAGTGTCTGGGGTACTTTAGAAAGGCCCTGAGGGGCATTAGAAGGGTCTGGGGGCCTTTAGAATGGTCCTGAGGGGTTCTAGAAGGGTCTGGTGGCATTTAAAACTGTCCTGAGAGGCTCTAGAAGGGTCTGGGTGCCTTTATAAGGGTCCTGAGGAGCTTTAGAAGGGTCTGGGTGCCCTTATAAAAGACCTGAGGGGAATTAGCAGGGTCTGGGGGACTTTAGAAGGGTCCTGAGGGGCTCTAAAAAGATCTTGGGGCCTTTAGAAGGGTCTTCAGGGGCTCTAGAAGGGTCTGGGGACCTTTAGAAAGGCCCTGTGGGGCATTAGAAGGGTCTGGGTACCTTTAGAATGCTCCTGAGGGGCAGTAGAAGGGTCTGGGGACCTTTATAATGCCCTGACGGGCATTAGAATGGTCTGCGGGCCTTTAGAAGTGTCCTGAGGGGCTCTAGAATGGTCTGGGGGCCTTTATAAGGGACCTGACATGCTCTAGAAGGGTCTGGGAACCTTTATAAATGCCCTAAGGGGCATTAGAAGGGTCTGAGGGCCTTTAGAAAAGTCCTGAGGGGCATTAGAAGGGTCTGGGGGCCTTTAGAATGGTCCTGAGGGGGTCTAGAAGGGTCTGGAGGCATTTAAAACTGTCCTGAGAGGCTCTAGAAGGGTCTGGGTGCCTTTATAAGGGTCCTGAGGGGCCTTAAAAGGGTCTGGGTGCCCTTATAAAAGCCCTGAGGAGAATTAGCAGGGTCTGGGGGACTTTAGAAGGGTCCTGAGGGGCTCTATAAGGGTCTGGGGGCCTTTAGAAGGGTCTTGAGGGGCTCTAGAATGGTCTGGGGACCTTTAGAAAGGCCCTGTGTGGCATTAGAAGGGTCTGGGGGCCTTTAGAAGGGTCTTCAGGGGCTCTAGAAGGGTCTGGGGACCTTTAGAAAGGCCCTGTGGGGCATTAGAAGGGTCTGGGGGCCTTTAGAATGCTCCTGAGGGGCAGTAGAAGGGTCTGGGAACCTTTATAAATGCCCTGAGGGGCATTAGAAGGGTCTGAGGGCCTTTAGAAAGGTCCTGAGGGGCATTAGAAGGGTCTGGTGGCCTTCATAAGGGTCCTGAAAGGCATTAGAAGGGTCTGGGGTCTTTTAGATGGGTCCTGAGGCAATCTAGAAGGGTCTAGGGGCCTTTACATGGGTCTTGAGGGTCATTAGAAGGGTGTGGAGGCCTTTAGAAAGGCCCTGAAAGGCATTAGAAGGGTCTGGGGGCTTTTATATGGGTCCTGAGGCAATCTAGAAGGGTCTGGGGTCCTTTACATGGGTCCTGAGCATCATTAGAAGGGTGTGGAGGCCTTTAGAAAGGCCCTGAGGGGCTCTAGAAGGGTCTGGGGGCCTTTAGAAGGGTCTTCAGGGGCTCTAGAAGGGTCTGGGGACCTTTAGAAAGGCCCTGTGGGGCATTAGAAGGGTCTGGGGTCTTTAGAATGCTCCTGAGGGGCAGTAGAAGGGTCTGGGAACCTTTATAAATGCCCTGAGGGGCATTAGAAGGGTCTGGGTGCCCTTATAAAAGCACTAAAAGGAATTAGCAGGGTCTGGGGGCCTTTAGAAGGGTCCTGAGGGGCTCTATAAGGGTCTGGGGGCCTTTAGAAGGGTCTTGAGGGGCTCTAGAAGGGTCTGGGGATCTTTAGAAAGGCCCTGTGGGGCATTAGAAGGGTCTGGGGTCCTTTAGAATGCTCCTGAGGGCAGTAGAAGCATCTGGGGACCTTTATAAATGCCCTGAGGGGCATTAGAAGGGTCTGCGGGCCTTTAGAAGTGTCCTGAGGGGCTCTAGAATGGTCTGGGGGCCATTAAAAGGGTCCTGACTGGCTCTAGAAGGGTCTGGGAACCTTTATAAATGCCCTGAGGGGCATTAGAAGGGTCTTGTGGCCTTCATAAGGGTCCTGAAAGGCATTAGAAGGGTCTGGGGGCTTTTAGATGGGTCCTGAGGCAATCTAGAAGGGTCTAGGGGCCTTTACATGGGTCTTGAGGGTCATTAGAAGGGTGTGGATGCCTTTAGAAAGGCGCTGAGTGGCTCTAGAAGGGTCTGGGGGCTATTAGAAGCGTCCTGAGGGGGTCCAGAAGGGTCTGGGTGCCTTTTTAAAGGCCCTCAGGGGGATTATAAGGGTCTCGCGGCTTTTAGAAAGGCCCTGAGTGGCATTACAAGGGCCTGGGGTCATATAGAAAGGCCCTGAGGGGCTCTAGAAGGGTCTGGGGGCCTTTAGAAGGGTCTTCAGGGGCTCTAGAAGGGTCTGGGGACCTTTAGAAAGGCCCTGTGGGGCATTAGAAGGGTCTGGGGGCCTTTATAAATGCGCTGAGGGGCATTAGAAGGGTCTGAGGGCCTTTAGAAAGGTCCTGAGGGGCATTAGAAGGGTCTGGTGGCCTTCATAAGGGTCCTGAAAGGCATTAGAAGGGTCTGGGGGCTTTTAGATGGGTCCTGAGGCAATCTAGAAGGGTCTAGGGGCCTTTACATGGGTCTTGAGGGTCATTAGAAGGGTGTGGAGGCCTTTAGAAAGGCCCTGAAAGGCATTAGAAGGGTCTGGGGGCTTTTATATGGGTCCTGAGGCAATCTAGAAGGGTCTGGGGGCCTTTACATGGGTCCTGAGCATCATTAGAAGGGTGTGGAGGCCTTTAGAAAGGCCCTGAGGGGCTCTAGAAGGGTCTGGGGGCCTTTAGAAGGGTCTTCAGGGGCTCTAGAAGGGTCTGGGGACCTTTAGAAAGGCCCTGTGGGGCATTAGAAGGGTCTGGGGTCTTTAGAATGCTCCTGAGGGGCAGTAGAAGGGTCTGGGAACCTTTATAAATGCCCTGAGGGGCATTAGAAGGGTCTGAGGTCCTTTAGAAAGGTCCTGAGGGGCATTAGAAGGGTCTGGTGGCCTTCATAAGGGTCCTGAAAGGCATTAGAAGGGTCTGGGGGCTTTTAGATGGGTCCTGAGGCAATCTAGAAGGGTCTAGGGGCCTTTACATGGGTCTCGAGGGTCATTACAAGGGTGTGAAGGCCTTTAGAAATGCCCTGAAATGCATTAGAAGGGTCTGGGGGCTTTTAGATGGGTCCTGAGGCAATCTAGAAGGGTCTAGGGGCCTTTACATGGGTCTTGAGGGTCATTAGAAGGGTGTGGAGGCCTTTAGAAAGGCCCTGAGGAGCTCTAGAAGGGTCTGGGGGCTATTAGAAGCGTCCTGAGGGGGTCCAGAAGGGTCTGGGGGCCTTTTTAAAGGCCCTCAGGGGGATTATAAGGGTCTCGCGGCCTTTAGAAAGGCCCTGAGTGGCATTAGAAGGGTCTGGGTACCTTTAGAAATGACGTGAGGGGCATTACAAAAGTATGGGGGCCTTTAGAATGGCCCTGAGGGGCATTAGAAGGGTCTGGGGGCCTTTAGAATGGTCCTCAGGAGGGTCTAGAAGGGTCTGGAGGCCTTTAAAACTGTCCTGAGAGGCTCTAGAAGGGTCTGGGTGCCTTTATAAGGGTCCTGAGGGGCATTATAAGGGTCTGGGTGCCCTTATAAAAGCCCTGAGGGCAATTAGCAGGGTCTGGGGGCCTTTAGAAGAGTCCTGAGGGGCTCTATAAGGGTCTGGGGGCCTTTAGAAGGGTCTTGAGGGGCTCTAGAAGGGTCTGGGGACCTTTAGAAAGGCCCTGTGGGGCATTAGAAGGGTCTGGGGGCCTTTAGAAGGGTCTTCAGGGGCTCTAGAAGGGTCTGGGGACCTTTAGAAAGGCCCTGTGGGGCATTAGAAGGGTCTGAGGTCATTTAGAATGCTCCTGAGGGGCAGTAGAAGGGTCTGGGGACCTTTATAAGTGTCCTGACGGGCTCTAGAAGGGTCTGGGAACCTTTATAAATGCCCTGAGGGGCATTAGAAGGGTCTGAGGGCCTTTAGAAAGGTCCTGAGGGGCATTAGAAGGGTCTGGTGGCCTTCATAAAGGTCCTGAAAGGCATTAGAAGGGTCTGGGGGCTTTTAGATGGGTCCTGAGGCAATCTAGAAGGGTCTAGGGGCCTTTACATGGGTCTTGAGGGGCATTAGAAGGGTGTGGAGTCCTTTAGAAAGGCCCTGAAAGGCATTAGAAGGGTCAGGGGGCTTTTAGATGGGTCCTGAGGCAATCTAGAAGGGTCTGGGGGCCTTTACATGGGTCTTGAGGGTCATTAGAATGGTGTGGAGGCCTTTAGAAAGGCCCTGAGGGGCTCTAGAAGGGTCTGGGGGCTATTAGAAGCGTCCTGAGAGGGTCCAGAAGGGTCTGGGGGACTTTTTAAAGGCCCTCAAGGGGAATTATAAGGGTCTCGCGGCCTTTAGAAAGGCCCTGAGTGGCATTACAAGGGCCTGGGGTCATATAGATAGGCCCTGAGATGTTCTAGAAGTGTCTGGGGTACTTTAGAAAGGCCCTGAGGGGCATTAGAAGGGTCTGGGGGCCTTTAGAATGGTCCTGAGGGGGTCTAGAAGGGTCTGGAGGCATTTAAAACTGTCCTGAGAGGCTCTAGAAGGGTCTGGGTGCCTTTATAAGGGTCCTGAGGGGAATTAGAAGGGTCTGGGTGCCCTTATAAAAGCCCTAAGGCGAATTAGCAGGGTCTGGGGGCCTTTAGAAGTGTCCTGAGGGGCTCTATAAGGGTCTGGGGGCCTTTAGAAGGGTCTTCAGGGGCTCTAGAGGGGTCTGGGGACCTTTAGAAAGGCCCTGTGGGGCATTAGAAGGGTCTGGGGGCCTTTAGAATGCTCCTGAGGGGCAGTAGAAGGGTCTGGAGACCTTTATAAGGGTCCTGACGGGCTCTAGAAAGGTCTGAGGGCCTTTATAAAGGTCCTGAGGGGCATGAGAAGGGTCTTGTGGCCTTCATAAGGGTCCTGAAAGGCATTAGAAGGCTCTGGGGGCTTTTAGATGGGTCCTGAGGCAATCTAGAAGGGTCTAGGGGCCTTTACATGGTTCTTGAGGGTCATTAGAAGGGTGTGGAGGCCTTTAGAAGGGTCCTGAAAGGCATTAGAAGGGTCTGGGGGCTTTTAGATGGGTCCTGAGGCAATCTAGAAGGGTCTGGGGGCCTTTACATGGGTCTTGAGTGTCATTAGAAGCGTGTGGAGGCCTTTAGAAAGGCCCTGAGGGGCTCTAGAAGGGTCTGGGGGCTATTAGAAGCGTCCTGAGGGGGTCCAGAAGGGTCTGGGGGCCATTTTAAAGGCCCTCAGGGGGATTATAAGGGTCTCGCGGACTTTAGAAAGGCCCTGAGTGGCATTAGAAGGGTCTGGGTGCCTTTTAAAAAGACCTGAGGGGCATTAGAAGGGTATGGGGGCCTTTAGAAAGGCCCTGAGGGGCATTAGAAGGGTCTGGGGGCCTTTAGAAGGGTCCTGAGCGGCATTAGAAGGGTCTGGAGGCATTTAAAACTGTCCTGAGAGGCTCTAGAAGGGTCTTGGTGCCTTTATAAGGGTCCTGAGGGGCATTAGAAGGGTCTGGGTGCCCTTATAAAAGCCCTGAAAGGAATTAGCAGGGTCTGGGTCCTTAGAAGGGTCCTGAGGGGCTCTGTAAGTGTCTGGGGGCCTTTAGAAGGGTCTTCAGGGGCTCTAGAAGGGTCTGGGGACCTTTAGAAAGGCCCTGTGGGGCATTAGAAGGGTCTGGGGGCCTTTAGAATGCTACTGAGGGGCAGTAGAAGGGTCTGGGGACGTTTATAAAGGCCCTGACGGGCATTAGAATGGTCTGCGGGATTTAGAAGTGTCCTGAGAGGCTCTAGAATGTTCTGGGGGCCTTTAAAAGGGTCCTGACGGGCTCTAGAAGGGTCTGGGAACCTTTATAAATGCCCTGAGGGGCATTAGAAGGGTCTTGTGGCCTTGATAAGGGTCCTGAATTGCATTAGAAGGCTCTGGGGGCTTTTAGATGGGTCCTGAGGCAATCTAGAATGGTCTAGGGGCCTTTACATGGGTCTTGAGGGTCATTAGAAGGGTGTGGAGGCCTTTAGAAAGGCCCTGAAAGGCATTAGAAGGGTCTGGGTGCTTTTAGATGGGTCCTGATGCAATCTAGAAGTGTCTGGGGGCCTTTAAATGGGTCTTGAGGGTCATTAGAATGGTGTGGAGGCCTTTAGAAAGGCCCTGAAGGGCTCTATAAGGGTCTGGGGACCTTTAGAAGGGTCTTCAGGGGCTCTAGAAGGGTCTGGGGACCTTTAGAAAGGCCCTGTGGGGCATTAGAAGGGTCTGGGGGCCTTTAGAATGCTCCTGAGGGGCAGTAGAAGGGTCTGGGGACCTTTATAAAGGCCCTGACGGGCATTAGAATGGTCTGCGGGATTTAGAAGTGTCCTGAGGGGCTCTAGAATGGTCTGGGAACCTTTATAAATGCCCTGAGGGGCATTAGAAGGGTCTGAGGGCCTTTAGAAAGGTCCTGAGGCAATCTAGAAGGGTCTTGTGGCCTTCATAAGGGTCCTGAAAGGCATTAGAAGGCTCTGGGGGCTTTTAGATGGGTCCTGAGGCAATCTAGATGGGTCTAGGGGCATTTACATGGGTCTTGAGGGTCCTTAGAAGGGTGTGGAGGCCTTTAGAAAGGCCCTGAGGGGCTCTAGAAGGGTCTGGGGGCTATTAGAAGCGTCCTGAGTGGGTCCAGAAGGGTCTGGGGGCCTTTTTAAAGGCCCTCAGGGGGATTATAAGGGTCTCGCGGCCTTTAGAAAGGCCCTGAGTGGCATTACAAGGGCCTGGGGTCATATAGAAAGGCCCTGAGGGGCATTAGAAGGGTCTGGGGGCCTTTAGAATGGTCCTGAGGGGGTCTAGAAGGGTCTGGAGGCATTTAAAACTGTCCTGAGAGGCTCTAGAAGGGTCTGGGTGCCTTTATAAGGGTCCTGACGGGCATTAGAAGGGTCTGGGTGCCCTTATAAAAGCCCTGAGGGGAATTAGCAGGGTCTGGGGGACTTTAGAAGGGTCCTGAGGGGCTCTATAAGGGTCTGGGGGCCTTTAGAAGGGTCTTCAGGGGCTCTCGAAGGGTCTGGGGACCATTAGAAAGGCCCTGTGGGGCATTAGAAGGGTCTGGAGGCCTTTAGAATGCTCCTGAGGGGCAGTAGAAGGGTCTGGGGACCTTTATAAGTGTCCTGACGGGCTCTAGAAGGGTCTGGGAACCTTTATAAATGCCCTGAGGTGCATTAGAAGGGTCTGTGGGCTTTTCGAAAGGTCCTGAGGGGCATTAGAAGGGTCTTGTGGCCTTCATAAGGGTCCTGAAAGGCATTAGAAGGGTCTGGGGGCTTTTAGATGGGTCCTGAGGCAATCTAGAAGGGTCTAGGGGCCTTTACATGGGTCTTGAGGGGCATTAGAAGGGTCTGAGGGCCTTTAGATGGGTCCTGAGGTGCATTAGAAGGGTCTGGGGGCTTTTAGATGGGTCCTGAGGCAATCTAGAAGGGTCTGGGGGCCTTTACATGGGTCTTGAGGGTCATTAGAAGGGTGTGGAGGCCTTTAGAAAGGCGGTGAGGGGCTCTAGAAGGGTCTGGGGGCTATTAGAATCGTCCTGAGGGGGTCCAGAAGGGTTTGGGGGCCTTTTTAAAGGCCCTCAGGGGGATTATAAGGGTCTCGCGGCTTTTAGAAAGGCCCTGAGTGGCATTACAAGGGTCTGGGGTCATATAGGAAGGCCCTGAGAGGTTCTAGAATCGTCTGGGGTACTTTAGAAATGCCCTGAGGGGCATTAGAAGGGTCTGGGGGCCTTTAGAATGGTCCTGAGGTGTTCTAGAAGGGTCTGGAGGCATTTAAAACTGTCCTGAGAGGCTCTAGAAGGGTCTGGGTGCCTTTATAAGGGTCCTGAGGGGCTTTAGAAGGGTCTGGGTGCCCTTATAAAAGCCCTGAGGGGAATTAGCAGGGTCTGGGGGACTTTAGAAGTGTCCTGAGGGGCTCTATAAGGGTCTGGGGGCCCTTAGAAGGGTCTTCAGGGGCTCTAGAAGGGTCTGGAGACCTTTAGAAAGGCCCTGTGGGGCATTAGAAGGGTCTGGGGGCCTTTAGAATGCTCCTGAGGGGCTCTATAAGGGTCTGGGGACCTTTATAAGTGTCCTGACTGGCTCTAGAAGGGTCTGGGAACCTTTATAAATGCCCTGAGGGGCATTAGAAGGGTCTGAGGGCCTTTAGAATGCTCCTGAGGGGCAGTAGAAGGGTCTTGTGGCCTTCATAAGGGTCCTGAAAGGCATTAGAAAGGTCTGGGGGCCTTTAGATGGGTCCTGGGGCAATCTAGAAGGGTCTAGGGGCCTTTACATGGGTCTTGAGAGTCATTAGAAGGGTGTGGAGGCCTTTAGACAGGCCCTGAGGGGCTCTAGAAGGGTCTGGGGTCCTTTAGAAGGGTCTTCAAGGGCTCTAGAAGGGTCGGGGGACCTTTAGAAAGGCCCTGTGGGGCATTAGAAGGGTCTGGGGGCCTTTAGAATGCTCCTGAGGGGCAGTAGAAGGGTCTGGGAACCTTTATAAATGCCCTGAGGGGCATTAGAAGGGTCTGAGGGCCTTTAGAAAGGTCCTGAGGGGCATTAGAAGGGTCTTGTGGCCTTGATAAGGGTCCTGAAATGCATTAGAAGGGTCTGGAGGCTTTTAGATGGGTCCTGAGGCAATCTAGAAGGGTCTGGAGGCCTTTACATGGGTCTTGAGGGTCATTAGAAGGGTGTGGTGTCCTTTAGAAAGGCCCTGAAAGGCATTAGAAGGGTCTGGGTGCTTTTAGATGGGTCCTGAGACAATCTAGAAGGGTCTGGGGGCCTTTACATGGGTCTTGAGGGTCATTAGAAGGGTGTGGAGTCCTTTAGAAAGGCCCTGAGGGGCTCTAGAAGGGTCTGGGGGCTATTAGAAGCGTCCTGAGGGGGTCTAGAAGGGTCTGGGGGCCTTTTTAAAGGCCCTCAGGGGGATTATAAGGGTCTCGCGGCCTTTAGAAAGGCCCTGAGTGGCATTAGAAGGGTTTGGGTGCCTTTAGAAATGACCTGAGGGGCATTAGAAGGGTATGGGGGCCTTTAGAAAGGCCCTGATGGACATTAGAAGGGTCTGGGGGCCTTTAGAATGGTCCTGAGGGGGTCTAGAAGGGTCTGGAGGCATTTAAAACTGTCCTGAGAGGCTCTAGAAGGGTCTGGGTGCCTTTATAAGGGTCCTGAGGGGCATTAGAAGGGTCTGGGTGCCCTTAAAAAAGCACTGAAAGTAATTAGCAGGGTCTGGGAGCCTTTAGAAAGGTCCTGAGTGGCTCTATAAGGGTCTGGGGGCCTTTAGAAGGGTCTTCAGGGGCTCTAGATGGGTCTGGGGACCTTTAGAAAGGCCCTGTGGGGCATTAGAAGGGTCTGGGTACCTTTAGAAGTGTCCTGAGGGGCTCTAGAATGGTCTGGGGGCCTTTATAAGGGTCCTGACGTGCTCTAGAAGGGTCTGGGAACCTTTATAAATGCCCTGAGGTGCATTAGAAGGGTCTGAGGGCCTTTAGAAAGGTCCTGAGGGGCATTAGAAGGGTCTTGTGGCCTTCATAAGTGTCCTGGAAGGCATTAGAAGGGTCTGGGGGCTTTTAGATGGGTCCTGAGGCAATCTAGAAGGGTCTAGGGGCCTTTACATGGGTCTTTTGGGTCATTAGAAGGGTGTGGAGGCCTTTAGAAAGGCCCTGAAAGGCATTAGAAGGGTCTGGGGGCTTTTAGATTGGTCCTCAGGCAATCTAGAAGGGTCTGGGGGCCTTTACATGGGTCTTGAGGGTCATTAGAAGGGTGTGGAGGCCTTTAGAAAGGCCCTGAGGGGCTCTAGAAGGGTCTGGGGGCTATTAGAAGCGTCCTGAGGGGGTCCAGAATGGTCTGGGGGCCTTTAGAAATGACCTGAGGGGCATTAGAAAGGTATGGGGTACTTTAGAAATGCCCTGAGGGGTATTAGAAGGGTCTGGGGGCCTTTAGAATGGTCCTGAGGGGGTCTAGAAGGGTTTGGAGGCATTTAAAACTGTCCTGAGAGGCTCTAGAAGGGTCTGGGTGCCTTTATAAGGGTCCTGAGGGGCATTAGAAGGGTCTGGGTGCCCTTATGAAAGCCCTGAGGGGAATTAGCAGGGTCTGGGGGCCTTTAGAAGGGTCCTGAGGGGCTCTATAAGGGTCTGGGGGCCTTTAGAAGGGTCTTCAGGGGCTCCAGAAGGGTCTGGGGACATTTAGAAAGGCCCTGTGGGGCATTAGAAGGGTCTGGGGGCCTTTAGAATGCTCGTGAGGGGCAGTAGAAGGGTCTGGGGACCTTTATAAATGCCCTGAGGGGCATTAGAAGGGTCTGAGGGCCTTTAGAAAGGTCCTGAGGGGCATTAGAAGGGTCTTGTTGCCTTCATAAGGGTCCTGAAAGGCATTAGAAGGCTCTGGGGGCTTTTAGATGGGTCCTGAGGCAATCTAGAAGGGTCTAGGGGCCTTTACATGGGTCTTGAGGGTCATTAGAAGGGTGTGGATGCCTTTAGAAAGGCGCTGAGGGGCTCTAGAAGGGTCTGGGGGCTATTAGAAGCGTCCTGAGGGGGTCCAGAAGGGTCTGGGGGCCTTTTTAAAGGCCCTCAGGGGGATTATAAGGGTCTCGCGGCTTTTAGAAAGGCCCTGAGTGGCATTACAAGGGTCTGGGGTAATATAGAAAGGCCCTCAGAGGTTCTAGAAGTGTCTGGGGTACTTTAGAAATGCCCTGAGGGGCATTAGAAGGGTCTGGGGGCCTTTAGAATGGTCCTGAGGGGGTCTAGAAGGGTCTGGAGGCATTTAAAACTGTCCTGAGAGGCTCTAGAAGGGTCTGGGTGCCTTTATAAGGGTCCTGAGGAGCTTTAGAAGGGTCTGGGTGCCCTTATAAAAGCCCTGAGGGGAATTAGCAGGGTCTGGGGGACTTTAGAAGGGTCCTGAGGGGCTCTATAATGGTCTTGGGGCCTTTAGAAGGGTCTTCAGGGGCTCTAGAAGGTTCTGGGGACCTTTAGAAAGGCCCTGTGGGGCATTAGAAGGGTCTGGGGGCCTTTAGAATGCTCCTGAGGGGCAGTAGAAGGGTCTGGGGACCTTTATAAGTGTCCTGACAAGCTCTAGAAGGGTCTGGGAACCTTTATAAATGCCCTGAGGGGCATTAGAAGGGTCTGAGGGCCTTTAGAAAGGTCCTGAGGGGCTCTAGAAGGGTCTTGTTGCCTTCATAAGGGTCCTGAAAGGCATTACAAGGGTCTGGGGGCTTTTAGATGGGTCCTGAGGCAATCTAGAAGGGTCTGGGGGCCTTTACATGGGTCTTGAGGGTCATTAGAAGGTTGTGGAGGCCTTTAGAAAGGCCCTGAGGGGCTCTAGAAGGGTCTGGGGGCTTTTAGAAGGGTCTTCAGGGGCTCTAGAAGGGTCTGGGGACCTTTAGAAAGGCCCTGTGGGGCATTAGAAGGGTCTGGGGGCCTTTAGAATGCTCCTGAGGGGCAGTAGAAGGGTCTGGGGACCTTTATAAATGCCCTGAGTGGCATTAGAAGGGTCTGAGGGCCTTTAGAAACGTCCTGAGGGGCATTAGAAGGGTCTTGTGGCCTTCATAAGGGTCCTGAAAGGCATTAGAAGGGTCTGGGGGCTTTTAGATTGGTCCTGAGGCAATCTAGAAGGGTCTAGGGGCATTTACATGGGTCTTGAGGGTCATTAGAATGGTGTGGAGGCCTTTAGAAAGGCCCTGAAAGGCATTAGAAGGGTCTGGGGCCCTTTACATGGGTCTTGAGGGTCATTAGAAGGGTGTGGAGGCCTATAGAATAGCCCTGAGGGGCTCTAGAAGAGTCTGGGGGCTATTAGAAGCGTCCTGAGTGGCTCTAGAAGGGTCTGGGGCCTTTTTAAAGGCCCTCAGGGGGATTATAATTGTCTCGCGGCCTTTAGAAAGGCCCTGAGTGGCATTAGAAGGATCTGGGTGCCTTTAGAAATGACCTGAGGGGCATTAGAAGGGTATGGGGGCCTTTAGAAAGGCCCTGAGGGGCATTAGAAGGGTCTGGGGGCCTTTAGAATGGTCCTGAGGGGGTCTAGAAGGGTCTGGACGCATTTAAAACTGTCCTGAGAGGCTCTAGAAAGGTCTGGGTGCCTTTATAAGGGTCCTGAGGGGCATTAGAAGGGTCTGGGTGCCCTTATAAAAGCCCTGAGGGGAATTAGCAGGGTCTGCGGGCCTTTAGAAGGGTCCTGAGTGGCTCTATAAGGGTCTGGGGGCCTTTAGAAGGGTCTTCAGGGGCTCTAGAAGGGTCTGGGGACCTTTAGAAAGGCCCTGTAGGGCATTAGAAGGGTCTGGGGTCCTTTAGAATGCTCCTGAGGGGCAGTAGAAGGGTCTGGGGACGTTTATAAAGGCCCTGACGGGCATTAGAATGGTCTGCGAGATTTAGAAGTGTCCTGAGAGGCTCTAGAATGTTCTGGGGGCCTTTATAAGGGTCCTGACGGGCTCTAGAAGGGTCTGGGAACCTTTATAAATGCCCTGAGGGGCATTAGAAGGGTCTTGTGTCCTTGATAAGGGTCCTGAAAGGCATTAGAAGGCTCTGGGGGCTTTTAGATGGGTCCTGAGGCAATCTAGAATGGTCTAGGGGCCTTTACATGGGTCTTGAGGGTCATTAGAAGGGTGTGGAGGCTTTTAGAAAGGCCCTGAAAGGCATTAGAAGGGTCTGGGTTCTTTTAGATGGGTCCTGAGGCAATCTAGAAGGGTCTGGGGGCCTTTAAATTGGTCTTGAGGGTCATTAGAATGGTGTGGAGGCCTTTAGAAAGGCCCTGAAGGGCTCTATAATGGTCTTGGGGCCTTTAGAAGGGTCTTCAGGGGCTCTAGAAGGGTCTGGGGACCTTTAGAAAGGCCCTGTGGGGCATTAGAAGGGTCTGGGGGCCTTTAGAATGCTCCTGAGGGGCAGTAGAAGGGTCTTGTGGCCTTGATAAGGGTCCTGAAAGGCATTAGAAGGGTCTGGGGGCTTTTAGATGGGTCCTGAGGCAATCTAGAAGGGTCTAGGGGCCTTTACATGGGTCTTGAGGGTCATTAGAAGGGTGTGGAGGCCTTTAGAAAGGCCCTGAGGGGCTCTAGAATGGTCTGGGGGCTATTAGAAGCGTCCTGAGTGGGTCCAGAAGGGTCTGGGGGCCTTTTTAAAGGCCCTCAGGGGGATTATAAGGGTCTCGCGGCCTTTAGAAAGGCCCTGAGTGGCATTTCAAGGGCCTGGGGTCATATAGAAAGGCCCTGAGGGGCATTATAAGGGTCTGGGGGCCTTTATAATGGTCCTGAGTGGGTCTAGAAGGGTCTGGAGGCATTTAAAACTGTCCTGAGAGGCTCTAGAAGGGTCTGGGTGCCTTTATAAGGGTCCTTACGGGCATTAGAAGGGTCTGGGTGTCCTTATAAAAGCCCTGAGGGGAATTAGCAGGGTCTGGGGGACTTTAGAAGGGTCCTGAGGGGCTCTATAAGGGTCTGGGGGCCTTTAGAAGGGTCTTCAGGGGCTCTAGAAGGGTCTGGGGACCATTAGAAAGGCCCTGTGGGGCATTAGAAGGGTCTGGAGGTCTTTAGAATACTCCTGAGGGGCAGTAGAAGGGTCTGGGGACCTTTATAAGTGTCCTGACGGGCTCTAGAAGGGTCTGGGAACCTTTATAAATGCCCTGAGGGGCATTAGAAGGGTCTGAGGGCCTTTAGAAAGGTCCTGAGGGGCATTAGAAGGGTCTTGTGGCCTTCATAAGGGTCCTGAAATGCATTAGAAGGGTCTGGGGTCTTTTAGATGGGTCCTGAGGCAATCTAGAAGGGTCTAGGGGCCTTTACATGGGTCTTGAGGGTCATTAGAAGGGTGTGGAGGCCTTTAGAGAGGCCCTGAAAGGCATTAGAAGGGTCTGGGGGCTTTTAGATGGGTCCTGAGTGGGTCCAGAAGGGTCTGGGGGCCTTTTTAAAGGCCCTCAGGGGGATTATAAGGGTCTGGCGGCCTTTAGAAAGGCCCTGAGTGGCATTACAAGGGCCTGGGGTCATATAGAAAGGCCCTGAGGGGCATTAGAAGGGTCTGGGGGCCTTTAGAATGGTCCTGAGGGGGTCTAGAAGGGTCTGGAGGTATTTAAAACTGTCCTGAGAGGCTCTAGAAGGGTCTGGGTGCCTTTATAAGGGTCCTGAGGAGCTTTAGAAGGGTCTGGGTGCCCTTATAAAAGCCCTGACGGGAATTAGCAGAGTCTGGGGGACTTTAGAAGGGTCCTGAGGGGCTCTATAAGGGTCTGGGGGCCTTTAGAAGGGTCTTCAGGGGCTCTAGAAGGGTCTGGGGGCCTTTAGAAAGGCCCTGTGGGGCATTAGAAGGGTCTGGGGGCCTTTAGAAGGGTCTTCAGGGGCTCTAGAAGGGTCTGGGGACCTTTAGAAAGGCCCTGTGGGGCATTAGAAGGGTCTGGGGGCCTTTAGAATGCTCCTGAGGGGCAGTAGAAGGGTCTGGGTTCCTTTATAAGGGTCCTGACGGGCTCTAGAAGGGTCAGGGGACCTTTATAAGGGTCCTGACGGGCTCTAGAAGGGTCTGAGGGCCTTTAGAAAGGTCCTGAGGGGCATTAGAAGGGTCTTGTGGCCTTCATAAGGGTCCTGAAAGGCATTAGAAGGGTCTGGGGGCTTTTAGATGGGTCCTGAGGCAAGCTAGAAGGGTCTAAGGGCCTTTACATGGGTCTTGAGGGTCATTAGAAGGGTGTGGAGGCCTTTAGAAAGGCCCTGAGGGGCTCTAGAAGGGTCTGGGGGCTATTAGAAGCGTCCTGAAAGGCTCCAGAAGGGTCTGGGGGCCTCTTCAAAGGCCCTAAGGGGGATTATAAGGGTCTCGCGGCCTTTAGAAAGGCCCTGAGTGGCATTAGAAGGGTCTGGGTGCCTTTAGAAATGTCCTGAGGGGCTCTAGAAGGGTCTGGGGGCCTTTAGAAATGTCCTGAGGGGCATTAGATGGGTCTGGGTGCCCTTATAAAAGCCCTGAGGGGAATTGGCAGGGTCTGGGGGACTTTAGAAGGGTCCTGAGGGGCTCTATAAGGGTCTGGGGGCCTTTAGAAGGGTCTTCAGGGGCTCTAGAATGGTCTGGGGGCCTTCATAAGCGTCCTGACAGGCTCTAGAATGGTCTGGGAACCTTTATAAATGCCCTGAGGTGCACTAGAAAGGTCTGAGGGCCTTTAGAAAGGTCCTGAGGGGCATTAGAAGGGTCTTGTGGCCTTCATAAGGGTCCTGAAAGGCATTAGAAGGGTCTGGGGGCTTTTAGATGGGTCCTGAGGCAATCTAGAAGGGTCTGGGGGCCTTTACATGGGTCTTGAGGGTCATTAGAAGGGTGTGGAGGCCTTTAGAAAGGCCCTGAAAGGCATTAGAAGGGTCTGGGGGCTTTTAGATGGGCCCTGAGGCAATCTAGAAGGGTCTGGGGGCCTTTACATGGGTCTTGAGGGTCATTAGAAGGGTGTGGAGACCTTTAGAAAGGCCCTGAGGGGCTCTAGAAGGGTCTGGGGGCTATTAGAAGCGTCCTGAGGGGGCCAGAAGGGTCTGGGTGCCTTTTTAAAGGTCCTCAGGGGGATTATAAGGGTCTCGCAGCCTTTAGAAAGGCCCTGAGTGGCATTAGAAGGGTCTGGGTGCCTTTAGAAATGTCCTGAGGGTCATTAGAAGGGTGTGGGGGCCTTTAAAAAGGCCCTGAGGGGCATTACAAGGGTCTGGGGTCATACAGAAAGGCCCTGAGAGGTTCTAGATGTGTCTGGGGTAATTTAGAAAGGCCCTGCGGGGCATTAGAAGGGTGTGGGGGACTTTATAAGGGTCCTGAGGGGCATTAGAAGGGTCTGGGGGCCTTTAGAAGGGTCCTGAGGGGCATTAGAAGGGTCTGGGGGCCTTTAGAATGGTCCTGAGGGGGTCTAGAAAGGTCTGGAGGCTTTTAAAACTGTCCTGAGAGGCTCTAGAAGGGTCTGGGTGCCTTTATAAGGGTCCTGATGGGCATTAGAAGGGTCTTGTGGTCCTTATAAAAGCCCTGAGGGGAATTAGCAGGGTCTGGGGGACTTTAGAAGGGTCCTGAGGGGCTCTATAAGGGTCTGGGGGCCTTTAGAAGGGTCTTCAGGGGCTCTAGAAGGGTCTGGGGACCTTTAGAAAGGCCGTGTGGGGCATTAGAATGGTCTGGGGACCTTTAGAATGCTCCTGAGGGGCAGTAGAAGGGTCTGGGGACCTTTATAAAGGCCCTGACGGGCATTAGAATGGTCTGCGGGATTTAGAAGTGTCCTGAGGGGCTCTAGAATGATCTGGGTGCCTTTAGAAATGTCCTGACGGGCTCTAGAAGGGTCTGGGAACCTTTATAAATGCCCTGAGGGGCATTAGAAGGGTCTGAGGACCTTTAGAAAGGTCCTGAGGGGCATTAGAAGGGTCTTGTGGCCTTCATAAGGGTCCTGAAAGGCATTAGAAGGGTCTGAGGGCTTTTAGATGGGTCCTGAGGCAATCTAGAAGGGTCTAGGGGCCTTTACATGGGTCTTGAGGGTCATTAGAAGGGTGTGGAGGCCTTTAGAAAGGCCCTGAGGGGCTCTAGAAGGGTCTGGGGTCTAATAGTAGCGTCCTGAGGGGGTCCAGAAGGGTCTGGGGGCCTTTTTAAAGGTCCTCAGGGGGATTATAAGGGTCTCGCAGCCTTTAGAAAGGTCCTGAGTGGCATTAGAAGGTTCTGGGTGCCTTTAGAAATGTCCTGATGGGCTCTTGAAGGGTCTGGGTGCCTTTAGAAATGTCCTGAGGGGCATTAGAAGGGTATGGGGGCCTTTAGAAAGGCCCTGAGGGGCATTACAAGGGTCTGGGGTCATATAGAAAGGCCCTGAGAGGTTCTAGAATTGTCTGGGGTACTTTAGAAAGGCCCTGAGGGGCATTAGAAGAGTCTGGGGGCATTTAGAAGGGTCCTGAGCGGCATTAGAAGGGTCTGGGGCTTTTAGAATGGTCCTGAGGGGGTCTAGAAGGGTCTGGAGGCATTTAAAACTGTCCTGAGAGGCTCTAGAGGGGTCTGGGTGCCTTTATAAGGGTCCTGAGGGGCATTAGAAGGGTCTTGTGGCCCTTATAATAGCCCTGAGGGGAATTAGCAGGGTCTGGGGGACATTAAGAGGGTCCTGAGGGGCTCTATAAGGGTCTGGGGGACCTTTAGAAAGGCCCTGTGGGGCATTAGAAGGGTCTGGGTGCCTTTAGAATGCTCCTGAGGGGCAGTAGAAGGGTCTGGGGACCTTTATAAAGGCCCTGACGGGCATTAGAATGGTCTGCGGGCCTTTAGAAGTGTCCTGAGGGGCTCTAGAATGGTCTGGGGGCCTTTATAAGGGTCCTGACGGGCTCTAGAAAGGTCTGGGAACCTTTATAAATGCCCTGAGGGGCATTAAAATGGTCTGAGGGCCTTTAGAAAGGTCCTGAGGGGCATTAGAAGGGTCTTGTGGCCTTCATAAGGGTCCTGAAAGGCATTAGAAAGGTCTGAGGTCTTTTAGATGGGTCCTGAGGCAATCTAGAAGGGTCTGGGGGCCTTTACATGGGTCTTGAGGGTCATTAGAAGGGTGTGGAGGCCTTTAGAAAGGCCCTGAGGGGCTCTAGAAGGGTCTGGGGGCTATTAGAAGCGTCCTGAGGGGGTCCAGAAGGGTCTGGGGGCCTTTTTAAAGGTCCTCAGGGGGATTATAAGGGTCTCGCAGCCTTTAGAAAGGCCCTGAGTGGCATTAGAAGGTTCTGGGTGCCTTTAGAAATGTCCTGAGGGGCATTATAAGGGTCTCGTGGCTTTTAGAAAGGCCCTGAGTGGCATTACAAGGGTCTGGGGTCATATAAAAAGGCCCTGAGAGGTTCTAGAAGTGTCTGGGGTACTTTAGAAAGGCCCTGAGGGGCATTAGAATGGTCTGGGGGCCTTTAGAAGGGTCCTGAGGGGCATTAGAAGGGTCTGGGGGCCTTTAGAAGGGTCCTGAGGGGCATTAGAAGGGTCTGGGGGCCTTTAAAATGGTCCTGAGGGGCTCTAGAAGGGTCTGGGTGCCTTTATAAGGGTCCTGAGGGGCATTAGAAGGGTCTGGGTGCCCTTATAAAAGCCCTGAGGGGAATTAGCAGGGTCTGGGGGACTTTAGAAGGGTCCTGAAAGGCTCTATAAGGGTCTGGGGGCCTTTAGAAGGGTCTTCAGGGGCTCTAGAAGGGTCTGGGGACCTTTAGAAAGGCCCTGTGGGGCATTAGAAGGGTCTGGGGGCCTTTAGAATGCTCCTGAGGGGCAGTAGAAGGGTCTGGGGACCTTTAGAAAGGCCCTGACGGGCATTAGAATGGTCTGCGGGATTTAGAAGTGTCCTGAGGGGGTCCAGAAGGGTCTGGGGGCCTTTATAAGGGTCCTGACTGGCTCTAGAAGGGTCTGGGAACCTTTATAAATGCCCTGAGGGGCATTAGAAGGGTCTGTGGGCCTTTAGAAAGTTCCTGAGGGGCATTAGAAGGGTATGGGGGCCTTTAGAAAGGCCCTGAGGGGCATTACAACGGTCTGGGGTCATATAGAAATGCCCTGAGAGGTTCTAGAAGTGTCTGGGGTACTTTAGAAAGGACCTGAGGGGCATTAGAAGGGTCTGGGGGCCTTTAGAAAGGCCCTGAGGGGCATTAGAAGGGTCTGGGGGCCTTTAGAAAGGCCCTGAGGGGCATTAGAAGGGTCTGGGGGCCTTTAGAATGGTCTTGAGGGGGTCTAGAAGGGTCTGGAGGAATTTAAAACTGTCCTTAGAGGCTCTAGAAGGGTCTGGGTGCCTTTATAAGGGTCTTGAGGGGCATTAGAAGGGTCTGGGTGCCCTTATAAAAGCCCTGAGAGGAATTAGCAGGGTCTGCAGGCCTTTAGAAGTGTCCTGAGCGGCTCTATAAGGGTCTGGGGGCCTTTATAAGGGTCCCGACGGGCACTAGAAGGGTCTGGGAACCTTTATAAATGCCCTGAGGGGCATTAGAAGGGTCTGAGGGCCTTTAGAAAGGTCCTGAGGGGCATTAGAAGGGTCTGGTGGCCTTCATAAGGGTCCTGAAAGGCATTAGAAGGGTCTGGGGGCTTTTAGATGGGTCCTGAGGCAATCTAGAAGGGTCTAGGGGCCTTTACATGGGTCTTGAAAGTCATTAGAAAGGTGTGGAGGCCTTTAGAAAGGCCCTGAAAGGCATTAGAAGGGTCTGGGGGCTTTTAGATGGGTCCTGAGGCAATCTAGAAGGGTCTGGGGGCCTTTACATGGGTCTTGAGTGTCATTAGAAGGGTGTGGAGGCCTTTAGAAAGGCCCTGAGGGGCTCTAGAAGGGTCTGGGGTCTATTAGAAGCGTCCTGAGGGGGTCCAGAAGGGTCTGGGGGCCTTTTTAAAGGTCCTCAGGGGGATTATAAGGGTCTCGCAGCCTTTAGAAAGGCCCTGAGTGGCATTAGAATGTTCTGGGTGCCTTTAGAAAGGCCCTGAGGGGCATTAGAAGGGTCTGGGGGCCTTTAGAAATGTCCTGAGGGTCATTAGAAGTGTATGGGGGCCTTTAGAAAGGACCTTAGGGGCATCACAATGGTCTGGGGTCATATAGAAAGGTCCTGAGAGGTTCTAGAAGTGTCTGGGGTACTTTAGAAAGGCCCTGAGGTGCATTAGAAGGGTCTGGGGGCCTTTAGAAGGGTCCTGAGGGGCATTAGAAGGGTCTGGGGTGCTTTAGAAATGTCCTGAGGGGGTCTAGAAGGGTCTGGAGGCATTTAAAACTGTCCTGAGAGGCTCTAGAAGGGTCTGGGTGCCTTTATAAGGGTCCTGACGGGCATTAGAAGGGTCTGGGTGCCCTTATAAAAGCCCTGAGGGGAATTAGCAGCGTCTGGGGGACTTTAGAAGGGTCCTGAGGGGTTCTATAAGCGTCCGGAGGCCTTTATAAGGGACTTCAGGGGCTCTAGAAGGGTCTGGGGACCTTTAGAAAGGCCCTGTGAGGCATTAGAAGGGTCTGAGGGCCTTTAGAAAGGTCCTGAGGGGCATTAGAAGGGTCTTGTGGCCTTCATAAGGGCCCTGAAAGGCATTAGAAGGGTATGGGGGCTTTTAGATGGGTCCTGAGGCAATCTAGAAGGGTCTGGAGGCCTTTACATGGGTCTTGAGGGTCATTAGAAGGGTGTGGAGGCCTTTAGAAAGGCCCTGAGGGGGTCTAGAAGGGTCTGGGGGCATTTAAAACTGTCCTGAGAGGCTCTAGAAAGGTCTGGGTGCCTTTATAAGGGTCCTGAGGGGCATTAGAAGGGTCTGGGTGCCCTTATAAAAGCCCTGAAATGAATTAGCAGGGTCTGAGGGACTTTAGAAGGGTCCTGAGGGGCTCTATAAGGGTCTGGGGGCCTTTATAAGGGTCTTCAGGGGCTCTAGAAGGGTCTGGGGACCTTAAGAAAGGCCCTGTGGGGCATTAGAAGGGTCTGGGGGCCTTTAGAATGCTCCTGAGGGGCAGTAAAAGGTTCTGAGGACCTTTATAAAAGCCCTGACGGGCATTAGAATGGTCTGTGGGCCTTTAGAAGTGTCCTGAGGGGCTCTAGAATGGTCTGGGGGCCTTTATAAGGGTCCTGACGGGCTCTAGAAGGGTCTGGGAACCTTTATAAATGCCCTGAGGGGCATTAGAAGGGTCTGAGGGCCTTTAGAAAGGTCCTGAGGGGCATTAGAAGGGTCTTGTGGCCTTCATAATGGTCCTGAAAGGCATTAGAAGGGTCTGGGGGCTTTTAGATGGGTCCTGAGGCAATCTAGAAGGGTCTGGGGGCCTTTACATGGGTCTTGAGGGTCATTAGAAGGGTGTGGAGGCCTTTAGAAAGGCCCTGAAATGCATTAGAAGGGTCTGGGGGCTATTAGAAGCATCCTGAGGGGGTCCCGGAGGGTCTGGGTGCCTTTTTAAAGGCCCTCAGGGGGATTATAAGGGTCTCGCGGCCTTTAGAAAGGCCCTGAGTGGCATTAGAAGGGTCTGGGTGCCTTTAGAAATGTCCTAAGCGGGTCTAGAAGGGTCTGGGGGCCTTTAGAAATGTCCTGAGGGGCATTAGAAGGGTCTGGGGGCCTTTAAAAAGGCCCTGAGGGGCATTACAAGGGTCCGGGGGCCTTTAGAAAGGCCCTGAGGGGCATTAGAAAGGTCTGGGGGCCTTTAGAATGGTCCTGAGGGGGTCTAGAAGGGTCTGGAGGCATTTAAAACTGTCCTGAGAGGCTCTAGAAGGGTCTGGGTGCCTTTATAAGGGTCCTGAGGGGCATTAGAAGGGTCTGGGTGCCCTTATAAAAGCCCTGAGAGGAATTAGCAGGGTCTGGGGGACTTTAGAAGGGTCCTGAGTGGCTCTATAATGGTCTGGGGGCCTTTTGAAGGGTCTTCAGGGGCTCTAGAAGGGTCTGGGGACCCTTAGAAAGGCCCTGTGGGGCATTAGAAGGGTCTGGGGGCCTTTAGAATGCTCGTGAGGGGCAGTAGAATGGTCTGGGGACCTTTATAAGTGTCCTGACGGGCTCTAGAATGGTCTGGGAACCTTTATAAATGCCCTGAGGGGCATTAGAAGGGTCTGAGGGCCTTCAGAAAGGTCCTGAGGGGCATTAGAAGGGTCTGGTGGCCTTCATAAGGGTCCTGAAAGGCATTAGAAGGGTCTGGGGGCTTTTAGATGGGTCCTGAGGCAATCTAGAACGGTCTAGAGGCCTTTACATGGGTCTTGAGGGTCATTAGAACGGTGTGGAGGCCTTTAGAAAGGCCCTGAGGGGCTCTAAATAGGTCTGGGGGCTATTAGAAGCGTCCTGAGGGGGTCCAGAAGGGTCTGGGTGCCTTTTTAAAGGACCTCAGGGGGGATTATAAGGGTCTCGCGGCCTTCAGAAAGGTCCTGACAGGCATTAGAAGGGTCTAGGGTCATATAGAAAGGCCCTGATAGTTTCTAGAAGTGTCTGGCGTACTTTAGAAAGGCCTTGAGGGGCATTACAAGGGTCTGGGGGCCTTTAGAAGGGTCTTCAGGTGCTCTAGAAGGGTCTGGGGACCTTTAGAAAGGCCCTGTGGGGCATTAGAAGGGTCTGGGGGCCTTTAGAATGCTCCTGAGGGGCAGTAGAAGGGTCTGGGGACCTTTGTAAAGGCCCTGACGGGCATTAGAATGGTCTGCGGGCCTGTAGAAGTGTCCTGAGGGGCTCTAGAATGGTCTGGGGGCCTTTATAAGGGTCCTGACGGGCTCTAGAAGGGTCTGGGAACCTTTATAAATGCCCTGAGGGGCCTTAGAAGGGTCTGAGGGCCTTTAGAAAGGTCCTGAGGGGCATTAGAAGGGTCTTGTGGCCTTCATAAGGGTCCTGAAAGGCATTAGAAGGGTCTGGGGGCTTTTAGATGGGTCCTGAGGCAATCTAGAAGGGTCTGGGGGCCTTTACATGGGTCTTGAGGGTCATTAGAAGGGTGTGGAGGCCTTTAGAAAGGCCCTGAAAGGCATTAGAAGGGTCTGGGGGCTTTTAGATGGGTCCTGATGCAATCTAGAAGGGTCTGGGGGCCTTTACATGGGTCTTGAGGGTCATTAGAAGGGTGTGGAGGCCTTTAGAAAGGCCCTGAGGGGCTCTAGAAGGGTCTGGGGGCTATTAGAAGCGTCCTGAGGGGGTCCAGAATGGTCCGGGGGCCTTTTTAAAGGTCCTCAGAGGGATTAGAAGGGTCTCGCAGCCTTTAGAAAGGCCCTGAGTGGCATTAGAAGGTTCTGGGTGCCTTTAGAAACGTCCTGAGGGGCTCTTGAATGGTCTGGGGGCCTTTAGAAATGTCCTGAGGGTCATTAGAAGGGTGTGGGGGCCTTTAGAAAGGCCCTGAGGGGCATTACAAGGGTGAGGGGTCATATAGAAAGGCCCTGAGAGGTTCTAGAAATGTCTGGGGTAATTTAGAAAGGCCCTGCGGGGCATTAGACTGGTCTGGGGGACTTTATAAGGGTCCTGAGGGGCATTAGAAGGGTCTGGGGGCCTTTAGAAGGGTCCTGAGGGGCATGAGAAGGGTCTGGAGGCTTTTAAAACTGTCCTGAGAGGTTCTAGAAGGGTCTGGGTGCCTTTATAAGGGTCCTGAGGGGCATTAGAAGGGTCTTGTGGCCCTTATAAAAGCCCTGAGGGGAATTAGCAGGGTCTGGGGGACTTTAGAAGGGTCCTGAGGGGCTCTATAAGGGTCTGGGGGCCTTTAGAAGGGTCTTCAGGTGCTCTAGAAGGGTCTGGGGACCTTTAGAAAGGCCGTGTGGGGCATTAGAAGGCTCTGGGGGCCTTTAGAATGCTCCTGAGGGGCAGTAGAAGGGTCTGGGGACCATTAGAAAGGCCCTGACGGGCATTAGAATGGTCTGCGGGCCTTTAGAAGTGTCCTGAGGGGCTCTAGAATGGTCTGGGGGCCTTTAGAACGGCCCTGAGGGGCATTACAAGGGTCTGGGGTCATATAGAAAGGCCCTGAGAGGTTCTAGAAGTGTCTGGGGTTATTTAGAAAGGCCCTGCGAGGCATTAGAAGGGTCTGGGGGCCTTTAGAAGGGTCCTGAGGGGCATTAGAAGGGTCTGGGGGCCTTTAAAATGGTCCTGAGGGGGTCTAGAATGGTCTGGAGGCATTTAAAACGGTCCTGAGAGGCTCTAGAAGGGTCTGGGTGCCTTTATAAGGGTCCTGAGGGGCATTAGAAGGGTCTGGGTGCCGTTATAAAAGCCCTGAGGGGAATTAGCAGGGTCTGGGGGACTTTAGAAGGGTCCTGAGGGGCTCTATAAGGGTCTGGGGGCCTTTATAAGGGTCTTCAGGGGCTCTAGAAGGGTCTGGGGACCTTTAGAAAGGCCCTGTGGGGCATTAGAAGGGTCTGGGGGCCTTTAGAATGCTCCTGAGGGGCAGTAGAAGGGTCTGGGGACCTTTAGAAAGGCCCTGTGGGGCATTAGAAGGGTCTGGGGGCCTTTAGAATGCTCCTGAGGGGCAGTAGAAGGGTCTGGGGACCTTTAGAAAGGCCCTGACGGGCATTAGAATGGTCTGCGGGCCTTTAGAAGTGTCCTGATCGGCTCTCGAATGATCTGGGGGCCTTTATAAGGGTCCTGACGGGCTCTAGAAGGGTCTGGGAACCTTTATAAATGCCCTGAGGTGCATTAGAAGTGTCTGAGGGCCTTTAGAAACGTCCTGAGGGGCATTAGAAGGGTCTTGTGGCCTTCATAAGGGTCCTGAAAGGCATTAGAATGGTCTGGGGGCTTTTAGATGGGTCCTGAGGCAATCTAGAAGGGTCTAGGGGCCTTTACATGGGTCTTGAGGGTCATTAGAAGGGTGTGGAGGCCTTTAGAAAGGCCCTGAAATGCATTAGAAGGGTCTGGGGGCTTTTAGAAAGGACCTGAGGGGCATTAGAAGGGTCTGGGGGCCTTTAGAAGGGTCTTCAGGGGCTCTAGAAGGGTCTGGGGACCTTTAGAAAGGCCCTGAGGGGCATTAGAATGGTCTGGGGGCCTTTAGAATGCTCCTGAGGGGCAGTAGAAGGGTCTGGGGTCCTTTATAAAGGCCCTGACGTGCATTAGAATGGTCTGCGGGCCTTTAGAAGTGTCCTGATGGGCTCTCGAATGATCTCGGGGCCTTTATAAGGGTCCTGACGGGCTCTAGAAGGGTCTGGGAACCTTTATAAATGCCCTTAAAGGCATTAGAAGGGTCTGAGGGCCTTTAGAAAGGTCCTGAGGGGCATTAGAAGGGTCTTGTGGCCTTCATAATGGTCCTGAAAGGCATTGGAAGAGTCTGGAGGCTTTTAGATGGGTCCTGAGGCAATCTAGAAGGGTCTAGGGGCCTTTACATGGGTCTTGAGGGTCATTAGAAGGGTGTGGAGGCCTTTAGAAAGGCCCTGGGTGCTCTAGAAGGGTCTGGGGTCTATTAGAAGCGTCCTTAGGGGGTCCAGAAGGGTCTGGGGGCCTTTTTAAAGGTCCTCAGGGGGATTATAAGGGTCTCGCAGCCTTTAAAAAGGCCCTGAGTGGCATTAGAAGGTTCTGGGTGCCTTTAGAAATGTCCTGAGGGGCTCTTGAAGGGTCTGGGGGCCTTTAGAAATGTCCTCAGGGTCATTAGAAGGGTATGGGGGCCTTTAGAAAGGCCCTGAAAGGCATTAGAAGGGTGTGGAGGCCTTTAGAAAGGCCCTGAGGTGCATTAGAAGGGTTCTGGGGTCTTTTAGAAGGGTCCTGAGGTGCATTGGAAGGGTCTGGGGGCCTTTAGAATGGTCCTGAGGGGGTCTAGAAGGGTCTGGAGGCATTGAAATCTGTCCTGAGAGGCTCTAGAAGGGTCTGGGTACCTTTATAAGGGTCCTGAGGGGCATTTAAAGGGTCTTGTGGCCATTATAATAGCCCTGAGTGGAATTAGCAGGGTCTGGGGGACTTTAGAAGGGTCCTGAGGGGCTCTATAAGGGTCTGGGGGCCCTTAGAAGGGTCTTCAGGGGCTCTAGAAGGGTCTGGGGACCTTTAGAAAGGCCCTGTGGGGCATTAGAAGGGTCTGGGGGCCTTTAGAATGCTCCTGAGGGGCTCTATAAGGGTCTGGGGACCTTTATAAGTGTCCTGACTGGCTCTAGAAGGGTCTGGGAAGCTTTATAAATGCCCTGAGGGGCATTAGAAGGGTCTAAGGGCCTTTAGAAAGGTCCTGAGGGGCATTAGAAGGTTCTAGTGGCCTTCATAAGGGTCCTGAAAGGCATTAGAAGGGTCTGGGGGCTTTTAGATGGGTCCTGAGGCAATCTAGAAGGGTCTAGGAGCCTTTACATGGGTCCTGAGGGGCATTAGAATGGTCTGGGCGCCTTTAGAAGGGTCCTGAGGGGTATTAGAAGGGTCTGGGGGCTTTTAGATGTGTCCTGCGCAATCTAGAAGGGTCTGGGGGCCTTTACATGGGTCTTGAGGGTTATTAGAAGGGTGTGGAGGCCTTTAGAAAGGCCCTGAGGGGCTCTAGAATGGTCTGGGGGCTATTAGAAGCGTCCTGAGGGGGTCCAGAAGGGTCTGGGGGCCTTTTTAAAGGTCCTTAGGGGAATTATAAGGGTCTCGCAGCCTTTAGAAAGGCCCTGAGTGGCATTAGAAGGTTCTGGGTGCCTTTAGAAATGTCCTGAGGGGCTCTAGAAGGGTCTGGGGGCCTTTAGAAGGGTCTTCAGGGGCATTAGAAGGGTATGGGGGCCTTTAGAAAGGCCCTGAGGGGCATTACAAGGGTCTGGGGTCATATAGAAAGGCCCTTAGAGGTTCTAGAAGTGTCTGGGGTACTTTAGAAAGGCCCTGAGGGGCATTAGAAGGGTCTGGGGGCCTTTAGAATGGACCTGAGGGGGTCTAGAAGGGTCTGGAGGCATTTAAAACTGTCCTGAGAGGCTCTAGAAGGGTCTGGGTGCCTTTATAAGGGCCCTGAGGGGAATTAGCAGGGTCTGGGGGCCTTTAGAATGCTCCTGAGGGGCAGTAGAAGGGTCTGGGGACCTTTATAAGGGTCCTGACGGGCTCTAGAAGGGTCTGAGGGCCTTTAGAAAGGTCCTGAGGGGCATTAGAAGGGTCTGGGGGCTTTTAGATGGGTCCTGAGGCAATCTAGAAGGGTCTGGGGGCCTTTACATGGGTCTTCAGGGTCATTAGAAGGGTGTGGAGGCCTTTAGAAAGGTGCTGAGGGGCTCTAGAAGGGTCTTGGGGCTATTAGAAGCGTCCTGAGGGGGTCTATAAGGGTCTGGGGGCCTTTTTAAAGGCCCTCAGGGGGATTATAAGGGTCTCGCGGCTTTTAGAAAGGCCCTGAGTGGCATTAGAAGGGTCTGGGTGCCTTTAGAAATGACCTGAGGGGCATTAGAAGGGTATGGGGGCCTTTAGAAAGGCCCTGAGGGGGTCTAGAAGGGTCTGGAGGCATTTAAAACTGTCCTGAGAGGCTCTAGAAGGGTCTGAGTGCCTTTATAAGGGTCCTTAGGGGCATTAGAAGGGTCTGGGTGCCCTTATGAAAGCCCTGAGGGGAATTAGCAGGGTCTGGGTGCCTTTAGAAGGGTCCTGAGGGGCTCAATAATGGTCTGGGGGCCTTTAGAAGGGTCTTCAGGGGCTCTAGAAGGGTGTCGGGACTTTTAGAAAGGCCCTGTGGGGCATTAGAAGGGTCTGGGGGCATTCAGAATGCTCCTGAGGGGCAGTAGAAGGGTCTGAGGGCCTTTAGAAACGTCCTGAGGGGCATTAGAAGGGTCTGGTGGCCTTCATAAGGGTCCTGAAAGGCATTAGAAGGGTCTGGGGGCTTTTAGATGGGTCCTGAGGCAATCTAGAAGGGTCTAGGGGCCTTTACATGGGTCTTGAGGGTCATTAGAAGGGTGTGGAGGCCTTTAGAAAGGCCCTGAAAGGCATTAGAAGGGTCTGGGGGCTTTTAGATGGGTCCTGAGGCAATCTAGAAGGGTCTGGGGGCCTTTACATGGGTCTTGAGGGTCATTAGAATGGTGTGGAGGCCTTTAGAAAGGCCCTGAGGGGCTCTAGAAGGGTCTGGGGGCCTTTAGAAGGGTCTTCAGGGGCTCTAGAGGGGTCTGGGGACCTTTAGAAAGGCCCTGTGGTGCATTAGAAGGGTCTGGGGGCCTTTAGAATGCTCCTGAGGGGCAGTAGAAGGGTCTGGGAACCTTTATAAATGCCCTGAGGGGCATTAGAAGGGTCTGAGGGCCTTTAGAAAGGCCCTGAGTGGCATTAGAAGGGTATGGGTGCCTTTAGAAATGACCTGAGGGGCATTAGAAGGGTCTGGGGGCCTTTAGAATGGTCCTGAGGGGGTCTAGAAGGGTCTGGAGGCATTTAAAACGGTCCTGAGAGGCTCTAGAAGGGTCTGGGTGCCTTTATAAGGGCCCTGAGGGGCATTAGAAGGGTCTGGGTGCCCTTATAATAGCCCGGAAGGGAATTAGCAGGGTCTGGGGGCCTTTAGAGGGGTCCTGAAGGGCTCTATAAGGGTCTAGGGGCCTTTAGAAGGGTCTTCAGGGGCTCTAGAAGGGTCTGGGGACCTTTAGAAAGGCCCTGTGGGGCATTAGAAGGGTCTGGGGGCCTTTAGATTGCTCCTCAGGGGCAGTAGAAGGGTCTGGGGACCTTTAGAAAGGCCCTGTGGGGCATTAGAATGGTCTGCGGGCCTTTAGAATGCTCCTGAGGGGCTCTAGAACGGTCTGGGGGCCTTTATAAGGGTCCTGACTAGCTCTAGAAGGGTCTGGGAACCTTTATAAATGCCCTGAGGGGCATTAGAAGGGTCTGAGGGCCTTTAGAAAGGTCCTAAGGGGCATTAGAAGGGTCTTGTGGCCTTCATAAGGGTCCTGAAAGGCATTAGAATGGTCTGGGGCTTTTAGATGGGTCCTGAGGCAATCTAGAAGGGTCTAGGGGCCTTTACATGGGTCTTGAGGGTCATTAGAAGGGTGTGGAGGCCTTTAGAAAGGCCCTGAAAGGCATTAGAAGGGTCTGGGGGCTTTTAGATGGGTCCTTAGGCAATCTAGAAGGGTCTGGGGGCCTTTACATGGGTCTTGAGGGTCATTAGAAGGGTGTGGAGGCCTTTAGAAAGGCGCTGAGGGGCTCTAGAAGGGTCTGGGGGCTATTAGAAGCGTAATGAGGGGGTACAGAAGGGTCTGGGGGCCTTTATAAAGGCCCTCAGGGGGATTATAAGGGTCTCGCGGCTTTTAGAAAGGCCCTGAGTGGCATTAGAAGGGTCTGGGTGCCTTTAGAAATGACCTGAGGGGCATTAGAAGGGTCTGGGGGCCTTTATAATGCTCCTGAGGGGCAGTAGAAGGGTCTGGGGACCTTTATAAATGCCCTGAGGGGCATTAGAAGGGTCTGAGGGCCTTTAGAAAGGTCCTAAGGGGCATTAGAAGGGTCTTGTGGCCTTCATAAGGGTCCTGAAAGGCATTAGAAGGGTCTGGGGCTTTTAGATGGGTCCTGAGGCAATCTAGAAGGGTCTAGGGGCCTTTACATGGGTCTTGAGGGTCATTAGAAGGGTGTGGAGGCCTTTAGAAAGGCCCTGAAAGGCATTAGAAGGGTCTGGGGGCTTTTAGATGGGTCCTGAGGCAATCTAGAAGGGTCTGGGGGCCTTTACATGGGTCTTGAGGGTCATTAGAAGGGTGTGCAGGCCTTTAGAAAGGCCCTGAGGGGCTCTAGAAGGGTCTGGGGGCTATTAGAAGCGTCCTGAGGGGGTCCAGAATGGTGTGGGGGCCTTTTTAAAGGCCCTCAGGGGGATTATAAGGGTCTCGCGGCCTTTAGAATGGCCCTGACTGGCATTAGAAGGGTATGGGTGCCTTTAGAAAGACCCTGAGGGGCATTAGAAGGGTCTGGGGGCCTTTAGAAAGACCCTGAGGGGCATTAGAAGGGTCTTGTGGCCTTCATAAGGGTCCTAAAAGGCATTAGAAGGGTCTTTGGGCTTTTAGATGGGTCCTGAGGCATTCTAGGAGGGTCTTGGGGCCTTTACATGGGTCTTGAGGGTCATTAGAAGGGTGTGGAGGCCTTTAGAAAGGCCCTGAGGGGCTCTAGAAGGGTCTGGGGGCCTTTAGAAGGGTCTTAAGGGGCTCTAGAGGGGTCTGGGGACCTTTAGAAAGGCCCTGTGGGGCATTAGAAGGGTCTGGGGTCATTTAGAAATGACCTGAGGGGCATTAGAAGGGTATGGGGGGCCTTTAGAAAGGCCCTGAGGGGCATTAGAAGGGTCTGGGGGCCTTTAGAATGGTCCTGAGGGGCATTAGAAGGGTCTGGAGGCATTTAAAACTGTCCTGAGAGGCTCTAGAGGGGTCTGGGTGCCTTTATAATGGTCCTGAGGGGCATTAGAAGTGTCTTGTGGCCCTTAAAAAAGCCCTGAGGGGAATTAGCAGGGTCTGGGGGCCTTTAGAAGGGTCCTGAGGGGCTCTATAAGGGTCTGGGGGATCTTTAGAAAGGCCCTGTGGGGCATTAGAAGGGTCTGGGTGCCTTTAGAATGCTCCTGAGGGGCAGTAGAAGGGTCTGGGGACCTTTAGAAAGCCCTGACGGGCATTAGAATGGTCTGCAAGCCTTTAGAAGTGTCCTGAGGGGCTCTAGAATGGTCTGGGGGCCTTTATAAGGGTCCTGACGGGCTCTAGAAGGGTCTGGGAACATTTATAAATGCCCTGAGGGGCATTAGAAGGGTCTGAGGGCATTTAGAAAGGTCCTGAGGGGCATTAGAAGGGTCTTGTGGCCTTGATAAGGGTCCTGAAAGGCATTAGAAGGGTCTGGGGGCTTTTAGATGCGTCCTGAGGCAATCTAGAAGGGTCTAGGGGCCTTTACATGGGTCTTGAGGGTCATTAGAAGGGTGTGGAGGCCTTTAGAAAGGCCCTGAGGGGCTCTAGAAGGGTCTGGGGGCTATTAGAAGCGTCCTGAGGGGGTCCAGTAGGGTCTGGGGGCCTTTTTAAAGGCCCTCAGGGGGATTATAAGGATCTCGCAGCCTTTAGAAAGGCCCTGAGTGGCATTAGAAGGGTCTGGGGGCCTTTAGAAATGTCCTGAGTTGCATTAGAAGGGTATGGGGGCCTTTAGAAAGGCCCTGAGGGGCATTACAAGGGTCTGGGGTCATATAGAAAGGCCCTGAGAGGTTCTAGAAGTGTCTGGGGTACTTTAGAAAGGCCCTGAGGGGCATTAGAAGGGTCTGGGGGCCTTTAGAATGGTCCTGAGGGGGTCTAGAAGGGTCTGGGGGCATTTAAAACTGTCCTGAGAGTCTCTAGAAGGGTCTGGGTGCCTTTATAAGGGTCCTTAGTGGCATTAGAAGGGTCTGGGTGCCCTTATAAAAGCCCTGAGGGGAATTAGCAGGGTCTGGGGGCCTTTAGAAGGGTCTTGAGGGGCTCTAGAAGGGTCTGGGGACATTTAGAAAGGCCTTGTGGGGCATTAGAAGGGTCTGGGGGCCTTTACAAGGGTCCTGACGGGCTCTAGAAGGGTCTGGGGACCTTTATGAGGGTCCTGACGGGCTCTAGAAGGGTCTGAGGGCCTTTAGAAAGGTCCTGAGGGGCATTAGAAGGGTCTTGTGGCCTTCATAAGGGTCCTGAAAGGCATTAGAAGGGTCTGGGGGCTTTTAGATGGGTCCTGAGGCAATCTAGAAGGGTCTAGGGGCCTTTACATGGGTCTTGAGGGTCATTAGAATGGTGTGGAGGCCTTTAGAAAGGCCCTGAAAGGCATTAGAAGGGTCTGGGTGCCTTTAGAAATGACCTGAGGGGCATTAGAAGGTTATGGGGGCCATTAGAAAGGCCCTGAGGGGCATTAGAAGGGTCGGGGGGCCTTTAGAATGGTCCTGAGGGGCATTAGAAGGGTCTGGGGTCCTTTAGAATGGTCCTGAGGGGGTCTAGAAGGGTCTGGAGGCATTTAAAACTGTCCTGAGAGGCTCTAGAAGGGTCTGGGTGCCTTTATAAGGGTCCTGAGGGGCATTAGAAGGGTCTGGGTGCCCTTATAAAAGCCCTGAGGGGAATTAGCAGGGTCTGGGGGCCTTTAGAAGGGTCCTGAGGGGCTCTATAAGGGTCTGGGGGCCTTTAGAAGGGTCTTCAGGGGCTCTAGAGGGGTCTGGGGACCTTTAGAAAGGCCCTGTGGGGCATTAGAAGAGTCTGGGGGCCTTTAGAATGCTCCTGACGGGCTCTAGAAGGGTCTGGGGACCTTTATAAGGGTCCTGAGGGGCATTAGGAGGGTCTGGGTGCTTTTAGATGGGTCCTGAGTCAATCTAGAAGGGTCTAGGGGCCTTTACATGGGTCTTGAGTGTCATTAGAAAGGTGTGGAGGCCTTTAGAATGGCCCTGAGGGGCTCTAGAAGGGTCTGGGGACTATTAGAAGCGTCCTGAGGGGGTCCAGAACGGTCTGGGGGCCTTTTTAAAGGCCCTCAGGGGGATTATAAGGGTCTCGCGGCCTTTAGAAAGGCCCTGAGAGGCTCTAGAAGGGTCTGGGTGCCTTTATAAGGGTCCTGAGGGGCTCTATAAGGGTCTGGGGACCTTTAGAAGGGTCTTCAGGGGTTCTAGAAAGGTCTGGGGACCTTTAGAAAGGCCCTGTGGGGCATTAGAAGGGTCTGGGTGCCTTTAGAAATGACCTGAGGGGCAGTAGAAGGGTCTGGGGACGTTTATAAAGGCCCTCACGGGCATTAGAATGGTCTGCGGGATTTAGAAGTGTCCTGAGAGGCTCTAGAATGTTATGGGGGCCTTTATAAGGGTCCTGACGGGCTCTAGAAGGGTCTGGGAACCTTTATAAATGCCCTGAGGGGCATTAGAAGGGTCTTGTGGCCTTCATAAGGGTCCTGAAAGGCATTAGAATGGTCTGGGTGCTTTTAGATGGGTCCTGAGGCAATCTAGAAGGGTCTAGGGGCCTTTACATGGGTCTTGAGGGTCATTAGAAGGGTGTGGAGGCCTTTAGAAAGGCCCTGAAGGGCTCTATAAGGGTCTGGGTGCCTTTAGAAGGGTCTTCAGGGGCTCTAGAAGGGTCTGGGTACCTTTAGAAAGGCCCTGTGGGGCATTAGAAGGGTCTGGGGGCCTTTAGAATGCTCCTGAGGGGCAGTAGAAGGGTCTGGATACCTTTATAAATGCCCTGAGGGGCATTAGAAGGGTCTGAGGTCCTTTAGAAAGGTCCTGAGGGGCATTAGAAGGGTCTTGTGGCCTTGATAAGGGTCCTGAAAAGCATTAGAAGGGTCTGGGGGCTTTTAGATGGGTCCTGAGGCAATCTAGAAGGGTCTAGGGGCCTTTACATGGGTCTTGAGGGTCATTAGAAGGGTGTGGAAGCCTTTATAAAGGCCCTGAAAGGCATTAGAAGGGTCTGGGGGCTTTTAGATGGGTCCTGAGGCAATCTAGAAGGGTCTGGGGGCCTTTACATGTGTCTTGAGGGTCATTAGAAGGGTGTGGAGGCCTTTAGAAAGGCGCTAAGGGGCTCTAGAAGGGTCTGGGGGCTATTAGAAGCGTCCTGAGGGGGTCCAGAAGGGTCTGGGGGCCTTTTTAAAGGCCCTCAGGAGGATTATAAGGGTCTCGCTGCCTTTAGAAAGGCCCTTAGTGGCATTAGAAGGGTCTGGGGTCATATAGAAATGTCCTGAGGGGATCTAGAAGGGTCTGGGGGCCTTTAGAAATGTCCTGAGGGGCATTAGAAGGGTCTGGGGGCCTTTAGAATAGCCCTGAGGGGCATTAGAAGTGTCTGAGGGCCTTTAGAAAGGTCCTGAGGGGCATTAGAAGGGTCTTGTGGCCTTCATAAGGGTCCTGAAAGGCATTAGAAGGGTCTGGGGGCTTTTAGATGGGTCCTGAGGCAATCTAGAAGGGTCTAGGGGCCTTTACATGGGTCTTGAGGGTCATTAGAAGGGTGTGGAGGCCTTTAGAAAGGCCCTGAGGGGCTCTAGAAGGGTCTGGGGGCTATTAGAAGCATCCTGAGGGGGTCCAGAAGGGTCTGGGGGCCTTTTTAAAGACCCTCAGGGGGATTATAAGGGTCTCGCGGCCTTTAGAAAGGCCCTGAGTGGCATTACAAGGGTATGGGTGCCTTTAGAAAGACCCTGAGGGGCATTAGAAGGGTCTGGGGGCCTTTAGAAAGACCCTGAGGGGCATTAGAAGGGTCTTGTGGCCTTCATAAGGGTCCTAAAAGGCATTAGAAGGGTCTTTGGGCTTTTAGATGGGTCCTGAGGCATTCTAGGAGGGTCTTGGGGCCTTTACATGGGTCTTGAGGGTCATTAGAAGGGTGTGGAGGCCTTTAGAAAGGCCCTGAGGGGCTCTAGAAGGGTCTGGGGGCCTTTAGAAGGGTCTTAAGGGGCTCTAGAGGGGTCTGGGGACCTTTAGAAAGGCCCTGTGGGGCATTAGAAGGGTCTGGGGTCATTTAGAAATGACCTGAGGGGCATTAGAAGGGTATGGGGGGCCTTTAGAAAGGCCCTGAGGGGCATTAGAAGGGTCTGGGGGCCTTTAGAATGGTCCTGAGGGGCATTAGAAGGGTCTGGAGGCATTTAAAACTGTCCTGAGAGGCTCTAGAGGGGTCTGGGTGCCTTTATAATGGTCCTGAGGGGCATTAGAAGTGTCTTGTGGCCCTTAAAAAAGCCCTGAGGGGAATTAGCAGGGTCTGGGGGCCTTTAGAAGGGTCCTGAGGGGCTCTATAAGGGTCTGGGGGATCTTTAGAAAGGCCCTGTGGGGCATTAGAAGGGTCTGGGTGCCTTTAGAATGCTCCTGAGGGGCAGTAGAAGGGTCTGGGGACCTTTAGAAAGCCCTGACGGGCATTAGAATGGTCTGCAAGCCTTTAGAAGTGTCCTGAGGGGCTCTAGAATGGTCTGGGGGCCTTTATAAGGGTCCTGACGGGCTCTAGAAGGGTCTGGGAACATTTATAAATGCCCTGAGGGGCATTAGAAGGGTCTGAGGGCATTTAGAAAGGTCCTGAGGGGCATTAGAAGGGTCTTGTGGCCTTGATAAGGGTCCTGAAAGGCATTAGAAGGGTCTGGGGGCTTTTAGATGCGTCCTGAGGCAATCTAGAAGGGTCTAGGGGCCTTTACATGGGTCTTGAGGGTCATTAGAAGGGTGTGGAGGCCTTTAGAAAGGCCCTGAGGGGCTCTAGAAGGGTCTGGGGGCTATTAGAAGCGTCCTGAGGGGGTCCAGTAGGGTCTGGGGGCCTTTTTAAAGGCCCTCAGGGGGATTATAAGGATCTCGCAGCCTTTAGAAAGGCCCTGAGTGGCATTAGAAGGGTCTGGGGGCCTTTAGAAATGTCCTGAGTTGCATTAGAAGGGTATGGGGGCCTTTAGAAAGGCCCTGAGGGGCATTACAAGGGTCTGGGGTCATATAGAAAGGCCCTGAGAGGTTCTAGAAGTGTCTGGGGTACTTTAGAAAGGCCCTGAGGGGCATTAGAAGGGTCTGGGGGCCTTTAGAATGGTCCTGAGGGGGTCTAGAAGGGTCTGGGGGCATTTAAAACTGTCCTGAGAGTCTCTAGAAGGGTCTGGGTGCCTTTATAAGGGTCCTTAGTGGCATTAGAAGGGTCTGGGTGCCCTTATAAAAGCCCTGAGGGGAATTAGCAGGGTCTGGGGGCCTTTAGAAGGGTCTTGAGGGGCTCTAGAAGGGTCTGGGGACATTTAGAAAGGCCTTGTGGGGCATTAGAAGGGTCTGGGGGCCTTTACAAGGGTCCTGACGGGCTCTAGAAGGGTCTGGGGACCTTTATGAGGGTCCTGACGGGCTCTAGAAGGGTCTGAGGGCCTTTAGAAAGGTCCTGAGGGGCATTAGAAGGGTCTTGTGGCCTTCATAAGGGTCCTGAAAGGCATTAGAAGGGTCTGGGGGCTTTTAGATGGGTCCTGAGGCAATCTAGAAGGGTCTAGGGGCCTTTACATGGGTCTTGAGGGTCATTAGAATGGTGTGGAGGCCTTTAGAAAGGCCCTGAAAGGCATTAGAAGGGTCTGGGTGCCTTTAGAAATGACCTGAGGGGCATTAGAAGGTTATGGGGGCCATTAGAAAGGCCCTGAGGGGCATTAGAAGGGTCGGGGGGCCTTTAGAATGGTCCTGAGGGGCATTAGAAGGGTCTGGGGTCCTTTAGAATGGTCCTGAGGGGGTCTAGAAGGGTCTGGAGGCATTTAAAACTGTCCTGAGAGGCTCTAGAAGGGTCTGGGTGCCTTTATAAGGGTCCTGAGGGGCATTAGAAGGGTCTGGGTGCCCTTATAAAAGCCCTGAGGGGAATTAGCAGGGTCTGGGGGCCTTTAGAAGGGTCCTGAGGGGCTCTATAAGGGTCTGGGGGCCTTTAGAAGGGTCTTCAGGGGCTCTAGAGGGGTCTGGGGACCTTTAGAAAGGCCCTGTGGGGCATTAGAAGAGTCTGGGGGCCTTTAGAATGCTCCTGACGGGCTCTAGAAGGGTCTGGGGACCTTTATAAGGGTCCTGAGGGGCATTAGGAGGGTCTGGGTGCTTTTAGATGGGTCCTGAGTCAATCTAGAAGGGTCTAGGGGCCTTTACATGGGTCTTGAGTGTCATTAGAAAGGTGTGGAGGCCTTTAGAATGGCCCTGAGGGGCTCTAGAAGGGTCTGGGGACTATTAGAAGCGTCCTGAGGGGGTCCAGAACGGTCTGGGGGCCTTTTTAAAGGCCCTCAGGGGGATTATAAGGGTCTCGCGGCCTTTAGAAAGGCCCTGAGAGGCTCTAGAAGGGTCTGGGTGCCTTTATAAGGGTCCTGAGGGGCTCTATAAGGGTCTGGGGACCTTTAGAAGGGTCTTCAGGGGTTCTAGAAAGGTCTGGGGACCTTTAGAAAGGCCCTGTGGGGCATTAGAAGGGTCTGGGTGCCTTTAGAAATGACCTGAGGGGCAGTAGAAGGGTCTGGGGACGTTTATAAAGGCCCTCACGGGCATTAGAATGGTCTGCGGGATTTAGAAGTGTCCTGAGAGGCTCTAGAATGTTATGGGGGCCTTTATAAGGGTCCTGACGGGCTCTAGAAGGGTCTGGGAACCTTTATAAATGCCCTGAGGGGCATTAGAAGGGTCTTGTGGCCTTCATAAGGGTCCTGAAAGGCATTAGAATGGTCTGGGTGCTTTTAGATGGGTCCTGAGGCAATCTAGAAGGGTCTAGGGGCCTTTACATGGGTCTTGAGGGTCATTAGAAGGGTGTGGAGGCCTTTAGAAAGGCCCTGAAGGGCTCTATAAGGGTCTGGGTGCCTTTAGAAGGGTCTTCAGGGGCTCTAGAAGGGTCTGGGTACCTTTAGAAAGGCCCTGTGGGGCATTAGAAGGGTCTGGGGGCCTTTAGAATGCTCCTGAGGGGCAGTAGAAGGGTCTGGATACCTTTATAAATGCCCTGAGGGGCATTAGAAGGGTCTGAGGTCCTTTAGAAAGGTCCTGAGGGGCATTAGAAGGGTCTTGTGGCCTTGATAAGGGTCCTGAAAAGCATTAGAAGGGTCTGGGGGCTTTTAGATGGGTCCTGAGGCAATCTAGAAGGGTCTAGGGGCCTTTACATGGGTCTTGAGGGTCATTAGAAGGGTGTGGAAGCCTTTATAAAGGCCCTGAAAGGCATTAGAAGGGTCTGGGGGCTTTTAGATGGGTCCTGAGGCAATCTAGAAGGGTCTGGGGGCCTTTACATGTGTCTTGAGGGTCATTAGAAGGGTGTGGAGGCCTTTAGAAAGGCGCTAAGGGGCTCTAGAAGGGTCTGGGGGCTATTAGAAGCGTCCTGAGGGGGTCCAGAAGGGTCTGGGGGCCTTTTTAAAGGCCCTCAGGAGGATTATAAGGGTCTCGCTGCCTTTAGAAAGGCCCTTAGTGGCATTAGAAGGGTCTGGGGTCATATAGAAATGTCCTGAGGGGATCTAGAAGGGTCTGGGGGCCTTTAGAAATGTCCTGAGGGGCATTAGAAGGGTCTGGGGGCCTTTAGAATAGCCCTGAGGGGCATTAGAAGTGTCTGAGGGCCTTTAGAAAGGTCCTGAGGGGCATTAGAAGGGTCTTGTGGCCTTCATAAGGGTCCTGAAAGGCATTAGAAGGGTCTGGGGGCTTTTAGATGGGTCCTGAGGCAATCTAGAAGGGTCTAGGGGCCTTTACATGGGTCTTGAGGGTCATTAGAAGGGTGTGGAGGCCTTTAGAAAGGCCCTGAGGGGCTCTAGAAGGGTCTGGGGGCTATTAGAAGCATCCTGAGGGGGTCCAGAAGGGTCTGGGGGCCTTTTTAAAGACCCTCAGGGGGATTATAAGGGTCTCGCGGCCTTTAGAAAGGCCCTGAGTGGCATTACAAGGGTCTGGGTGCTTTTAGAAATGTCCTTAGGGGCTCTAGAATGTTCTGGGGGCCTTTAGAAATGTCCTGAGGGGCATTAGAAGGGTCTGGGTGCCCTTATAAAAGCCCTGAGGGGAATTAGCAGGGTCTGGGGGACTTTAGATTGGTCCTGAGGGGCTCTATAAGGGTCTGGGGGCCTTTAGAAGGGTCTTGAGGGGCTCTAGAAGGGTCTGGGGACCTTTAGAAAGGCCCTGTGGGGCATTAGAAGGGTCTGGGGGCCTTTAGAATGCTCCTGAGGGGCAGTAGAAGGGTCTGGGGACCTTTATAAAGGCCCTGACAGGCATTAGAATGGTCTGCAGGCCTTTAGAAGTGTTCTGAGGTGCTCTAGAGGGGTCTGGGGGCCTTTATAAGGGTCCTGACAGGCTCTAGAAGGGTCTGGGAACCTTTATAAATGCCCTGAGGGGCACTAGAAGGGTCTGAGGGCCTTTAGAAAGGTCCTGAGGGGCATTAGAAGGGTCTTGTGGCCTTTATAAGGGTCCTGAAAGACAGATACAGGCTGGAACTGCCCTGCCTGGCGCACGCTAGCTTGGGGCTGAAAATTAAACCCTTCTCCAAATCTTTAACGAGGCAAACTCTCCCCGCGCAACCTTCTACCCTACGCTAAATCTCCTCCTTGCTGCTCTCGACATTCTGCCCTCTTCCCGGCAAAAACCACAGCCCTCTTAACTTCCTGAGGACCGAGGACCCAAAGCCATCCCAGGCAAAAAACCTCTAACTGCATCAAGTAACTGGAAAAATCCTGCACTGTCACATTGTCCTGGACTATAATACACACACACAAAAAAAAAAAAAAAAAAAAAGAGACAGCAAACAGAGTGCTAAGTCAGCATCACACTGCTCACTGCCGACATCTTGTACTAAACCCGCTGCAAAACTGTCAGGGCACCTGCCAAACCAAAGGTTCCGTACATAATCGAGATAACAAATGCTACTACTTTACTCTTCGAGACATACTTAGTTTCCTCCTCGCCGCCAGCCCCTTAAGAGTGAGCCCAACTACCTCACAGGCACGCCAAAATGCCACACGGTCCGCTTACCTCTTCTCTCCGCCGCTCCCGTTACAGGAACATAGTAGTGCCGATAGCCGGGACAAAAGACAGATGAGCTGTGCGGATCAAAATTCTAGGAATTTACTAGACTTTAGTTACAGCAGTAAACAAAAAGAACTTGAAAAATTACAACCTTTACCGGTTCTCAAAAAGAATCGACACAGAAGACCTAAAAAATCAGAACACTTACCAGACAGTAATGGAGACTGGAAGGACAAAGGCAAGCAGCCGATGAAAAGCTCACAACGGTGGGAACTGACTCCTTTAAGACCTAAACTGGAAAGTGTATGAACATAAAAATCCACACAATGGATAACGGGAACGAGGTACCGACCGCTGTGAGCGATAATAGAGCAAATCTCCCCGCTAAGTTTGGAAAAATCCCAAGCTCTTCTAAACGAGGGAGGCTCGTGTGCCCACAGACCGGATGAGGAATGATCGCTCAGCTGTTAACTGTTACGAGGCAAAACAATGACCGTCCTCTTCCCTGAGAAATACAGTGGAAGACAAGGACGGAATCCTGCGCTGCAGATAGGCAGCAAATCCATACTTTCAAGTAGCAAAGTATCCGATATTCAGACAGATGAAGACGGGACGGGTGCAAATAAGTCACTCAAACAATGCAATAAGTAGAAGGGACGAGGGAGCAGAGATCTCAGTCCCAGAGATTACATTTTTAAGGCGACCGAAACTTCTCGAGATCAAATTCCTCCGATATGCAAACTGGCAATTGCCACACGAGAGTCCAAATAATCCATACCTCGTGTCTGAATCTGTGTCTCAATCGCATCGTTACCTCCTACTGGCTGCAGAGAGACTGGAACGACAGAAACCTGAATGACGCTTGCATCTGACCGCCAAACCGATCCGAGAAAGTCTGATGAAGCTATCTTCCTTTCCCAGTTCTAAACCATTAAAGTCCTTCCGCACCCCTGAAAAATCAGACAAAGAACTCTGGTTTTTCCCTAACAGAACCTGCACTATATTTTAATCCCTTGACCCTTATGAGCTGATATTCCTCGAGAGCTGTACTTCTCAGCCTTTCCCAGGGTTCCCCTGGTCCCTTGCATCATCTACCGACCCACGGAATCGACTTGCTCCTCTAGGCAAGTGTACTAAAATCTAAATTGTTATGTCCCGTAAGGAGCCAACTACAAACTGCAGAGATTCTAGGATAAAAACATCGACCCCACAGAATGAGGAACACCCAGAACTGACCCCATAACCAGAAATGCTAAACAAAGACAAAGCACTGTAAAAGAAAAAAAAATAAGCTTACCTTTCCAGCACACCCTCATCGGCCGCAAGAAGGTAGAGCGGCGGCAGAGCTCTGACCTCGAGGGAAGCCAGAGGCCGAATGAACTCTGTGGGCAAGGCCTGGGGCTTATATACACCCTGGGCCTTCATGCACATCACCTGTGAAGGGGGTGGGGTGAACTATCTCAAAGGTATAAATAGGAAATGGGGAGCACCTGTGTTTTACTGACTATACCTTACATTTTTGCTAAGAACTATGCCGTTATTATGCCCAAAAGCATTCTTATCAGAAATAACAGTATGCAAGCTCTCATTGCGATGCCCCTTCTCGTGACGGTGAGGTGACTAGATAGCAAAGATCTTAGAGCTAGACTTTTCGGTTCCTTTCATTTACTGTACTGCAATACAATTTTTATTTTCTGGCATCCCTATAACCATACTCTTTTATTTTTCTGTGTTGTTTTCTCTTTCTCCCCACCCCGCCCCGCTTCCCCCCGGTCTTTAGTATCTGTCTTGTGTCCATAGTTCTTTTTTCCTTTTTCATCTTTTTCCCCAGTCAGCGGGTTTGTTTTTTTTTTTTTCATTTTCCCCACAATGTTACTAGCCCAGTCCCTGACTCTCTGCAATGACCAAAGAATTCCAAACCTCTTGCCTGCTTTTGCTCACGCTGCCTCGACTGCAGAGCACAGCCAAGCCAAGCTAGTCTGCAACCAAACTCAAACATTAAGCTCTGCTTCCTCAGCATTCAACCCCCTCGGCTACTGCTCCGATGGCTTCTCCCACGCTGTTTTGGTTATTCCCCTCCATGGCTCCAGAGACTAGCAGAAACTACCCTCCTCACCCACCACGCCTAGGGCTGCTATCCCCAAGCCACCTCCCGCTTATCGACTCTGTCCCCTCAACTTAGCTTGCAGAGAGCCACCGCTGAAGCTCTCCTTGGCCAAAGCTGCTTAAGTCAGGTCTGCTTATGGAAATAATCGTGCAGCCACCGGCTCCCTCTTCAGCATCTACAAGAAAAAAAGAAACAGAAAAGTACAGCATCAAAATATGAGACGGCTGCAGGCTTTAGGAGCTCAATTCAAGAAAAGCAGTGCCCTAGCTAACATAAGTTTTTATCCCCCATATGCTGCCAGCAACAAACTGGAGATACTGTAGGATGAATGCATCACCATCCCCCACCCCCCTGCCCAGAATGAAGAATAGCAACAAGTTGCCTCACAGACAAAGTGCTATTAAAAACCAAAAAAAAAACCCTTACCATTCCAGCCCTCATCCAACACAAGGAGTTAAAACAGCAGCAGAGCTCCAATCTCAAGGGAAACCAGAGGCTGAATGACCTCCCCAGGCAAGGCCTGGGGCTTATATACACCCTGGGCCTTCACAAGCATCACCTGTGAATGGGGTGGGGCGAACTCTCTCAAAGGTATAAATATGGTCTGGGGAGCAGCTGCATTTGATTGACTCTCCTTTACATTCTCGGCAAGAGCTCTGCTGTTACTATGCCTGAAAGCATCCTTATGAGAAATGATAGTATGTGTGCTTTCGCTGCACTGCTGCTTGTTGCGACAGTGATGGGAGGAGATAGCAAACTTTTTAAAGGTGGACTTTTTGGTTCCTTTCATTTATTGTGCTGCTGCTACAATTTTTGTCTCCTGGGATCCCTATAACCCTGCCCTTTTATTTCTCTGTGCTCTTTTCTCTCCTTTTCCCAGTCTTCAGCATCTGTTCTCTGCCCACACTTTTTTTTTTCTTTTCCATCTTTGTCCTATTCTGTATTTCTCATTCTTTCCCCCTACAATTTCACTGGTTTGATCCTTGCAGTTTGTTCTTTCTCTGCACCTGAAAATGCTTTGCTTTTCTTTCTCTCTTTTTTTTCTCTCTTTCCATCTCTCTTTTTCTTTCTCTATCCCTTTGTATTGCTCACTGTTGCTGTTCCAGCTTTTACATTCACTCTGTATCTTGACGCTCCCCTTTACTCCTCTTACTGTTTCTGAATCTTTGTGCTAGTCCCTGCCCTTTTCTATAATCCTCTGCCTGTCTGTAGGGCTCCTTGTGCCTTTCAAACTAGTCAGCTCTTTTTTACGTATACATGTAGCTTTATAACACTCTTAGGCTGAAATGTTCCTCTAAGCTTCTGCTCAGAGAACTGCTGTGGAAAAAGTCTGTGTGTTGATATCTTCAAGATGTCTGAAGTAGTAGAGCTTTAGGGCATTTTCTTCCCCTCTCCTCCTACCTGGCCCAGCGCTCTGTAACTCAGAGGCACGGGGCCCGAGCTGACTTGCTTTTTGTATGTGCCTGGGATTCACGGCCCCTGAAACTGGAGCCTGACTAATGATGTCACGGCAGTGGTCATATCGAGTTAGTTCTGTGAGAGGAAGGGCCGCAACTCAGCCGATAGAAGCACAGGCTGTCTCTGTCCTTGATGGAAATGTAGGAGTTTCAGAGCCTTTCCTCTTATGTCTGGAGTCTGCTGTTATAGTTAGCTTCTCTGTGACCGTTTTATTGTTCTTCTCAGCCTGGACATTATCACAGAATCATAGAACAACCAGGTTGGAAGGGACCCATCGGATCTTCTAGTCCAACCCTTCCTATCAAATGCTAAACCGAGTACCTCAAGACCTCATCCACCTGTGCCTTAAACACCTCCAGGGAAGGCAAGTCAATCCCCTCCCTGGGCAGCCTCTGACGCTGCCCAATGACCCCCTGTGTGAAAAACTTCCTCCTAATCTCCAGCCTAAATGTCCCCTGGTGGAGCTTGAGGTCATTCCCTCTTGTCCTGTCCCCTGTCCCTTGGGAGAAGAGCCCAGCTCCCTCCTCTCTGCATCCTCCCTTCAGGTAGTTGCAGAGAACAATGAGGTCTCCTCTCAGCCTCCTCTTCTCCAGGCTAAACAACCCCAGCTCTCTCAGCTGCTCCTCATAGGGCCTGTCCTCCAGTCCCTTCACCGGCTTCGTGGCTCTTCTCTTGACTCGCTCCAGAACCTCAACATCCTTGCTGAGAGGTCCAGAACTGAACGCAGGATTCAAGGAGCGGCCTCACCAGTGCTGAGTACAGAGGGAGAATCACCTCCTTGGACCTGCTGGTCATACCATTTCTGACACAAGCCAGGATGCCATTGGCCTTCTGGGCACACTGCTGGCTCATGGTCAGTCAGCTGTCGACTGACACCCCCAGGTCCCTCTCCTCCTGGCAGTTTTCCAGCCAGGCTTCTCCCAGTCTGTAGCTCTGCCTAGGGTGATGACTAGCCTGATGACTACACAAAAGATGGGGCTGCATGCAATGTTAAGGTTGTTGGGAGAAGGGCAAGAATAGGACCAATAACAAAAAGTTGAAAATGCCCTTTAGAGTTTGCTGCTTCATTGGCTGCTGAGAAATAGCTCAGTCTCTGCGATTTTGCTACTGTATGAGAGAGATCAATGCTCAATTCTATCTAAATGGTGCATGAGAATGTGATTATGTAACACGTAGAATCATAGAAGCAGGACCTGGTGTTTGGCCTTGTTAAACCTCATACAATTGGACTCCAGGGAGGTTGTTCTCCCTCTGTACTCAGCAATGGTGAGACCGATTCTTGAATCCTGTGTTCGCTTCTGGGCCCCTCACCACAAGAAGGATGTTGAGGCTCCGGAGAAAGTTCAGAGAAGAGCAACAAAGCTAGTAAAGGGGCGGGAGAAAAGGCCTTATAAGGACCAGCTGAGAGAGCTGGGGGTGTTGATCCTGGAGGAGAGGAAGCTGAGGGGAGACCTCATTGCTCTCTACAATTAACTGAAAGTAAGTTGTGGAGAGGAGGGAGCTGGCCCCTTCTCCCAAGTGACTGGGGACAGGACGAGAGGGAGTGGCCTCAAGCTCCACCAGGGGAGATTTAGGCTGGAGATTAGGAAAACTTTTTCATGGAAAGGGTCATTGGGCAGTGTCAGAGGCTGCCCAGGGAGGGGGTTGATTCATCTTCCCTGGAGGTGTTTAAGGCACAGATGGACAAGGTGCCGAGGGGCAATGTCTACTGTTTGACAGGAACAGTTGGACTCGATGATCCAGTGGGTCTCTTCCAACCTGGATGTTCTATGATTCCATAGATTCCCTGAGGGGCTCTAGAAGGGTGTGGGGGCTATTAGAAGCATCCTGAGGGGGTCCAGAATGGTCTGGGGGCCTTTTTAAAGGCCCTCAGGGGGATTATAAGGGTCTCGCGGCCATTAGAAAGGCCCTGAGTGGCATTACATGGGTCTGGTGTCATATAGAAAGGCTCTGAGAGGTTCTAGAAGTGTCTGGGGTAATTTAGAGAGGACCTGAGGGGCATTAGAAGGGTCTGGGGGCCTTCTGAAGGGTCCTAAGGGGCATTAGAAGTGTCTGGGGGCATTTAGAATGGTCCTGAGGGGGTCTAGAAGGGTCTGGAGGCATTTAAAACTGTCCTGAGAGGCTCTAGAAGGGTCTGGGTGCCTTTATAAGGGTCCTGAGGGGCATTAGAAGGGTCTGGGTGCCCTTATAAAAGCCCTGAAGGGAATTAGCAGGGTCTGGGGGACTTTAGAAGGGTCCTGAGGGGCTCTATAAGGGTCTGGGGGCCTTTAGAAGGGTGTCCAGGGGCTCTAGAACAGTCTGGGGACTTTTATAAAGGCCCTGTGGGGCATTAGAAGGGTCTGGGGGCCTTTAGAATGCTCCTGAGGGGCAGTAGAAGGGTCTGGAAACCTTTATAAAGGCCCTGACGGGCATTAGAATGGTCTGCATGCCTTTAGAATTGTCTTGAGGGGCTCTAGAATGGTCTGGGGGCCTTTATAAGGGTCCTGACGGGCTCTAGAAGGGTCTGGGAACATTTATAAATGCCCTGAGGGGCATTAGAAGGGTCTTGTGGCCTTCATAAGGGTCCTGAAAGGCATTAGAAGGGCCTGGGGGCTTTTAGATGGGTCCTGAGGCAATCTAGAAGGGTCTGGGGGCCTTTACATGGGTCTTGAGGGTCATTAGAAGGGTGTGGAGGCCTTTAGAAAGGCCCTGAGGGGCTCTAGAAGGGTCTGGGGGCTATTAGAAGCGTCCTGAGGTGGTCCAGATGGGTCGGGGGGCCTTTTTAAAGGCCCTCAGGGGGATTATAAGGGTCTCGCGGCCTTTAGAAAGGCCCTGAGTGGCATTAGAATGGTCTGGGGTCATATAGAAAGGCCCTGAGAGGTTCTAGAAGTTTCTGGGGTAATTTAGAAAGGCCCTGAGGGGCATTAGAAGGGTCTTGTGGCCTTTAGAAGTGTCCTGAGGGGCATTAGAAGGGTCTGGGTGCCTTTAAAAGAGTCGTGAGTGGCATTTGAATAGTCTGAGGTCCTTTAGAAAGGTCCTGAGGGGCATTAGAAGGGTCTTGTGGCCTTCATAAGGGTCCTGAAAGGCATTAGAAGGGCCTGGGGGCTTTTAGATGGGTCCTGAGGCAATCTAGAAGGGTCTAGGGGCCTTTACATGGGTCTTGAGGGTCATTAGAAGGGTGTGGAGGCCTTTAGAAAGGCCCTGAGGGGCTCTAGAAGGGTGTGGGGGCTATTAGAAGCATCCTGAGGGGGTCCAGAATGGTCTGGGGGCCTTTTTAAAGGCCCTCAGGGGGATTATAAGGGTCTCGCGTCCTTTAGAAAGGCCCTGAGAGGCATTACAAGAGTCTGGTGTCATATAGAAAGGCTCTGAGAGGTTCTAGAAGTGTCTGGGGTAATTTAGAAAGGCCCTGAGGGGCATTAGAATGGTCTGGGGGCCTTTAGAAGGGTCCTGAGGGGCATTAGAAGGGTGTGGGGGCCTTTAGAATGGTCCTGAGGGGGTCTAGAAGGGTCTGGAAGCATTTGAAACTGTCCTGAGAGGCTCTAGAAGGGTCTGGGTGCCTTTATAAGGGTCCTGAGGGGCATTAGAACGGTCTGGATGCCCTTATAAAAGCCCTGAGGGGAATTAGCAGGGTCTGGGGGCTTTAGAAGTGTCCTGAGGGGCTCTATAAGGGTCTAGGGGCCTTTAGAAGGGTCTTCACGGGCTCTGGAAGGGTCTGTGGACCTTTAGAAAGGCCCTGTGGGGCATTAGAAGGGTCTGGGGGCCTTTAGAATGCTCCTGAGGGGCAGTAGAATGGTCTGGGGACCTTAGAAAGGCCCTTACGGGCATTAGAAGGGTCTTCGGGCCTTTAAAAAGATCCTGAGGGGCAGTAGAAGCGTCTGGGGACCTTTAGAAAGGCCCTGATGGGCATTAGAAGGGTCTGCAGGCCTTTAGAAAGGTCCTGAGGGGCATTAGAAGGGTCTGGTGAACTTCATAAGGCTCCTCAAAGGCATTAGAATTTTCTGGGGGCTTTTAGATGGGTCCTGAGGCAATCTAGAAGGGTCTAGGGGCCTTTACTTGGGTTTTGAGGGTCATTAGAAGGGTGTGGAGGCCTTTAGAAAGGCCCTGAAAGGCATTAGAAGGTTCTGGGGGCTTTTAGATGGGTCCTGAGGCAATCTAGAAGGGTCTGGGGGCCTTTACATGGGTCTTGAGGGTCATTAGAAGGGTGTGGAGGACTTTAGAAAGGCCCTTAGGGTCTCTAGAATGGTCTGGGGGCTATTAGAAGCGTCCTGAGGGGCATTAGAAGGTTCTGGTGTAGTTTAGAAGGGTCCTGAGGGGCTCTATAAGGGTCTGGGGGCCTTTAGAAGGGTCTTCAGGGCCTCTAGAAGGGTCTGGGGACCTTTAGAAAGGCCCTGTGTGGCATTAGAAGGGTCTGGTGGCCTTTAGAATGCTCCTGAGGGGCAGTAGAAGGGTCTGGGGACCTTTATAAAGGCCCTGAATGGCATTAGATTGGTCTGCGGGCCTTTAGAAGTGTCCTGAGGGTCTCTAGAATGGTCTGGGGGCCATTATAATGGTCCTGAGGGGCTCTAGAAGGCTCTGGGAACCTTTATAAAAGCCCCGAGGGGCATTAGAAGGGTCTGAAAGCCTTTAGAAAGGTCTTGAGGTGCATTAGAAGGGTCTTGTGCCCTTCATAAAGGTCCTGAAAGGCTTTAGAAGGGTCTGGGGGCTTTTAGATGGGTCCTGAGGCAATCTAGAAGGGTCTTGGGGCCTTTACATGGGTCTTGAGGGTCATTAGAAGGGTGTGGAGACCTTTAGAAATGCCCTGAAAGGCATTAGAAATGTCTGGGATACTTTAGAAAGGCCCTGAGGGGCATTAGAAGGGTCTGGGGGTGTTTAGAAGGGTTCTGAGGGGCATTTGAATGGTCTGGGGGCCTTTAGAAAGGCCCTGAGGTGCATTAGAAGGGTCTGGGGGCCTTTAAAAGAGTCCTGAGGCTCATTTGAATGGTCTGGGGGCCTTTAGAAAGGCCCTGAGGTGGGTTATAAGGGTCTGGGGGCCTTTAGAATCGTCCTGAGGCGCTCTAGAAAGATCTGGGTTCCTTTAGAAATGTCCTGAGGTGCTCTAAAATGTCTCAGGGCATTTAGAAGGGTCCTGAGGGGCATTAGATGGGTCTGGGGTCCTTTAGAAATGCCCTGAGGGGCATTAGAAAGGTCTGGGGCCTTTTAGGAGGGTCTTGAGGGGATCTAGAAGGGTCTGGGGGCCTTTAGAAATGTCCAGAGGGGCTCTAGAAGGGTCTGGGGGCCTTTTTAAAGGCCCTCAGGGGGATTATAAGGGTCTCGCGGCCTTTAGAAAGGCACTGAGTGGCATTACAAGGGTCTGGGGTCATATAGAAAGGCCCTGAGAGGTTCTAGAAGTGTCTGGGGTACTTTAGAACGGCCCTGAGGGGCATTAGAAGTGTCTGGGGGCCTTTAGAAGGGTTCTGAGGGGCATTTGAATGGTCTGGGGGCCTTTAGAAAGGCCCTGAGGTGCATTAGAATGGTCTGGGGGCCTTTAAAAGGGTCCTGAAGGGCATTTGAATGGTCTGGGGGCCTTTAGAAAGGCCCTGAGGTGGATTAGAAGGGTCTGGGGGCCTTTAAAATGGTCCTGAGGGGCTCTAGAAGGGTCTGGGGGCTTTTAGAAATGTCAGAGGGGCTCTAGATGGGTCTGGGGGCCGTTACAAAAGTCCTGAGGGGTCTAGAAGAGTCTGGGAGCCTTTAGAAAGGATCTGAGGGGCTCTAGAATGGTCTGGGGGCCTCAAAATGGCTGGAATCTTCGTCAAAATGGCCGTCGCCCGATTCAAAAATGGCTGCCGCCTGAACTCAAAATGGCGGGAGTCGGCTTCAAAATGGCCTCCGCCCGATTCAAATATGGCGGCTGCCCGACCTCAAAATGGCGGGAGTTGGCTTCAAAATGGCCGCCACCCGATTCAAAAATGGTGGCTGCCCGATCTGAAAATGGCGGGAGTTGGCTTCAAAATGTTGGATGCCGGATTTAAACATGGTGGCTGTCTGAGTTGAAAATTTCTTCTTTTAGTTTCTTTTTTGTTTTTTTGTGTGTGTGTTTTGATTGAGTGCTTTCTATTTTAGGCATTGTTTTTGAGAGGTTTTTTTGAGGAGTGTTATTCTGGGGCTTGGCTATGTAATTAATTTGTTTTGTCGCTGGATGGGTGCTTAATTGCTTGATGGGTGAATGTTTGGGGTGGGTGCTTAATTGCTAACGGGTGAATGTTTGGGGTGGGTGCTCGGGGAGGGTGGGTGCGCCCCATTCTAATGCCCCTCAGAACCCTTCAAAAGGCCCTCAGACCATTCTAATGCCCCTCAGGGCATTTATAAAGGTTCCCAGACCCTTCTAGAGCCCGTCAGGACCATTCTAAAGGCCGACAGACCCTTCTAGAGCCCCTCAAGACGATTCAAAGGGACCCCAGACTTTTCCAGAGCACCTCAGGACCCTTCTTAAGGACCCCAGACCCATCTAATGCCCTTCAGGACCCTTCTAACGACCCCAACACTCTTCTAGAGCCCCTCAGGCCCATTCTAAAGGCCCCCAGACCCTTCTAGAGCCCCTCAAGTCCTTTCTAAAGGCTCCCAGATTCTTCTAGAGCCCCTCAGGACCCTTCTAACGGCACCCAGACCCATCTAGAGCCCCTCAGAACATATCTAAAAGCCCCCAGACCCTTCTAGAGACCTTCAGGTCCTTTCTAAAGGACCCCAAACCTTTCTAGAGCCCCTCAAGACAATTCTAAAGGCCCCCAGACTCTTCTAGAGCCCCTCAGGACCCTTCTAAAGGACACCAGACCCTTGTAATGCAACTCAGGGTCTTTCTAAAGGACCCCAGACCCTTCTAATGCCCCTCAAGACCTTCTAAAGGCCCCCAAACTCATCTAATGACCCTCAGAGCCTTTATAAAGGACCTCAGACCCCACTAGAGCCCTTCAGGACCTATCTAAAGGCCCCCAGACTCTTCTAGGACCCCTCACGGCCATTCTAAAGACCCCCAGACCCATCTAGAGACCCTCAAGACCCTTCTAAAGACCCCCAGACCCATCTAATGACCCTCAGGACCCTTCTAAAGGCCCCCAGACATTTATAGAACCTGTCAGGACCCTTCAAAGGCCCCCAGACCTTTCTAGACCTCACAGGACCTTTCTAACGGCACCCAGACCCTTGTAATGCCCCTCAGGACCCTTCTAAAGGCCCCCAGACCCTGGTAATTCCCCTCAAGACCATTCTAAAGGCCCGAAGACTCTTCTAGAGTCCCTCAGGACTCTTTTAAAGGCCCCCAGACCCTTCTAGAGCTGCTCAGGTCCTTTATAAAGGTCCCCAAACCATTCTAGAGCCCCTCAGGACCCTTCTACAGGCGCCCAGACTCTTGTAGAGCCCCTCAGGGCCTTTCTAAAGGACCCCAGACCCTTCTAGAGCCTTTCAGGGCATTTCTAAAGAACCCAAAACCCTTCTAATGCCCCTTAGGGCCTTTCTAAAGGCCCCCAGAGCTTCTAATGCCCCTTAGGACTATTCTAAAGGCCCCCAGACCCATCAAATGCCATTCAGGGTCATTCTAAAGGCCCCCAGACCCCTCTAGAGCCGTTCACGACCTATCTAAAGGCCTCCAGACTCCTCTAGATCCCCTCAAGACCTTTCTAAAGGCACCCAGACCCTTCTAGAGCCCCTCAAGACGCTTCAAATGGCCCCGAGACCCTTCCAGAGCCCCTCAGGACCCTTCTAAAGGCCCCCAGAACCTTCTAATGCCCCTCAGACCCATCCAAAGGCACCCAGACCCTTCTAATGCCCCTCAGAGCTTTTCTAAAGGTCGCCAGACCCATCTAATGCCCTTCAGGGCCTTTCTAATACCCCCAGACCACTCTAGAGCCCTTTAGGACCTTTCTAAAGGCCCCCAGACTCCTCTAGAGCCACTCAGATCTATTGTAAAGACCCCCAGACCCTTCTAGAGACCCACAAGACCTTTCTAAAGGCCCCCAGACACTTCTGGAGCCCCTCAAGGCCATTTCAAAAGATCCCCAGACCATTCTAGAGCCACTCAGGGTGTTTCTAAAGGCCCCCAGACCCATCTAACGCCCCTCAAGGCCCTTCTAAAGGACCCCAGACCCTTCTAGAGCCCCTCAGGACCCTTTTAAAGGACCCCAGACGCTTCTAGAGCCCCTCTAGATTGTTCTAAAGGGCCCAAGACCCTTCTGGAGCACCTCAGGACCATTCTACAGCCGCCAGACCTTTCTAGAGCCACTCAAGACCCTTCTAAAGAACACCAGACATTTCTAGAGCCCTTCAGGACTATTCGAAAGGCACCCAGACCCTTCTGCAGACCCTCAGGGCCATTCTAAAGCCCTCAGACCCTTCTAATGCCCCTCAGGGCCTTTCTAAAGGCCCCCAGACCCTTCTAATGCCCCTCAGGGCATTTCTAAAGGTCCTCAGACCATTCTAGAGCCCCTCAGGACCATTCTAAAGGACCCCAGACTCTTTTAGAGCCCCTCAGGGCCATTCTAAAGGCCCGCAGACCTTTCAAGAGCCCTTCAACATCCTTCTAACAACTCCCTGACCATTCTAGAGCCCGTCAGGGTCTTTCTAAAGGCCCCCAGACCCTTCTAGAGCCCCTCAGGACACTTGTAAAGGACCCCAGACCCTTCTAGATCCCCTCAAGACCCTTTTTAAAGGCCCCAGACCTTTCTTATGCCCCTCAGGGTATTTCTAAAGGCCCCCAGACCCGTCTAATGCCCCTCAGGACCCTTCGAAAGGCCCCGAGACAATTTTAGAGCATCTCAGGACATTTCTAAAGGACCCCAGATCTTTCTAGAGCCCCTGAGGACGATTCTAAAGGCCCCCAGACCCTTCTATTCCACCTCAGGGCCTTTCTAAAGGCCCCCAGACCCTTCTAATCCACCTCAGGGCCTTTCTAAACCCCCCCAGACCATTCAAATGCCCCTCAGAGCCCTTCTAAAAGCCCCCAGACCCTTCTAATGCCCCTCAGGACCCTTCTAAAGACCCCCAGACCCTTCTAATGCCCCTCAGGGCCTTTCTAAAGTACCCCAGACACTTCTAGAACCTCTCAGGGCCTTTCTATATGACCCCAGACCCTTCTAATGCCATTCAGAGCCCTTCTAAAGGCCGCGAGACCCTTATAATCCCCCTGAGGGCCTTTAAAAAGGTCCCCAGACCCTTCTGGACCCCCTCAGGACGCTTCTAATAGCCCCCAGACCCTTCTAGAGCCCCTCTGGGCCTTTCTAAAGGCCTCCACACCCTTCTAATGACCCTCAAGACCCATGTAAAGGCAACTAGACCCTTCCAGATTGCCTCAGGACCCATCTAAAAGACCCCAGACCCTTCTAATGCCTTTCAGGACCCTTATGAAGGCCACAAGACCTTTCTAATGCTCCTCGGGACCTTTCTAAAGGCCCTCAGACCCTTCTAATGCCCCTCAGGGCATTTATAAAGGTTCCCAGACCTTTCTAGAGCCCGTCAGGACCCTTATAAATGCCCCCAGACCATTCTAGAGCCCCTCAGGACACTTCTAAAGGCCCGCAGACCCTTCTAATGCCCCTCAGGGCCTTTCTAAAGGCCCCCAGACCCTTCTGGACCCCCTCAGGACACTTCTAATAGCCCCCAGACCCTTCTAGAGCCCCTCAGGACCATTCTAAAGGCCCCCAGACTCTTTTAGAGCCTCTTTTAGAGGCTCTAGAAGGGTCTGGGTGCCTTTATATGGTTCCTGAAAGGAATTAGAAGGGTCTTGTGGCCCTTATAAAAGCCCTTAGAGTAATTAGCAGGGTCTGGGGGACTTTAGAAGGGTCTTCAGGGGCTTTAGAAGGTTCTGGGGGCCTTTAGAAATGTCCTGAGGGGCTCTAGAAGGGTCTGAAGACCTTTAGAAATGTCCTGAGGGGCATTAGAAGGGTATGGGGGCCTTTAGAAAGGCCCTGAGGGGCATTACAAAAGTCTGGGGTCATATAGAAAGGCCCTGAGAGGTTCTAGAAGTGTCTGGGGCCTTTAGAATGGTCCTGAGAGGCTCTAGAAGGGTCTGGAGGCATTTAAAACTGTCCTGAGAGGCTCTAGAAGGGTCTGGGTGCCTTTATAAGGGTCCTGACGGGCATTAGAAGGGTCTGGGTGCCCTTATAAAAGCCCTGAGGGGAATTAGCAGGGTCTGGGTACTTTAGAAGGGTCCTCAGGGGCTTTATAAGGGTCTGGGGGCCTTTAGAAGGGTCTTCAGGGGCTCTAGAAGGGTCTGGGGACCTTTAGAAAGGCCCTGTGGGGCATTAGAAGGGTCTGGGGGCATTTAGAAGTGTCCTGATGGGCATTAGAAGGGTCTGGGGCCCTTTAGAAGGGTTCTGAAGGGCATTTGAATGGTCTGGGGGCCTTTAGAAAGGCCCTGAGGTGCATTAGAATGGTCTGGGGGCTTTTGAAAGGGTCCTGAAGGGCATTTGAATGGTCTGGGGGCCTTTAGAAAGGCCCTGATGTGGATTAGAAGGGTCTGGGGGCCTTTTGAATCGTCCTGAGTGGCTCTAGAAGCGTCTGGGGGCCTCTAAAATCGTCCTGAGGGGCTCTAGAAAGATCTGGGGACCTTTAGAAATGTCCTGAGTTGCTCTAAAAGTGTCTCGGGGCCTTTAGAAGGGTAATGAGGGGCATTAGACAGGTCTGGGGGCCTTTAGAAATGCCCTGATGGGCATTAGAAAGGTCTGGGGCCTTTTAGAAGGGTCTTGAGGGGATCTAGAAGGGTCTGAGGGCCTTTAGAAACGCCGTGAGGGGCTCTAGAAGGGTCAGGGAGCCGTTAGAAGGATGTTGAGGGGCTCTTGAAGGGTCTGCAGGCCTTTAGAATGGTCCTCAGGGTCTCTAAAAGAGTCTGGGGGCCTTTAGAATGGTCCTGAGGGACTCTAGAAGGGTCTGGGGACCTTTAGAAATGCCCTGAGGGGCATTAGTAGGGTCTGGTGGCCTTTAGAAAGGCCCTGAGGGGAATTAGAAGGGTCTGGGGGCCTTTAGAATGGTCCTGAGTGGGTCTAGAAGGGTCTGGAGGCATTTAAAACTGTCCTGAGAGGCTCTAGAAGGGTCTGGGTGCCTTTATAAGGGTCCTGAGGGGCATTAGAAGGGTCTGGGTGCCCTTATAAAAGCCCTGAAGGGAATTAGCAGGGTCTGGGTAATTTAGAAGGGTCCTGAGGGGCTCTATAAGGGTCTGGGGGCCTTTAGAAGGGTCTTCAGGAGCTCTATAAGGGTCTGGGGACCTTTAGAAAGGCCCTGTGGGGCATTAGAAGGGTCTGGGGGCCTTTAGAATGCTCCTGAGGGGCAGTGGAAGGGTCTGGGGACGATTATGAAGGTCCTGACGGGCATTAGAATGGTCTGCGGGCCTTTAGAAGTGTCCTGAGGGGCTCTAGAATGTTCTGGAGGCCTTTATAAGGGTCCTTACGGGCTCCAGAAGGGTCTGGGAACCATTAGAAAGGTCCTGAGGGGCATTAGAAGGGTCTTGTGGCCTTCATAAGGGTCCTGAAAGGCATTAGAAAAGTCTGGGGGCTTTTAGATGGGTCCTGGGGGGGTCCAGAAGGGTCTGGGGGCCTTTTTAAAGGCCCTCAAAGGAATTATAAGGGTCTCGCGGCCTTTAGAAAGGCCCTGAGGGGCATTACAAGGGTCTGGGGTCATATAGAAAGGCCCTGAGAAGTTCTAGAAGTGTCTGGGGTACTTTAGAAAGGCGCTGAAAGGCATTAGAAGGGTCTGGGGGCCTTTGAAGGATCCTGAAGGGCATTAGAAGGGTCTGAAGGCCTTTAAAAGGGTCCTGAGGGGCATTTGAATGGTCTGGGGGCCTTTAGTAAGGCCCTGAGGTGGATTAGAAGGGTCTGGGGGGCCTTTAGAATCGTCCTGAGGGGCTCTAGAAGGGTCTGGGTGCCTCTAGAAGGGTCCTGAGGGGCTCTAGAAAGATCTGGTGTGCTTTCGAAATGTCCTGAGGTGCTCCAAACATGTCTCGGGGCCTTTCGAAGGGTCCTGAGGGGCATTAGATGGGTCTGGGGGCCATTAGAAATGCCCTGAGGGGCATTAGAAAGGTCTGGGGCCTTTTAGAAGGGTCTTGAGGGGATCTAGAAGGGTCTGGGGGCCTTTAGAAGTGTCCTGAGGGGCTCTAGAATGGTCTGGGGGCCTTTAGAAAGGCCCTGAGGGGCTCTAGAAGTGTCAGGGTGCCGTTAGAAGGATGTTGATGGGCTCTTGAAAGGTCTGCGGGCATTTAGAATGGCCCTGAGGGGCTCTAAAAGAGTCTGGGTGCCTTTAGAATGGTCCTGAGGGGCCCTAGAAGGGTCTGGGGACCTTTAGAAATGCCTTGAGGGGTATTAGAAGGGTCTGGGGGCCTTTAGAATGCTCCTGAGGGGCATTAGAAGGGTCTGGGGGGCTTTAGAATGGTCCTGACGGGGTCTAGAAGGGTCTGGGGGCATTTAAATCTGTCCTGAGAGGCTCTAGAATGGTCTGGGGGCCTTTAGAATGCTCCTGAGGGGCAGTAGAAGGGTCTGGGGACCTTTAGAAAGGCCCTGACGGGCATTAGAATGGTCTGGGGGACATTAGAATTGTCCTGAGGGGCTCTAGAATGGTCTGGGGGCCTTTATAAGGGTCCTGACGGGCTCTAGAAGAGTCTGGGAACCTTTATTATTGCCATGAGGGGCATTAGAAGGGTCTGAGAACATTTAGAAAGGTCCTATGGGGCATTAGAAGGGTCTTGTGGCCTTCATAAGGGTCCTGAAAGGCATTAGAAGGGTCTGGGGGCTTTTAGATGGGTCCTGAGGCAATCTAGAAGGGTCTAGGGACCTTTACATGGGTCTTGAGGGTCATTAGGAGGGTGTGGAGGCCTTTAGAAAGGCCCTGAGGGGCTCTAGAAGGGTCTGGGGGCTATTAGAAGCGTCCTGAGGGGGTCCAGAAGGGTCTGGGGGCTTTTTGAAAGGCCCTCAGGGGGATTATAATGGTCTCGCGTCATTTAGAAAGGCCCTGAGTGGCATTACAAGGGTCTGGGTGCCTTTAGAAATGTCCTGAGGGGCTCTAGAAGGGTCTGGGGGCCTTTAGAAATGTCCTCAGGGGCATTAGAGGGGTCTGGGGGCCTTTAGAAAGGCCCTGAGGGGAATTAGCGGGGTCTGGGGGACTTTAGAAGGGTCCTGAGGGGCTCTATAAGGGTCTGGGGGCCTTTAGAAGGGTCTTCAGGGGCTCTAGAAGGGTCTGGGGACCTTTAGAAAGGCCCTGTGGGGCATTAGAAGGGTCTTGAGGCCTTTAGAATGCTCCTGAGGGGCAGTAGAAGAGTCTGGGGACCCTTATAAAGGCCCTGACGAGCATTAGAATGGTCTGGGGGACTTTAGAAGTGTCCTGAGGGGCTCTAGAATGGTCTGGGGGCCTTTATAAGGGTCCTGACGGGCTCTAGAAGGGTCTGGGAACCTTTATAAATGCCCTGAGGGGCATTAGAAGGGTCTGAGGGCCTTTAGAAAGGTCCTGAGGGGCATTAGAAGGGTCTTGTGGCCTTCATAAGGGTCCTGAAAGGCATTAGAAGGGTCTGGGGGCTTTTGGATGGGTCCTGAGGCAATCTAGAAGGGTCTGGGGGCCTTTACATGTGTCTTGAGTGTCATTAGAAGGGTGTGGAGGCATTTAGAAAGGCCCTGAAAGGCATTAGAAGGGTCTGGGGGCTTTTAGATGGGTCCTGAGGCAATCTAGAAGGGTCTGGGGGCCTTTACATGGGTCTTGAGGGTCATTAGAATGGTGTGGAGGCCTTTAGAAAGACCCTGAGGGGCTCTAGAAGGGTCTGGGGGCTATTAGAAGCGTCCTGAGGGGTTCCAGAAAGGTCTGGGGGCCTTTTTAAAGGCCCTCAGGGGGATTATAAGGGTCTCGCGGCCTTTACAAAGGCCCTGAGTGGCATTACAAGGGTCTGGGGTCATATAGAAAGGCCCTGAGAGGTTCTAGAAGTGTCTGGGGTAATTTAGAAAGGCCCTGAGGGGCATTAGAAAGGTCTGGGGGCCTTTAGAAGGGTCTTCAGTGGCTCTAGAAGGGTCTGGGGACCTTTAGAAAGGCACTGAGTGGCAGTAGAAGGGTCTCGGGACCTTTAGAAAGGCCCTTAGGGGCATTAGAATGGTCTGCGGGCCTTTAGAAGTGTCCTGAGGGGCTCTAGAATGGTCTGGGGGCCTTTATAAGGGTCCTGACGGGCTCTAGAAGGGTCTGGGAACCTTTATAAATGCCCTGAGGGGCATTAGAAGGGTCTGAGGGCCTTTAGAATGGTCCTGAGGGACATTAGAAGGGTCTTGTGGCCTTCATAAGGGTCCTGAAAGGCATTAGAAGGGTCTGGGGGCTTTTAGATGGGTCCTGAAGCAATCTAGAAGGGTCTGGGGGCCTTTCCATGGGTCTTGAGGGTCATTAGAAAGGTGTGGAGTCCTTTAGATAGGCCCTGAGGGGCTCTAGAAGGGTCTGGGGGCTATTAGAAGCATCCTGAGGGGGTCCAGAAGGGTCTGGGGGCCATTTTAAAGGCCCTCAGGGGGATTATAAGGGTCTCGCGGCCTTTAGAAAGGCCCTGAGTGCCATTAGATGGGTCTGGGTGCCTTTAGAAATGTCCTGAGGGGCTCTAGAAGGGTCTGGGGGCCTTTAGAAATGTCCTGAGGGGCATTAGAAGGGTATGGGGGACTTTAGAAAGGTCCTGAGGGGCATTAGAAGGGTCTTGTGGCCTTCATAAGGGTCCTGAAAGGCATTAGAAAGGTCTGGGGGCTTTTAGATGGGTCCTGAGGCAATCTAGAAGGGTCTGGGGGCCTTTACATGGGTCTTGAGGGTCATTAGAAGGGTGTGGAGGCCTTTAAAAAGGCCCTGAGGGGCTCTAGAAGGGTCTGAGGGCTATTAGAAGCATCCTGAGGCAATCTAGAAGGGTCTGGGGGCCTTTACATGGGTCTTGAGGGTCATTAGAAGGGTGTGGAGGCCTTTAGAATGGCCCTGAGGGGCTCTAGAAGGGTCCTGGGGCTATTAGAAGCGTCCTGAGGGGGTCCAGAAGGGTCTGGGGGCATTTTTAAAGGCCCTCAGGGGGATTATAAGGGTCTCGCGGCTTTAGAAAGGACCTGAGTGGCGTTACAAGGGTCTGGGTGCCTTTAGAAATGTCCTGAGGGGCTCTAGAAGGTTCGGGGGGCCTTTAGAAATGTCCTGAGGGGCATTAGAAGGGTCTGGGTGCCCTTATAAAAGCCCTCAGGGGAATTAGCAGGGTCTGGGGGACTTTAGATTGGTCCTGAGGGGCTCTATAAGGGTCTGGGGGCCTTTAGAAGGGTCTTGAGGGGCTCTAGAAGTGTCTGGGGACCTTTAGAAAGGCCCTGTGGGGCATTAGAAGGGTCTTTGGGAATTTAGAATGCTCCTCAGGGGCAGTAGAAAGGTCTGGGGACGTTTAGAAAGGCCCTGACGGGCATTAGAATGGTCTGCGGGCCTTTAGAAGTGTCCTGAGGGGCTCTAGAAGGGTCTGGGGGCCTTTATAAGGGTCCTGACAGGCTCTAGAAGGGTTTGGGAACCTTTATAAATGCCCTGAGGGGCACTAGAAGGGTCTGAGGGCCTTTAGAAAGGTCCTGAGGGGCATTAGAAGGGTCTTGTGGCTTTTATAATGGTCCTGAAAGGCATTAGAAGGGTCTGGGGGCTTTTGGATGGGTCCTGAGGCAATCTAGAAGGGTCTGGGGGCCTTTACATGGGTCTTGAGGGTCATTAGAAGGGTGTGGAGGCCTTTAGAAAGACCCTGAGGGGCTCTAGAAGGGTCTGGGGGCTATTAGAAGCGTCCTGAGGGGGTCCAGAAGGGTCTGGGGGCATTTTTAAAGGCCCTCAGGGGGATTATAAGGGTCTAGCGGCCTTTAGAAAGGCTCTGAGTGGCGTTACAAGGATCTGGGTGCCTTTAGAAATGTCCTGAGGGGCTCTAGAAGGGTCTGGGGGCCTTTAAAATAGTCCTGAGGGGCATTAGAAGGGTCTGGGTGCCCTTATAAAAGCCCTCAGGGGAATTAGCAGGGTCTGGGGGACTTTAGATTGGTCCTGAGGGGCTCTAGAAGGGTCTGGGGTACTTTAGAAAGGCCCTGAGGGGCATTAGAAGGGTCTGGGGGCCTTTAGAATGCTCCTGAGGGGCAGTAGAAGGGTCTGGGGACCTTTAGAAAGGCCCTGACAGGCATTAGAATGGTCTGCAGGCCTTTAGACGTGTCCTGAGGGGCTCTAGAATGGTCGGGGGGCCTTTATAATGGTCAAGACGAGCTCTAGAAGGGTCTGGGAACCTTTATAAATGCCCTGAGGGGCATTAGAAGGGTCTTGTTGCCTTCATAAGGGTCCTGAAAGGCATTAGAAGGGTCTGGGGGCTTTTAGAAGCGTCCTGAGGCAATCTAGAAGGGTCTGGGGGCCTTTACATGGGTCTTGAGGGTCATTAGAAGGGTGTGGAGTCCTTTAGAAAGGCCCTGAGGGGCTCTAGAAGGGTCTGGGGGCTATTAGAAGCGTCCTGAGGGGGTCCAGAAGGGTCTGGGGGCCTTTTTAAAGGCCCTCAGGGGGATTATAAGGGTCTCGCGGCCTTTAGAAAGGCCCTGAGTGGCATTAGAAGGGTCTGGGTGCCTTTAGAAATGTCCTGAGGGGCTCTAGAAGGGTCTGGGGTCCTTTAGAAATGTCCTGAGGGGCATTAGAAGGGTCTGGGGGCCTTTAGAAATGTCCTGAGGGGCATTAGAAGGGTATGGGGGACTTTAGAAAAGACCTGAGGGGCATTACAAGGGTCTGGGGTCATATAGAAAGGCCCTGAGAGGTTCTAGAAGTGTCTGGGGTACTTTAGAAATGTCCTGAGGGGCATTAGAAGGGTCTGGGGGCCTTTAGAATGGCCCTGAGGGGCATTAGAAGGGTCTGAGGGCCTTTACAAAGGTCCTGAGGGGCATTAGAAGGGTCTTGTGGCCTTCATAAGGGTCGTGAAAGGCATTAGAAGGGTCTGGGGGCTTTTAGATGGGTCCTGAGGCAATCTAGAAGGGTCTAGAGGCCTTTACATGGGTCTTGAGGGTCATTAGAAAGGTGTGGAGGTTTTTAGAAAGGCCCTGAAAGGCATTAGAAGGGTCTGGGGGCTTTTAGATGGGTCCTGAGGCAATCTAGAAGGGTCTGGGGGCCTTTACATGGGTCTTGAGGGTCATTAGAAGGGTGTGGAGGCCTTTAGAAAGGCCCTGAAGGGCTCTAGAAGGGTCTGGGGGCTATTAGAAGCTTCCTGATGGGGTCCCGGAGGGTCTGGGTGCCTTTTTAAAGGCCCTCAGGGGGATTATAAGGGTCTCGCGGCCTTTAGAAAGGCCCTGAGTGGCATTACAAGGGTATGGGTGCCTTTAGAAATGTCCTGAGGGGCTCTAGAAGGTTCTGTGGGCCTTTAGAAATATCCTGAGGGTCATTAGAAGGGTCTAGGTGCCCTTATAAAAGCCCTGAGGGGAATTAGCAGGGTCTGGGGGACGTTACAAGGGTCCTGAGGGGCTCTATAAGGGTCTGGGGGCCTTTAGAAGGTTCTTCAGGGGCTCTAGAAGGGTCTGGGGACCTTTAGAAAGGTCCTGTGGGGCATTAGAAGGGTCTTGTGGCCTTCATAAGGGTCCTGAAAGGCATTAGAAGGGTCTGGGGGCTTTTAGATGGGTCCTGAGGCAATCTAGAAGGGTCTAGAGGCCTTTACATGGGTCTTGAGGGTCATTAGAAGGGTGTGGAGGCCTTTAGAAAGGCTCTGAAAGGCATTAGAAGGGTCTGGGGGCTTTTAGATGGGTCCTGAGGCAATCTAGAAGGGTCTGGGGGCCTCTACATGGGTCTTGAGGGTCATTAGAAGGGTGTGGAGGCCTTTAGAAAGGCCCTGAGGGGCTCTAGAGGGGTCTGGGGGCTATTAGAAGCGTCCTGAGGGGGTCCAGAAGGGTCTGGGTGCCTTTTTAAAGGCCCTCAGGGGGATTATAAGGGTCTCGCGGCCTTTAGAAAGGCCCTGAGTGGCATTACAAGGGTCTGGTTGCCTTTAGAAATGTCCTGAGGGGCTCTAGAAGGTTCTGTGGGCCTTTAGAAATGTCCTGAGGGGCATTAGAAGGGTCTGGGTGCCCTTATAAAAGCCCTGAGGGGAATTAGCTGGGTCTGGGGGACTTTAGATTGGTCCTGACAGGCTCTAGAAGGGTCTGGGAACCTTTATAAATGTCCTGAGGGGCACTAGAAGGGTCTGAGGGCCTTTAGAATGGTCCTGAGGGGCATTAGAATGGTCTTGTGGCCTTTATAATGGTCCTGAAAGGCATTAGAAGGGTCTGGGGGCTTTTGGTTGGGTCCTGAGGCAATCTAGAAAGGTCTGGGGGCCTTTACATGGGTCTTAAGGGTCATTAGAAGGGTGTGGAGGCCTTTAGAAAGACCCTGAGGGGCTCTAGAAGGGTCTGGGGGTTATTAGAAGCGTCCTGAGGGGGTCCAGAAGGGTCTGGGGGCCTTTTTAAAGGCCCTCAGGGGGATTATAAGGGTCTCGCGGCCTTTAGAAAGGACCTGAGTGGCATCAGAAGGGTCTGGGTGCCTTTAGAAATGTCCTTAGGGGCTCTAGAAGGGTCTGGGGGCCTTTAGAAATGGCCTGAGGGGCATTAGAAGGGTCTGGGGGCCTTTAGAATACTCCTGAGGGGCAGTAGAAGGGTCTGGGGACCTTTAGAAAGGCCCTGACAGGCATTAGAATGGTCTGCGGACCTTTAGAAGTGTCCTGAGTGGCTCTAGAATGGTCGGGGGGCCTTATAATGGTCCTGACGGGCTCTAGAAGGGTCTTGGAACCTTTATAAATGCCCTGAGGGGCATTAGAAGGGTCTTGTGGTCTTCATAAGGGTCCTGAAAGGCATAAGAAGGGTCTGGGGGCTTTTAGATGGGTCCTGAGTCAATCTAGAAGGGTCTGGGGTCCTTGACATGGGTCTTGAGTGTCATTAGAAGGGTGTGGAGGCATTTAGAAAGGCCCTGAAAGGCATTAGAAGGGTCTGGGGGCTTTTAGAAGGGTCCTGAGGTAATCTAGAAGGGTCTGGGGGCCTTTACATGGGTCTTGAGGGTCATTAGAAGGGTGTGGAGGCCTTTAGAAAGGCCCTGAGGGGCTCTAGAACGGTGTGGGGGCTATTAGAAGCGTCCTGAGGGGGTCCAGAAGGGTCTGGGGGCCTTTTTAAAGGCCCTCAGGGGGATTATAAGGGTCTCGCGGCCTTTAGAAAGGCCCTGAGTGGCATTAGAAGGGTCTGGGTGCCTTTAGAAATGTCCTGAGGGGCTCTAGAAGGGTCTGGGGGCCTTTAGAAATGTCCTGAGGGGCATTAGAAGGGTCTTGGGGCCTTTAGAAAAGCCCTGAGGGGCATTACAAGGGTCTGGGGTCATATAGAAAGGCCCTGAGAGGTTCTAGAAGTGTCTGGGGTACTTTAGAAAGGCCCGGAGGGGCATTAGAAAGGTCTGAGGGCCTTTAGAAGGGCCCTGAGTGGCATTAGAAGGGTCTGAGGGCTTTTAGAAAGGTCTTGAGGGGCATTAGAAGGGTCTTGTGGCCTTCATAATGGTCCTGAAAGGCATTAGAAGGGTCTGGGGTCTTTTAGATGGGTCCTCAGGCAATCTAGAATGGTCTGGGGGCCTTTACATGGGTCTTGAGGGTCATTAGAAGGGTGTGGAGGCCTTTAGAAAGGCCCTGAGGGGCTCTAGAAGGGTCTGGGGGCTATTAGAAGCGTCCTGAGGGGGTCCAGAAGGGTCTGGGGGCCTTTTTAAAGGCCCTCAGGGGGATTATAAGGGTCTCGCGGCCTTTAGAAAGGCCCTGAGTGGCATTACAAGGGTCTGGGTGCCTTTAGAAATGTCCTGAGGGGGTCTAGAAGATTCTGTGGGCCTTTAGAAATGTCCTGAGGGGCATTAGAAGGGTCTGGGTGCCCTTATAATAGCCCTGAGGGGAATTAGCAGGGTCTGGGGGACTTTAGAAGGGTCCTGAGGGGCTCTATAAGGGTCTGGGGGCCTTTAGAAGGGTCTTCAGGGGCTCTAGAAGGGTCTGGGGACCTTTAGAAAGGCCCTGTGGGGCATTAGAAGGGTCTGGAGGCCTTTAGAATGCTCCTCAGGGGCAGTAGAAGAGTCTGGGGACCTTTATAAAGGCCCTAACGGGCATTAGAATTGTCTGGGGGACTTTAGAAGTGTCCTGAGGGGCTCTAGAATGGTCTGGGGGCCTTTAGAAATGACCTGAGAGGCATTAGAAGGGTATGGGGGCGTTTAGAATGGTCCTGAGGGGGTCTAGAAGTGTCTGGAGGCATTTAAAACTGTCCTGAGAGGCTCTAGAAGAGTCTGGGTGCCTTTATAAGGGTCCTGAGGGGCATTAGAAGGGCCTGGGGGCCCTTATAAAAGCCCTGAGAGGAATTAGCAGGGTCTGGGGTACTTTAGAATGGTCCTGAGGGGCTCTATAAGGGTCTCGGCGCCTTTAGAAGGGTCTTCAGGGGCTCTAGAAGGGTCTGGGGACCTTTAGAAAGGCCCTGTGGGGCATTAGAAGGGTCTGGGTTCCTTTAGAAGGGTCCTGACGGGCTCTATAAGGGTCTGCGGGCCTTTAGAATGGTCTTCAGGGGCTCTAGAAGGGTCTCGGGACCTTTAGAAAGGCCCTGTGGGGCATTAGGAGGATCTGGGGGCCTTTAGAATGCTCCTGAGGGGCAGTAGATGGGTCTGGGGACCTTTATAAGGCCCTAACGGGCATTAGAATGGTCTGCAGGCCTTTAGAAGTGTCCTCAGGGGCTCTAGAATGGTCTGGGGGCCTTTATAAGGGTCCTGACGGGCTCTAGAAGGGTCTGGGAACATTTATAAATGCTCTGAGGGGCATTAGAAGGCTCTGGGGGCCTTTAGAATGGTCCTTAGTGGGTCTAGAAGGGTCTGGAGGCATTTAAAACTGTCCTGAGAGGCTCTAGAAGGGTCTGGGTGCCTTTATAAGGGTCCTGAGGGGCATTAGAAGGGTCTGGGTGCCCTTATAAAAGCCCTGAGGGGAATTAGCAGGGTCTGGGGGACTTCAGAAGGGTCCAGAGGGGCTCTATAAGGGTCTGGAGGCCTTTAGAAGGGTCTTCAGGGACTCTAGAGGGGTCTGGGGACCTTTAGAACGGCACTGTGGGGCATTAAAAGGGTCTGGGGGCCTTTAGAATGCTCCTGAGTGGCAGTAGAAGGGTCTGGGGACCTTTAAAAGGGTCCTGATGGTCTCTAGAATGGTCTGGGGACCTTTATAAGGGTCCTGACAGGCTCTAGAAGGGTCTGAAGGCCTTTAGAAAGGTCCTGAGGGGCATTAGAAGGGTCTTGTGGCCTTCATAACGGTCCTGAAAGGCATTAGAAGGGTCTGGGGTCTTTTAGATGGGTCCTGAGGCAATCTAGAAGGTTCTAGGGGCCTTTACATGGGTCTTGAGGGTCATTAGAAGGGTGTGGAGGCCTTTAGAAAGGCCCTGAAAGGCATTAGAAGGGTCTGGTGGCCTTTAGAATGGTCCTGAGGGGGTCTAGAAGGGTCTGGAGCCATTTAAAACTGTCCTGAGAGGCTCTAGAAGGGTCTGGGTGCCATTATAAGGGTCCTGAGGGGCATTAGAAGGGTCTGGGTGCCCTTATAAAAGCCCTGAGAGGAATTAGCAGGGTCTGGGGGACTTTAGAATGGTCCTGAGGTTCTCTATAAGGGTCTGGGGGCCTTTAGAAGGGTCTTCAGGGGCTCTAGAAGGGTCTGGGGACCTTTATAAAGGCCCTGACGGGCATTAGAATGGTCTGCGGGCCTTTAGAAGTGTCCTGAGGGGCTCTAGAATGGTCTGGGGGCCTTTATAAGGGTCCTGACGGGCTCTAGAAGGGTCTGGGAACCTTTATAAATGCCCTGAGGGGCATTAGAAGGGTCTGAGGGCCTTTAGAAAGGTCCTGAGGGGCATTAGAAGGGTCTTGTGGCCTTCATAAGGGTCCTGAAAGGCATTAGAAGGGTCTGGGGTCTTTTAGATGGGTCCTGAGGCAATCTAGAAGGGTCTGGGGGCCTTTACATGGGTCTTGAGGGTCATTAGAAGGGTGTGGAGGCCTTCAGAAAGGCCCTGAAAGGCATTAGAAGGGACTGGGGGCTTTTAGATGGGTCCTGAGGCAATCTTGAAGGGTCTAGGGGCCTTTACATGGGTCTTGAGGGTCATTAGAAGGGTGTGGAGGCCTTTAGAAAGGCCCTGAAAGGCATTAGAAGGGTCTGGGGGCTTTTAGATGGGTCCTGAGGCAATCTAGAAGGGTCTGAGGGCCTTTACATGGGTCTTGAGGGTCATTAGAAGGGTGTGGAGGCCTTTAGAAAGGCCCTGAGGGGCTCTAGAAGGGTCTGGGGTCTATTAGAAGCGTCCTGAGGGGGTCCAGAAGGGTCTGGGTGCCTTTTTAAAGGCCCTCAGGGGGATTATAAGGGTCTCGCGGTCTTTAGTAAGGCCCTGAGTGGCATTAGAAGAGTCTGGGTGCCTTTAGAAATGACCTGAGTGGCATTAGAAGGGTATGGGGCCTTTAGAAAGGCCCTGAGGGGCATTAGAAGGGTCTGGGGGCCTTTAGAATGGTCCTGAGGGGGTCTAGAAGGGTCTGGAGGCATTTAAAACTGTCCTGAGAGGCTCTAGAAGGGTCTGGGTGCCTTTATAAGGGTCCTGAGGGCCATTAGAAGGGTCTGGGGGCTTTTAGATGGGTCCTGAGGCAATCTAGAAGGGTCTGGCGGCCTTTACATGGGTCTTGAGGGTCATTAGAAGGGTGTGGAGGCCTTTAGAAAGGCCCTGAGGGGCTCTAGAAGGGTCTGGGGTCTATTAGAAGCGTCCTGAGGGGGTCCAGAAGGGTCTGGGGGCCTTTATTTAGGCCCTCAGGGGGATTATAAGGGTCTCACGGCTTTTAGAAAGGCCCTGAGTGGCATTACAAGGGTCTGGGGTCATATAGAAAGGCCCTGAGAGGTTCTAGAAGTGTCTGGAATACTTTAGAAAGGCCCTGAGGGGCATTAGAAGGGTCTGGGGGCCTTTAGAATGGTCCTGAGGCGGTCTAGAAGGGTCTGGAGGCATTTAAAACTGTCCTGAGAGGCTCTAGAAGGGTCTGGGTGCCTTTATAAGGGTCCGGAGGGGCATTAGAAGGGTCTGGGAGCCCTTATAGAAGCCCTGAGAGGAATTAACAGGGTCTGGGGGACTATAGAAGGGTCCTTAGGGGCTCTATAAGTGTCTCGGGGCCTTCAGAAGGGTCTTCAGAGGCATTAGAAGGGTCTGGGTGCCCTTATAAAAGCCCTGAGGGGAATTAGCAGGGTGTGGGGGACATTAGAAGGGTCCTGCGGGGCTCTATAAGGGTCTGGGGTCCTTTAGAAGGACCCTGAGGTGCATTAGAAGGATCTTGTGGCCTTCATAAGGGTCCTGAAAGGCATTAGAAGGGTCTGGGGGCTTTTAGATGGGTCCTGAGGCAATCTAGAAGGGTCTAGGGGCCTTTACATGGATCTTGAGGGTCATTAGAATGGTGTGGAGGCCTTTAGAAAGGCCCTGAAAGGCATTAGAAGGATCTGGGGGCTTTTAGATGGGTCCTGAGGCAATCTAGAAGGGTCTGGGGGCCTTTACATGGGTCTTGAGGGTCATTAGAAGGGTGTGGAGGCCTTTAGAAAGGCGCTGAGGGGCTCTAGAAGGGTCTGGGGGCTATTAGAAGCATCCTGAGGGGGTCCAGAAGGGTCTGGGGGCCTTTTTAAAGGCCCTCAGGGGGATTATAAGGGTCTCGCGTTCTTTTAGAAAGGCCCTGAGTGGCATTACAAGGGCCTGGGGTCATATAGAAAGGCCCTGAGACTTTCTAGAAGTGTCTGGGGTACTTTAGAAAGGCCCTGAGGGGCATTAGAAGGGTCTGGGGGCCTTTGGAATGCTCCTGAGGGGCAGTAGAGGGGTCTGGGGACCTTTATAAAGGCCCTGACGGGCATTAGAATGGTCTGCGGGATTTAGAAGTTTCCTGAGGGGCTCTAGAATGGTCTGGGGGCCTTTATAAGGGTCCTGACGGTCTCTAGAAGGGTTTGGGAACCTTTATAAATGCGCTGAGGGGCATTAGAAGGGTCTGAGGGCCTTTGGAAAGGTCCTGAGGGGCATTAGAAGGGTCTTGTGGCCTTCATAAGGGTCCTGAAAGGCATTAGAAGGGTCTGGGGGCTTTTAGATGGGTCCTGAGGCAATCTAGAAGGGTCTAGGGGTCTTTACATTGGTCTTGGGGATCATTAGAAGGGTGTGGAGGCCTTTAGAAAGGCCCTGAGGGACTCTAGAAGGGTCTGGGGGCTATTAGAAGCATCCTGAGGGGGTCCAGAAGGGTCTGGGGGCCTTTTTAAAGGCCCTCAGGGGGATTATAAGGGTCTCGCGGCCTTTAGAAAGGCCCTGAGTGGCATTGCAAGGGCCTGGGGTCATATAGAAAGGCCCTGAGAGTTTCTAGAAGTGTCTGGGGTACTTTAGAATGGCCCTGAGGGGCATTAGAAGGGCCTGGCGGCCTTTAGAATGGTCCTGAGGGGGTCTAGAAGGGTCTGGATGCATTTAAAACTGTCCGGAGAGGCTCTAGAAGGGTCTGGGTGCCTTTATAAGGGTCCTGAGGGGCATTAGATGATTCTGGGTGCCCTTATAAAAGCCCTGAGGGGAATTAGCAGGGTCTGGGGGACTTTAGAAGGGTCCAGAGGGGCTCTATAAGGGTCTGGAGGCCTTTAGAAGGGTCTTCAGGGACTCTAGAGGGGTCTGGGGACCTTTAGAACGGCACTGTGGGGCATTAAAAGGGTCTGGGGGCCTTTAGAATGCTCCTGAGTGGCAGTAGAAGGGTCTGGGGACCTTTAAAAGGGTCCTGATGGTCTCTAGAATGGTCTGGGGACCTTTATAAGGGTCCTGACAGGCTCTAGAAGGGTCTGAAGGCCTTTAGAAAGGTCCTGAGGGGCATTAGAAGGGTCTTGTGGCCTTCATAACGGTCCTGAAAGGCATTAGAAGGGTCTGGGGTCTTTTAGATGGGTCCTGAGGCAATCTAGAAGGTTCTAGGGGCCTTTACATGGGTCTTGAGGGTCATTAGAAGGGTGTGGAGGCCTTTAGAAAGGCCCTGAAAGGCATTAGAAGGGTCTGGTGGCCTTTAGAATGGTCCTGAGGGGGTCTAGAAGGGTCTGGAGCCATTTAAAACTGTCCTGAGAGGCTCTAGAAGGGTCTGGGTGCCATTATAAGGGTCCTGAGGGGCATTAGAAGGGTCTGGGTGCCCTTATAAAAGCCCTGAGAGGAATTAGCAGGGTCTGGGGGACTTTAGAATGGTCCTGAGGTTCTCTATAAGGGTCTGGGGGCCTTTAGAAGGGTCTTCAGGGGCTCTAGAAGGGTCTGGGGACCTTTATAAAGGCCCTGACGGGCATTAGAATGGTCTGCGGGCCTTTAGAAGTGTCCTGAGGGGCTCTAGAATGGTCTGGGGGCCTTTATAAGGGTCCTGACGGGCTCTAGAAGGGTCTGGGAACCTTTATAAATGCCCTGAGGGGCATTAGAAGGGTCTGAGGGCCTTTAGAAAGGTCCTGAGGGGCATTAGAAGGGTCTTGTGGCCTTCATAAGGGTCCTGAAAGGCATTAGAAGGGTCTGGGGTCTTTTAGATGGGTCCTGAGGCAATCTAGAAGGGTCTGGGGGCCTTTACATGGGTCTTGAGGGTCATTAGAAGGGTGTGGAGGCCTTCAGAAAGGCCCTGAAAGGCATTAGAAGGGACTGGGGGCTTTTAGATGGGTCCTGAGGCAATCTTGAAGGGTCTAGGGGCCTTTACATGGGTCTTGAGGGTCATTAGAAGGGTGTGGAGGCCTTTAGAAAGGCCCTGAAAGGCATTAGAAGGGTCTGGGGGCTTTTAGATGGGTCCTGAGGCAATCTAGAAGGGTCTGAGGGCCTTTACATGGGTCTTGAGGGTCATTAGAAGGGTGTGGAGGCCTTTAGAAAGGCCCTGAGGGGCTCTAGAAGTGTCTGGGGTCTATTAGAAGCGTCCTGAGGGGGTCCAGAAGGGTCTGGGTGCCTTTTTAAAGGCCCTCAGGGGGATTATAAGGGTCTCGCGGTCTTTAGTAAGGCCCTGAGTGGCATTAGAAGAGTCTGGGTGCCTTTAGAAATGACCTGAGTGGCATTAGAAGGGTATGGGGCCTTTAGAAAGGCCCTGAGGGGCATTAGAAGGGTCTGGGGGCCTTTAGAATGGTCCTGAGGGGGTCTAGAAGGGTCTGGAGGCATTTAAAACTGTCCTGAGAGGCTCTAGAAGGGTCTGGGTGCCTTTATAAGGGTCCTGAGGGCCATTAGAAGGGTCTGGGGGCTTTTAGATGGGTCCTGAGGCAATCTAGAAGGGTCTGGCGGCCTTTACATGGGTCTTGAGGGTCATTAGAAGGGTGTGGAGGCCTTTAGAAAGGCCCTGAGGGGCTCTAGAAGGGTCTGGGGTCTATTAGAAGCGTCCTGAGGGGGTCCAGAAGGGTCTGGGGGCCTTTATTTAGGCCCTCAGGGGGATTATAAGGGTCTCACGGCTTTTAGAAAGGCCCTGAGTGGCATTACAAGGGTCTGGGGTCATATAGAAAGGCCCTGAGAGGTTCTAGAAGTGTCTGGAATACTTTAGAAAGGCCCTGAGGGGCATTAGAAGGGTCTGGGGGCCTTTAGAATGGTCCTGAGGCGGTCTAGAAGGGTCTGGAGGCATTTAAAACTGTCCTGAGAGGCTCTAGAAGGGTCTGGGTGCCTTTATAAGGGTCCGGAGGGGCATTAGAAGGGTCTGGGAGCCCTTATAAAAGCCCTGAGAGGAATTAACAGGGTCTGGGGGACTATAGAAGGGTCCTTAGGGGCTCTATAAGTGTCTCGGGGCCTTCAGAAGGGTCTTCAGAGGCATTAGAAGGGTCTGGGTGCCCTTATAAAAGCCCTGAGGGGAATTAGCAGGGTGTGGGGGACATTAGAAGGGTCCTGCGGGGCTCTATAAGGGTCTGGGGTCCTTTAGAAGGACCCTGAGGTGCATTAGAAGGATCTTGTGGCCTTCATAAGGGTCCTGAAAGGCATTAGAAGGGTCTGGGGGCTTTTAGATGGGTCCTGAGGCAATCTAGAAGGGTCTAGGGGCATTTACATGGGTCTTGAGGGTCATTAGAATGGTGTGGAGGCCTTTAGAAAGGCCCTGAAAGGCATTAGAAGGATCTGGGGGCTTTTAGATGGGTCCTGAGGCAATCTAGAAGGGTCTGGGGGCCTTTACATGGGTCTTGAGGGTCATTAGAAGGGTGTGGAGGCCTTTAGAAAGGCGCTGAGGGGCTCTAGAAGGGTCTGGGGGCTATTAGAAGCATCCTGAGGGGGTCCAGAAGGGTCTGGGGGCCTTTTTAAAGGCCCTCAGGGGGATTATAAGGGTCTCGCGTTCTTTTAGAAAGGCCCTGAGTGGCATTACAAGGGCCTGGGGTCATATAGAAAGGCCCTGAGACTTTCTAGAAGTGTCTGGGGTACTTTAGAAAGGCCCTGAGGGGCATTAGAAGGGTCTGGGGGCCTTTGGAATGCTCCTGAGGGGCAGTAGAGGGGTCTGGGGACCTTTATAAAGGCCCTGACTGGCATTAGAATGGTCTGCGGGATTTAGAAGTTTCCTGAGGGGCTCTAGAATGGTCTGGGGGCCTTTATAAGGGTCCTGACGGGCTCTAGAAGGGTTTGGGAACCTTTATAAATGCGCTGAGGGGCATTAGAAGGGTCTGAGGGCCTTTGGAAAGGTCCTGAGGGGCATTAGAAGGGTCTTGTGGCCTTCATAAGGGTCCTGAAAGGCATTAGAAGGGTCTGGGGGCTTTTAGATGGGTCCTGAGGCAATCTAGAAGGGTCTAGGGGTCTTTACATTGGTCTTGGGGATCATTAGAAGGGTGTGGAGGCCTTTAGAAAGGCCCTGAGGGACTCTAGAAGGGTCTGGGGGCTATTAGAAGCATCCTGAGGGGGTCCAGAAGGGTCTGGGGGCCTTTTTAAAGGCCCTCAGGGGGATTATAAGGGTCTCGCGGCCTTTAGAAAGGCCCTGAGTGGCATTGCAAGGGCCTGGGGTCATATAGAAAGGCCCTGAGAGTTTCTAGAAGTGTCTGGGGTACTTTAGAAAGGCCCTGAGGGGCATTAGAAGGGCCTGGCGGCCTTTAGAATGGTCCTGAGGGGGTCTAGAAGGGTCTGGATGCATTTAAAACTGTCCGGAGAGGCTCTAGAAGGGTCTGGGTGCCTTTATAAGGGTCCTGAGGGGCATTAGATGATTCTGGGTGCCCTTATAAAAGCCCTGAGGGGAATTAGCAGGGTCTGGGGGACTTTAGAAGGGTCCAGAGGGGCTCTATAAGGGTCTGGGGGCCTTTAGAAGGGTCTTCAGGGGCTCTAGAAGGGTCTGGGGACCTTTAGAAAGGCCCTGTGGGGCATTAGAAGGGTCTGGGGGCCTTTAGAATGCTCCAGAGGGGCAGTAGAAGGGTCTGGGGACCTTTATAAGGGTCCTGACGGGCTCTAGAAGGGTCTGGGGACGTTTATAAGGGTCCTGACGGGCTCTAGAAGGGTCTGAGGGCCTTTAGAAAGGTCCTGAGGGGCATTAGAAGGGTCTTGTGGCCTTCATAAGGGTCCTGAAAGGCATTAGAAGGGTCTGGGGGCTTTTAGATGGGTCCTCAGGCAATCTAGAAGGGTCTGGGGGCCTTTACATGGGTCTTGAGGGTCATTAGAAGGGTGTGGAGGCCTTTAGAAAGGCCCTGAGGGGCTCTAGAATGGTCTGGGGGCTATTAGAAGCGTCCTGTGGGGGTCCAGAAGGGTCTGGGGGCCTTTTTAAAGGCCCTCAGGGGGATTATAAGGGTCTCGCGGCCTTTAGGAAGGCCCTGAGTGGCATTAGAAGGGCCTGGGTGCCTATAGAAATGACCTGAGGGGCATTAGAAGGGTATGGGGGCCTTTAGAAAGGCCCTTAGGGGCATTAGAAGGGTCTGGGGGCCTTTAGAATGGTCCTGAGGGGGTCTAGAATGGTCTGGAGGCATTTAAAACTGTCCTGAGAGGCTCTAGAAGGGTCTGGGTGCCTTTATAAGGGTCCTGAGGGGCATTAGAAGGGTCTGGGGGCCCTTATAAAAGCCCAGAGAAGAATTAGCAGGGTCTGGGGGACTTTAGAATGGTCCTGAGGGGCTCTATAAGGGTCTCGGGGTCTTTAGAAGGTTCTTCAGGGGCTCTAGAAGGGTCTGGGGACCTTTAGAAAGGCCCCGTGGGGCATTAGAAGGGTCTGGGGGCCTTTAGAAGGGTCCTGAGGGGCTCTATAAGGGTCTGGGGGCCTTTAGAAGGGTCTTCAGGGGCTCTAGAAGGGTCTCGGGACCTTTAGAAAGGCCCTGTGGGTCATTAGAAGGATCTGGGGGCCTTTAGAATGCTCCTGAGGGGCAGTAGAAGGGTCTGGGGACCTTTATAAGGCCCTGACGGGCATTAGAATGGTCTGCAGGCCTTTAGAAGTGTCCTGACGGGCTCTAGAATGGTCTGGGGGCCTTTATAAGGGTCCTGACGGGCTCTAGAAGGGTCTGGGAACCTTTATAAATGCCCTGAGGGGCATTAGAAGGGTCTGGGGCCCTTTAGAATGGTCCTGATGGGGTCTAGAAGGGTCTGGAGGCATTTAAAGCTGTCCTGAGAGGCTCTAGAAGGGTCTGGGTGCCTTTATAAGGGTCCTGAGGGGCATTAGAAGGGTCTGGGTGTCCTTATAAAAGCCCTGAGGGGAACTAGCAGGGTCTGGGGGACTTTAGTAGAGTCCAGAGAGGCTCTATAAGGGTCTGGAGGCCTTTAGAAGGGTCTTCAGGGACTCTAGAGGGGTCTGGGGACACTTAGAAAGGCCCTGTGGGGCATTAGAAGGGTCTGGGGGCATTTAGAATGCTCCTGAGGGGCAGTAGAAGTGTCTTGGGACCTTTATAAGGGTCCTGACGGGTTCTAGAAGGGTCTGGGGACCTTTATAAGGGTCCTGACGGGCTGTAGAATGGTCTGAGGGCCTTTAGAAAGGTCCTGAGGGGCATTAGAAGGGTCTTGTGGCCTTCATAAGGGTCCTGAAAAGCATTAGAAGGGTCTGCGTGCTTTTAGATGGGTCCTGAGACAATCTAGAAGGGTCTAGGGGCCTTTACATGGGTCTTGAGGGTCATTAGAAGGGTGTGGATGCCTTAGAAAGGCCCTGAGTGGCTCTAGAAGGGTCTGGGGGCTATTAGAAGCGTCCTGAGGGGGTCCAGAAGGGTCTGGGGGCCTTTTTAAAGGCCCTCAGGGGGATTATAAGGGTCTCGCGGCCTTTAGAAAGGCCCTGAGTGGCATTAGAAGGGTCTGGGTGCCTTTAGAAAAGACCTGAGGGGCATTAGAAGGGTATGGGGGCCTTTAGAAAGGCCTTGAGGGGCATTAGAAGGGTCTGGGGGCCTTTAGAATGGTCCTGAGGGGGTCTAGAAGTGTCTGGAGGCATTTAAAACTGTCCTGAGAGGCTCTAGAAGGGTCTGGGTGCCTTTATAAGGGTCCTGAGGGGCATTAGAAGGGTCTGGGGGCTTTTAGATGGGTCCTGAGGAAATCTAGAAGGGTCTGGGGGCCTTTACATGGGTCTTGAGTGTCATTAGAAGGGTGTGGAGGCCTTTAGAAAGGCCCTGATAGGCTCTAGAAGGGTCTGGGGTATATTAGAAGTGTCCTGAGGGGATCCAGAAGGGTCTGGGGGCCTTTTTAAAGGCCCTCAGGGGGATTATAAGGGTCTCGTGGCTTTTAGAAAGGCCCTGAGTGGCATTACAAGGGTCTGGGGTCATATAGAAAGGCCCTGAGAGGTTCTAGAAGTGTCTGGGTTACTTTAGAAAGGCCCTGAGGGGCATTAGAAGGGTCTGGGGGCCTTTAGAATGGTCCTGAGGGGGTCTAGAAGGGTCTGGAGGCATTTAAAACTGTCCTGAGAGGCTCTAGAAGGGTCTGGGTTCCTTTATAAGGGTCCTGAGGGGCATTAGAAGGGTCTGGGAGCCCTTATAAAAGCCCTGAGAGGAATTAACAGGGTCTGGGGGACTTTAGAAGGGTCCTGAGGGGCTCTATAAGGGTCTGGGGGCCTTTAGAAGGGTCTTCAGAGGCATTAGAAGGGTCTGGGTTCCCTTATAAAAGCCCTGAGGGGAATTAGCAGGGTCTGGGGGACATTAGAAGGGTACTGCGGGTCTCTATAAGGGTCTGGAGTCCTTTAGAAGGGTCTTCAGGGGCTCTAGAAGGGTCTGGGGACCTTTAGAAAGGCCCTGTGGGGCATTAGAAGGGTCTGGGGGCCTTTAGAATGGTCCTGAGGGGGTCTAGAAGGGTCTGGAGGCATTTAAAACTGTCCTGAGATGCTCTACAAGGGTCTGGGTGCCTTTATAAGGGTCCTGAGTGGCATTAGAAGATTCTGGGTGCCCTTATAAAAGCCCTGAGGGGAACTAGCAGGGTCTGGGGGACTTTAGAAGGGTCCTGAGGGGCTCTATAAGGGTCTGGGGGCCTTTAGAAGGGTCTTCAGGGGCTCTAGAAGGGTCTGAGGACCTTTAGAAAGGCCCTGTGGGGCATTAGAAGGGTCTGGGGGCCTTTAGAATGCTCCTGAGGGGCAGCAGAAGGGTCTGGGGACCTTTATAAAGGCCCTGACGGGCATTAGAATGGTCTGCGGGCCTTTAGAAGTGTCCTGAGGGGCTCTAGAATGGTCTGGGGGCCTTTATAAGGGTCCTGACGGTCTCTAGAAGGGTCTGGGAACCTTTATAAATGCCCTGAGGGGCATTAGAAGGGTCTGAGGGCCTTTAGAAAAGTCCTGAGGGGCATTAGAAGGGTCTTGTGGCCTTCATAAGGGTCCTGAAAGGCATTAGAAGGGTCTGGGGTTTTTTAGATGGGTCCTGAGGCAATCTAGAAGGGTCTGGGGGCCTTTACATGGGTACTGAGGGTCATTAGAAGGGTGTGGAGGCCTTTAGAAAGGCCCTGAAAGGCATTCGAAGGGTCTGGGGGCTTTTGGATGGGTCCTGAGGCAATCTAGAAGGGTCTAGGGGCCTTTACATGGGTCTTGAGGGTCATTAGAAGGGTGTGGAGGCCTTTAGAAAGGCCCATAGAGGCATTAGACTGGTGTGGAGGCCTTTACAAAGGTCCTGAGAGGCATTAGAAGGGTCTGGGGGCTATTAGATGGGTCCTTAGGCAATCTAGAAGGGTCTGGGGGACTTTACATGGGTCTTGATGGTCATTAGAATGGTGTGGAGTCCTTTAGAAAGGCCCTAAAAGGCATTACAAAGGTCTGGGGGCTTTTAGATGGGTCCTGAGGCAATCTAGAAGGGTCTAGGGGCCTTTACATGGGTCTTGAGGGTCATTAGAAGGGTGTGGAGGCCTTTAGAAAGGCCCTGAAATGCATTAGAAAGGTCTGGGGGCTTTTAGATGGGTCCTGAGGCAGTCTAGAAGGGTCTGGGGGCCTTTACATGGATCTTGTGGGTCATTAGAAGGGTGTAGATGCCTTTAGAAAGGCCCTGAGGGGCTCTAGAAGGGTCTGGGGGCTATTAGAAGCGTCCTGAAGGGGTCCAGAATGGTCAGGGGGCCATTTTAAAGGCCCTCAGGGTGATTATATGGGTCTCGCATCCTTTAGAAAGGCCCTGAGTGGCATTACAAGGGTCTGGGGTCATATAGAAAGGCCCTGAGAGGTTCTAGAAGTGTCTGGGGTACTTTAGAAAGGCCCTGAGGGGCATTAGAAGGGTCTGGGGGCCTTTAGAAGGGTCCTGAGGGGCATTAGAAGTGTCTGGGGGCCTTTAGAATGGTCCTTAGGGGGTCTAGAAGGGTCTGGAGGCATTTAAAACTGTCCTGAGAGGCTCTAGAAGGGTCTGGGTGCCTTTATAAGGGTCCTGAGGGGCATTAGAAGGGTCTGGGTGCCCTTATAAAAGACCTGAGGGGAATTAGCAGGGTCTGGGGGACTTTAGAAGGGTCCTGAGGGGCTCTATAAGGGTCTGGGGGCCTTTAGAAGGGTCTTCAGGGGCTCTAGAAGGGTCTGGGGACCTTTAGAAAGGCTCTGTGGGGCATTAGAAGGGTCTGGGGGCCTTTAGAATGCTCCTGAGGGGCAGTAGAAGGGTCTGGGGACCTTTAGAAAGGCCCTGACGGGCATTAGAATGGTCTGCGGGCCTTTTGAAGTGTCCTGAGGGGCTCTAGAATGGTCTGGGGGCTTTTATAAGGGTCCTGACGGGCTCTAGAAGGGTCTGGGAATCTTTATAAATGCCCTGAGTGGCATTAGAAACGTCTGAGGTCCTGTAGAAAGGTCCTGAGGGGCATTAGAAGGGTCTTGTGACCTTCATAAGGGTCCTGAAAGGCATTAGAAGGGTCTGGGGGCTTTTAGATGGGTCCTGAGGCAATCTAGAAGGGTCTGGGGGCCTTTACATGGGTCTTTAGGGTCATTAGAACGGTGTGGAGGCCTTTAGAAAGGCCCTGAGGGGGTCCAGAAGGGTCTGGGGACTTTTTAGAGGACCTCAGGGGGATTATAAAGATCTCGCGGCCTTTAGAAAGGCCCTGAGTGGCATTACAAAGGTCTGGGGTCATATAGAAAGGACCTGAGAGGTTCTAGAAGTGTCTGGGGTACTTTAGAAAGGCCCTGAGGTGGATTAGAAGGGTATAGGGGCCCTTAGAAAGGCCCTGAGGGGCATTATAGGCGTCTGGGGTCATATAGAAAGGCCCTGAAGGGTTCTAGATGTGTCTGGGGTACTTTAGAACGGCCCTGAGGGGCATTAGAAGGGTCTGGGGGCCTTTAGAAGGGTCCTGAGGGGCATTAGAAGGGTCTGGGTGGCCTTTAGAATGGTCCTGAGGGGCTCTAGAAGGGTCTGGAGGCATTTAAAACTGTCCTGAGAGGCTCTAGATGGGTCTGGGAGCCTTTATAAGGGTCCTGAGGGGCATTAGAAGATTCTGGGTGCCCTTATAAAAGCCCTGAAAGGAATTAGCAGGGTCTGGGGGTCTTTAGAAGGGTCCTGAGGGGCTCTGTAAGGGTCTGGGGGCCTTTAGAAGGGTCTTCAGGGGCTCTAGAAGGGTCTGGGGACCTTTAGAAAGGCCCTATGGTGCATTAGAAGGGTCTGGGGGCCTTTAGAATGCTCCTGAGGGGCAGGTGAAGGGTCTGGGAACCTTTATAAAGGCCCTGACGGGCATTAGAATGGTCTGCGGGCCTTTAGAAGTGTCCTGAGGGGCTCTAGAATGGTCTGGGGGCCTTTATAAGGGTCCTGACAGGCTCTAGAAGGGTCTGGGAACCTTTATAAATGCCCTGAGGGGCATTAGAAGGGTCTGAGTGCCTTTAGAAAGGTCCTGAGGGGCTTTAGAAGGGTCTTGTGGCCTTCATAAGGGTCCTGAAAGGCATTAGAAGGGTCTGGGGGCTTTTAGATGGGTCTTGAGGCAATCTAGAAGGGTCTAGGGGCCTTTACATGGGCCTTTAGAGTCATTAGAAGGGTGTGGAGTCCTTTAGAAAGGCCCTGAGGGGCTCTAGAAGGGTCTGGGGGCTATTAGAATCGTCCTGAGGGGGTACAGAAGGGTCTGGGGGCCTTTTTAAAGGCCCTCAGGGGGATTATAAGGGTCTCGCGGCCTTTAGAAAGGCCCTGAGTGGCATTACAAGGGTCTGGGGTCATATAGAAAGGCCCTGAGAGGTTCTATAAGTGTCTGGGGTACTTTAGAAAGGCCCTGAGGGGCATTAGAAGGGTCTGTGGGCCTTTAGAATGGTCCTGAGGGGGTCTAGAAGGGTCTGGAGGCATTTAAAACTGTCCTGAGAGGCTCTAGAAGGGTCTGGGTGCCTTTATAAGGGTCCTGAGGGGCATTAGAAGGGTTTGGGTGCCCTTATAAAAGCCCTGAGGGGAATTAGCAGGGTCTGGGGGACTTTAGAATTGTCCTGAGGGGCTCTAGAAGGGTCTGGGGGCCTTTAGAAGGGTCTTCAGGGGCTCTAGATGGGTCTGGGGACCTTTAGAAAGGCCCTGTGGGGCATTAGAAGGGTCTGGGGGCCTTTAAAATGCTCCTGAGGGGCAGTAGAAGGGTATGGGGACATTTATAAGTGTCCTGACGGACTCTAGAAGGGTCTGGGAACCTTTATAAATGCCCTGAGGGGCATTAGAAGGGTCTGAGGGCCTTTAGAAAGGTTCTGAGGGGCATTAGAAAGGTCTTGTGGCCTTCATAAGGGTCCTGAAAGGCATTAGAAGGGTCTGGGGGCTTTTAGATGGGTCCTGAGGCAATCTAGAAGGGTCTAGGGGCCTTTACATGGGTCTTGAGGGTCATTAGAAGGGTGTGGAGGCCTTTAGAAAGGCCCTGAGGGGCTCTAGGAGGGTCTGGGGGCTATTAGAAGCTTCCTGAGGGGGTCCAGAAGGGTCTGGGGGCCTTTTTAAAGGCCCTCAGGGAGATTATAAGGGTCTCGCGGCCTTTAGAAAGGCCCTGAGTGGCATTAAAAGGGTCTGGGGTCATATAGAAAGGCCCTGAGAGGTTCTAGAAGTGTCTGGGGTACTTTAGAAAGGCCCTGAGTGGCATTAGAAGGGTCTGGGGTCCTTTAGAATGGTCCTGAGGGGTTCTAGAAGGGTCTGGAGGCATTTAAAACTGTCCTGAGAGGCTCTAGAAGGGTCTGGGGTCCTTTAGAAAGGCCCTGTGGGGCATTAGAATGGTCTGCGTGCCTTTATAAGGGTCCTGACGGGCTCTAGAAGGGTCTGGGAACCTTTATAAATGCCCTGAGGGGCATTAGAAGGGTCTGAGGGCCTTTAGAATGCTCCTGAGGGGCAGTAGAAGGGTCTGGGGACATTTATAAGTGTCCTGACCGGCTCTAGAAGGGTCTGGGAACCTTTATATATGCCCTGAGGGGCATTAGAAGGGTCTGATGGCCTTTAGAAAGGTTCTGAGGGGAATCAGAAAGGTCTTGTGGCCTTCATAAGGGTCCTGAAAGGCATTAGAAGGGTCTGGGGGCTTTTAGATGGGTCCTGAGGCAATCTAGAAGGGTCTAGGGGCCTTTACATGGGTCTTGAGGGTCATTAGAAGGGTGTGGAGGCCTTTAGAAAGGCCCTGAAAGGCATTAGAAGGGTCTGGGGGCTTTTAGATGGGTCCTGAGGCAATCTAGAAGGGTCTGGCGGCCTTTACATGGGTCTTGAGGGTCATTAGAAGGGTGTGGAGGCCTTTAGAAAGGCCCTGAGGGGCTCTAGAAGGGTCTGGGGGCTATTAGAAGCTTCCTGAGGGGGTCCAGAAGGGTCTGGGGGCCTTTTTAAAGGCCCTCAGGGGGATTATAAGGGTCTCGCGGCCTTTAGAATGGCCCTGAGTGGCATTATAAGGGTCTGGGGTCATATAGAAAGGCCCTGAGAGGTTCTAGAATTGTCTGGGGTACTTTAGAAAGGCCCTGAGGGCATTAGAAGGGTCTGGGGTCCTTTAGAATGGTCCTGAGGGGTTCTAGAAGGGTCTGGAGGCATTTAAAACTGTCCTGAGAGGCTCTAGAAGGGTCTGGGTGCCTTTATAAGGGTCCTGAGGGGCATTAGAAGATTCTGGGTGCCCTTATATAAGCCCTGAGGGGAACTAGCAGGGTCTGGGGGACTTTAGAAGGGTCCTGAGGGGCTCTATAAGGGTCTGGGGGTCTTTAGAAGGTTCTTCATGGGCTCTAGAAGGGTCTGGGGACCTTTAGAAAGGCCCTGTGGGGCATTAGAAGGGTCTGGGGGCCTTTAGAATGCTCCTGAGGGGCAGTAGAAGGGTCTGGGAACCTTTATAAAGGCCCTGACGGGCATTAGAATGGTCTGCGGGCCTTTAGAAGTGTCCTGAGGGACTCTAGAATGGTCTGGGGACCTTTATAAGTGTCCTGAGGGGCATTAGAAGGGTCTGAGTGCCTTTAGAAAGGTCCTGAGGGGCATTAGAAGGGTCTTGTGGCCTTCATATGGGTCCTGAAAGGCATTAGAAGGGTCTGGGGGCTTTTAGATGGGTCCTGAGGCAATCTAGAAGGGTCTAGGGGCCTTTACATGGGCCTTGAGAGTCATTAGAAGGGTGTGGAGGCCTTTAGAAAGGCCCTGAGGGGCTCTAGAAGGGTCTGCGGGCTATTAGAATCGTCCTGAGTGGGTCCAGAAGGGTCTGGGGGCCTTTTTAAAGGCCCTCAGGGGGATTTTAAGGGTCTCGCGGCCTTTAGAAAGGCCCTGAGTGGCATTACAAGGCTCTGGGGTCACATAGAAAGGCCCTGAGAGGTTCTAGAAGTGTCTGGGGTACTTTAGAAAGGCCCTGAGGGGCATTAGAAGGGTCTGTGGGCCTTTAGAATGGTCCTGAGGGGGTCTAGAAGTGTCTGGGGTACTTTAGAAAGGCCCTGAGGGGCATTAGAAGGGTCTGGGGTCCTTTAGAATGGTCCTGAGGGGTTCTAGAAGGGTCTGGAGGCATTTAAAACTGTCCTGAGAGGCTCTAGAAGGGTCTGGGTGCCTTTATAAGGGTCCTGAGGGGCATTAGAAGATTCTGGGTGCCCTTATAAAAGCCCTGAGGGGAACTAGTAGGGTCTGGGGGACTTTAGAAGGGTCTTCAGGGGCTGTAGAAGGGTCTGGGGACCTTTAGAAAGGCCCTGTGGGGCATTAGAAGGGTCTGGGGGCCTTTAAAATGCTCCTGAGGGGCAGTAGAAGGGTATGGGGACATTTATAAGTGTCCTGACGGACTCTAGAAGGGTCTGGGAACCTTTATAAATGCCCTGAGGGGCATTAGAAGGGTCTGAGGGCTTTTAGAGAGGTTCTGATGGGCATTAGAAAGGTCTTGTGGCCTTCATAAGGGTCCTGAAAGGCATTATCAGGGTCTGGGGGCTTTTAGATGGGTCCTGAGGCAATCTAGAAGGGTCTAGGGGCCTTTACATGGGTCTTGAGGGTCATTAGAAGGGTGTGGAGGCCTTTAGAAAGGCCCTGAAAGGCATTAGAAGGGTCTGGGGGCTTTTAGATGGGTCCTGAGGCAATCTAGAAGGGTCTGGGGGCCTTTACATGGGTCTTGAGTGTCCTTAGAAGGGTGTGGAGGCCTTTAGAAAGGCCCTGAGGGGCTCTAGGAGGGTCTGGGGGCTATTAGAAGCTTCCTGAGGGGGTCCAGAAGGGTCTGGGGGCCTTTTTAAAGGCCCTCAGGGGGATTATAAGGGTCTCGCGGCCTTTAGAAATGCCCTCAGTGGCATTAGAAGGGTCTGGGTGCCTTTAGAAATGACCTGAGGGGCATTAGAAGGGTATGGGGGCCTTTAGAAAGGCCCTGAGGGGTATTAGAAGGGTCTGGGGTCCTTTAGAATGGTCCTGAGGGGGTCTAGAAGGGTTTGGACGCATTTAAAACTGTCCTGAGAGGCTCTAGAATGGTCTGGGTGCCTTTATAAGGGTCCTGAGGGGCATTAGAAGGGTCTGGGTGCCCTTAAAAAAGCCCTGAGGGGAATTAGCAGGGTCTGGGGGCCTTTAGAAGGGTCCTGAGGGGCTCTAAAAGGGTCTGGGGGCCTTTAGAAGGGTCTTGAGTTGCTCTAGAAGGGTCTGGGGACCTTTAGAAAGGCCCTGTGGGGCATTAGAAGGGTCTGCGGGCCTTTAGAAGTGTCCTGAGGGGCTCTAGAATGGTCTGGGGGCCTTTATAAGGGTCCTGACAGGCTCTAGAAGGGTCTGGGAACCTTTATAAATGCCCTGAGGGGCATTAGAAGGGTCTGAGTGCCTTTAGAAAGGTCCTGAGGGGCATTAGAAGGGTCTTGTGGCCTTCATAAGGGTCCTGAAAGGCATTAGAAGGGTCTGGGGGTTTTTAGATGGGTCCTGGGGCAATCTAGAAGGGTCGAAGGGCCTTTACATGGGCCTTGAGAGTCATTAGAAGGGTGTGGAGTCCTTTAGAAAGGCCCTGAGGGGCTCTAGAAGGGTCTGGGGGCTATTAGCATCGTCCTGAGTGGGTCCAGAAGGGTCTGGGGGCCTTTTTAAAGGCCCTCAGGGGGATTATAAGGGTCTCGCGGCATTTAGAAAGGCCCTGATTGGCATTACAAGGGTCTGGGGTCATATAGAAAGGCCCTGAGAGGTTCTAGAAGTGTCTGGGGTACTTTAGAAAGGCCCTGAGGGGCATTAGAAGGGTCTGTGGGCCTTTAGAATGGTCCTGAGGGGGTCTAGAAGGGTCTGGAGGCATTTAAAACTGTCCTGAGAGGCTCTAGAAGGGTCTGGGTGCCTTTATAAGGGTCCTGAGGGGCATTAGAAGGGTTTGGGTGCCCTTATCAAAGCCCTGAGGGGAATTAGCAGGGTCTGGGGGACTTTAGAATTGTCCTGAGGGGCTCTAGAAGGGTCTGGGGGCCTTTAGAAGGGTCTTCAGGGGCTCTAGATGGGTCTGGGGACCTTTAGAAAGGCCCTGTGGGGCATTAGAAGGGTCTGGGGGCCTTTAAAATGCTCCTGAGGGGCAGTAGAAGGGTATGGGCACATTTATAAGTGTCCTGACGGACTCTAGAAGGGTCTGGGAACCTTTATAAATGCCCTGAGGGGCATTAGAAGGGTCTGAGGGCCTTTAGAAAGGTTCTGAGTGGCATTAGAAAGGTCTTGTGGCCTTCATAAGGGTCCTGAAAGGCATTAGAAGGGTCTTGGGGCTTTTAGATGGGTCCTGAGGCAATCTAGAAGGGTCTAGGGGCCTTTACATGGGTCTTCAGGGTCATTAGAAGGGTGTGGAGGCCTTTAGAAAGGCCCTGAGGGGCTCTAGAAGGGTCTGGGTGCTATTAGAAGCTTCTAGAGGGGGTCCAGAAGGGTCTGGGGGCCTTTTTAAAGGCCCTCAGGGGGATTATAAGGGTCTCGCGGCCTTTAGAAAGGCCCTGAGTGGCATTACATGGGTCTGGGGTCATATAGAAAGGCCCTGAGAGGTTCTAGAAGTGTCTGGGGTACTTTAGAAAGGCCCTGAGGGGCATTAGAAGGGTCTGGGGTCCTTTAGAATGGTCCTGAGGGGTTCTAGAAGGGTCTGGAGGCATTTAAAACTGTCCTGAGAGGCTCTAGAAGGGTCTGGGTGCCTTTATAAGGGTCCTGAGGGGCATTAGAAGATTCTGGGTGCCCTTATAAAAGCCCTGAGGGGAACAAGCAGGGTCTGGGGGACTTTAGAAGGGTCCTGAAGGGCTCTATAAGGGTCTGGGGGCCTTTAGAAGGGTCTTCAGGGGCTCTAGAAGGGTCTGGGGACCTTTAGAAAGGCCCTGTGGGGCATTAGAAGGGTCTGGGGGCCTTTAAAAGGGTCCTGACGGGCTCTAGAAGGGTCTGGGAAGCTTTAAAAATGCCCTGAGGGGCATTAGAAGGGTCTGAGGGCCTTTAGAATGCTCCTGAGGGGCAGTAGAAGGGTCTGGGGACAATTATAAGTGTCCTGACCGGCTCTAGAAGGGTCTGGGAACCTTTATATATGGCCTGAGTGGCATTAGAAGGGTCTGAGGGCCTTTAGAAAGGTTCTGAGTGTCATCAGAAAGGTCTTGTGGCCTTCATACGGGTCCTGAAAGGCATTAGAAGGGTCTGGGTGCTTTTAGATGGGTCCTGAGCCAATCTAGAAGGGTCTAGGGGCATTTACATGGGTCTTGAGGGTCATTAGAAGGGTGTGGAGGCCTTTAGAAAGGCCCTGAAAGGCATTAGAAGGGTCTGGGGGCTCTTAGAAGCTTCCTGAGGGCATCCAGAAGGGTCTGGGGGCCTTTTTAAAGGCCCTAAGTGGGATTATAAGGGTCTCGCGGCCTTTAGAAAGGCCCTGAGTGGCATTACAAGGGTCTGGGGTCATATAGAAAGGCCCTGAGAAGTTCTAGAAGTGTCTGGGGTACTTTAGAAAGGCCCTGAGGGGCATTAGAAGGGTCTGGGGTCCTTTAGAATGGTCCTGAGGGGTTCTAGAATGTTCTGGAGGCATTTAAAACTGTCCTGAGAGGCTCTAGAAGGGTCTGGGTGCCTTTATAAGGGTCCTGAGGGGCATTAGAAGATTCTGGGTGCCCTTATAAAAGCCCTGAGGGGAACTAGCAGGGTCTGGGGGACTTTAGAATGGTCCTGAGGGGCTCTATAAGGGTCTGGGGGCCTTTAGAAGGGTCTTCAGGGGCTCTAGAAGGGTCTGGGGACCTCTAGAAAGGCCCTGTGGGGCATTAGAAGGGTCTGGGGGCCTTTAGAATGCTCCTGAGGGGCAGTAGAAGGGTCTGGGGACCTTTAGAAAGGCCCTGACGGGCATTAGAATGGTCTGCGATCCTTTAGAAGTGTCCTGAGGGGCTCTAGAATGGTCTGGGGGCCTTTATAAGGGTCCTGACGGGCTCTAGAAGGGTCTGGGAACCTTTATATATGCCCTGAGGGGCATTAGAAGGGTCTGAGGGCCTTTAGAAAGGTCCTGAGGGGCATTAGAAGGGTCTTGTGGCCTTCATAAGGGTCCTGAAAGGCATTGGAAGGGTCTTGGGGCTTTTAGATGGGTCCTGAGGCAATCTAGAATGGTCTGGGGGCCTTTACATGGGTCTTGAGGGTCATTAGAAGGGTGTGGAGGCCTTTAGAAAGGCCCTGAATGGCATTAGAAGGGTCTGGGTGCTTTTAGATGGGTCCTGAGGCAATCTAGAAGGGTCTGGGGGCCTTTACATGGGTCTTGAGTGTCATTAGAAGGGTGTGGAGGCCTTTAGAAAGGCCCTGAGGGGCTCTAGAAGGGTCTGGGGGCTATTAGAAGCGTCCTGAGGGGGTCCTGAAAGGTCTGGGGGCCTTTTTAAAGGCCCTCAGGGGGATTTTAAGGGTCTCGCGGCCTTTAGAAAGGCCCTGAGTGGCATTAGAAGGGTCTGGGTGCCTTTAGGAATGACCTGAGGGGCATTAGAAGGGTATGGGGGCCTTTAGAAAGGCCCTGAGGGGCATTAGAAGGGTCGGGGGGCCTTTAGAATGGTCCTGAGGGGGTCTAGAAGGGTTTGGACGCATTTAAAACTGTCCTGAGAGGCTCTAGAATGGTCTGGGTGCCTTTATAAGGGTCCTGAGGGGCATTAGAAGGGTCTGGGTGCCCTTATAAAAGCCCTGAGGGGAATTAGCAGGGTCTGGGGGACTTTAGAAGGGTCCTGAGGGGCTCTATAAGGGTCTGGGGGCCTTTAGAAGGGTCTTCAGGGGCTCTAGAAGGGTCTGGGGACCTTTAGAAAGGCCCTGTGGGGCATTAGAAGGGTCTGGGGGCCTTTACAATGCTCCTGAGGGGCAGTAGAAGGGTCTGGGGACCTTTGTAAAGGCCCTGACGGGCATTAGAATGGTCTGCGGGATTTAGAAGTGTCCTGAGGGTCTCTAGAATGGTCTGGGGGCCTTTATAAGGGTCCTGACGGGCTCTAGAAGGGTCTGGGAACCTTTATAAATGCCCTGAGGGGCATTAGAAGGGTCTGAGGGCCTTTAGAAAGGTCCTGAGGGGCATTAGAAGGGTCTTGTGGCCTTCATAAGGGTCCTGAAAGGCATTAGAAGGGTCTGGGGGCTTTTAGATGGGTCCTGAGGCAATCTAGAAGGGTCTGGGGGCCTTTACATGGGTCTTGAGGGTCATTAGAAGGGTGTGGAGGCCTTTAGAAAGGCCCTGAGGGGCTCTAGAAGGGTCTGGGGGCTATTAGAAGCTTCCTGAGGGGGTCCAGAAGGGTCTGGGGGCCTTTTTAAAGGCCCTCAGTGGGATTATAAGGGTCTCGCTGCCTTTAGAAAGGCCCTGAGTGGCATTACAAGGGCCTGGGGTCATATAGAAAGGCCCTGAGAGGTTCTAGAAGTGTCTGGGGTATTTTAGAAAGGCCCTGAGGGGCATTAGAAGGGTCTGGGGGCCTTTAGAATGGTCCTGGGGGGTTCTAGAAGGGTCTTTAGGCATTTAAAACTGTCCTGAGAGGCTCTAGAAGGGTCTGGGTGCATTTATAAGGGTCCTGAGGGGCATTAGAAGGGTCTGGGGGCCTTTAGAATGCTCCTGAGGGGCAGTAGAAGGGTCTGGGGACCTTTATAAGTGTCCTGACGTGATCTAGAATGGTCTGGGAACCTTTATAAATGCCCTGAGTTGCATTAGAAGGGTCTAAGGGCCTTTAGAAAGGTCCTGAGGGGCATTAGAAGGGTCTTGTGGCCTTAATAAGGGTCCTGAAAGGCATTAGAAGGGTCTGGGGGCATTTAGATGGGTCCTGAGGCAATCTAGAAGGGTCTAGGTGCCTTTACATGGGTCTTGACGGTCATTAGAATGGTGTGGATGCCTTAGAAAGACCCTGAGGGGCTAAGGGTCTGAGGGCATTTAGAAAGGTCCTGAGGGGCATTAGAAGGGTCTTGTGGCCTTCATAAGGGTCCTGAAAGGCATTAGAAGGGTCTGGGGGCCTTTACATGGGTCTTGAGGGTCATTAGAAGGGTGTGGAGGCCTTTAGAAAGGCCCTGAGGGGCTCTAGAAGGGTCTGGGGGCTATTAGAAGCTTCCTGAGGGGGTCCAAAGTGGTCTGGGGGCCTTTTTAAAGGCTCTCAGGGGGATTATAAGGGTCTCGCAGCCTTTAGAAAGGCCCTGAGTGGCATTACAAGGGTCTGGGGTCATATAGAAAGGCCCTGAGAGGTTCTAGAAGTGTCTGGGGTACTTTAGAAAGGCCCTGAGGGGCATTAGAAGGGTCTGGGTGCCTTTAGAATGGTCCTGAGGGGTTCTAGAAGGGTCTGGAGGCATTTAAAACTGTCCTGAGAGGCTCTAGAAGGGTCTGGGTGCCTTTATAAGGGTCCTGAGGGGCAGTAGAAGGGTCTGGGGACCTTTATAAGTGTCCTGACGTGATCTAGAATGGTCTGGGAACCTTTATAAATGCCCTGAGTTGCATTAGAAGGGTCTAAGGGCCTTTAGAAAGGTCCTGAGGGGCATTAGAAGGGTTTTGTGGCCTTAATAAGGGTCCTGAAAGGCATTAGAAGGGTCTGGGGGCTTTTAGATGGGTCCTGAGGCAATCTAGAAGGGTCTAGGGGCCTTTACATGGGTCTTGACGGTCATTAGAAGGGTGTGGATGCCTTAGAAAAACCCTGAGGGGCTCTAGAAGGGTCTGGGGGCTATTAGAAGTGTCCAGAGGGGGTCCAGAAGGGTCTGGGGGCCTTTTTAAAGGCCCTCAGGGGGATTATAAGGGTCTCGCGGCCTTTAGAAAGGCCCTGAGTGGCATTACAGGGGTCTGGGTTGATATAGAAAGGCCCTGAGAGGTTCTAGAAGCGTCTGGTTTACTTTAGAAAGGCCCTTAGGGGCATTAGAAGGGTCTGGGTGCCTTTAGAATGGTCCTGAGGGGGTCTAGAAGGGTCTGGAGGCATTTAAAACTGCCCTGAGAGGCTCTAGAAGGGTCTGGGTGCCTTTATAAGGGTCCTGAGGGGCATTAGAAGATTCTGGGTGCCCTTATAAAAGCCCTGAGGGGAACTAGCAGGGTCTGGAGGACTTTAGAAGGGTCCTGAGGGGCTCTATAAGGGTCTGGGGGCCTTTAGAAGGGTCTTTAGGGGCTCTAGAAGGGTCTGGGGACCTTTAGAAAGGCCCTGTGGGGCATTAGAAGGGTCTGGGGGCCTTTAGAATGCTCCTGAGGGGCAGTAGAAGGGTCTGGGTACCTTTAGAAAGGCCCTGACGGGCATTAGAATGGTCTGCGGGCCTTTAGAAGTGTCCTGAGGGGCTCTAGAATGGTCTGGGGTCCTTTATAAGGGTCCTGACGGGCTCTAGAAGGGTCTGGGAACCTTTATAAATGCCCTGAGGGGCATTAGAAGGGTCTGAGGGCATTTAGAAAGGTCCTGAGGGGCATTAGAAGGGTCTTGTGGCCTTCATAAGGGTCCTGAAAGGCATTAGAAGGGTCTGGGGGCCTTTACATGGGTATTGAGGGTCATTAGAAGGGTGTGGAGGCCTTTAGAAAGGCCCTGAAAGGCATTAGAAGGGTCTGGGGGCTTTTAGATGGGTCCTGAGGCAATCTAGAAGGGTCTAGGGGCATTTACATGGGTCTTGAGGGTCATTAGAAGGGTGTGGAGGCCTTTAGAAAGGCCCTGAAAGGCATTAGAAGGGTCTGGGGGCTTTTAGATGGGTCCTGAGGCAATCTAGAAGGGTCTGGCGGCCTTTACATGGGTCTTGAGGATCATTAGAAGGGTGTGGAGGCCTTTAGAAAGGCGCTGAGGGGCTCTAGAAGGGTCTGGGGGCTATTAGAATCTTCCTGAGGGGGTCCAGAAGGGTCTGGGGGCCTTTAGAAGGGTCCTGAGGGGCTCTATAAGGGTCTGGGGGCCTTTAGAAGGGTCTTCAGGTGCTCTAGAAGGGTCTGGGGACCTTTAGAAAGGCCCTGAGTGGCATTAGAAGGGTCTGGGTGCCTTTAGAAATGACCTGAGGGGCATTGGAAGGGTATGAGGGCCTTTAGAAAGGTCCTGAAATGCATTACAAGGGTCTGGGGGCTTTTAGATGGGTCCTGAGGCAATCTAGAAGGGTCTGGGGGCCTTTACATGGGTCTTGAGGGTCATTAGAAGGGTGTGGAGGCCTTTAGAAAGGCCCTGAGGGGCTCTAGAAGGGTCTGGGGGCTATTAGAAGCTTCCTGAGGGGGTCCAGAAGGGTCTGGGGGCCTTTTTAAAGGCCCTCAGTGGGATTATAAGGGTCTCGCTGCCTTTAGAAAGGCCCTGAGTGGCATTACAAGGGCCTGGGGTCATATAGAAAGGCCCTGAGAGGTTCTAGAAGTGTCTGGGGTATTTTAGAAAGGCCCTGAGGGGCATTAGAAGGGTCTGGGGGCCTTTAGAATGGTCCTGGGGGGTTCTAGAAGGGTCTTTAGGCATTTAAAACTGTCCTGAGAGGCTCTAGAAGGGTCTGGGTGCATTTATAAGGGTCCTGAGGGGCATTAGAAGGGTCTGGGGGCCTTTAGAATGCTCCTGAGGGGCAGTAGAAGGGTCTGGGGACCTTTATAAGTGTCCTGACGTGATCTAGAATGGTCTGGGAACCTTTATAAATGCCCTGAGTTGCATTAGAAGGGTCTAAGGGCCTTTAGAAAGGTCCTGAGGGGCATTAGAAGGGTCTTGTGGCCTTAATAAGGGTCCTGAAAGGCATTAGAAGGGTCTGGGGGCATTTAGATGGGTCCTGAGGCAATCTAGAAGGGTCTAGGTGCCTTTACATGGGTCTTGACGGTCATTAGAATGGTGTGGATGCCTTAGAAAGACCCTGAGGGGCTAAGGGTCTGAGGGCATTTAGAAAGGTCCTGAGGGGCATTAGAAGGGTCTTGTGGCCTTCATAAGGGTCCTGAAAGGCATTAGAAGGGTCTGGGGGCCTTTACATGGGTCTTGAGGGTCATTAGAAGGGTGTGGAGGCCTTTAGAAAGGCCCTGAGGGGCTCTAGAAGGGTCTGGGGGCTATTAGAAGCTTCCTGAGGGGGTCCAAAGTGGTCTGGGGGCCTTTTTAAAGGCTCTCAGGGGGATTATAAGGGTCTCGCAGCCTTTAGAAAGGCCCTGAGTGGCATTACAAGGGTCTGGGGTCATATAGAAAGGCCCTGAGAGGTTCTAGAAGTGTCTGGGGTACTTTAGAAAGGCCCTGAGGGGCATTAGAAGGGTCTGGGTGCCTTTAGAATGGTCCTGAGGGGTTCTAGAAGGGTCTGGAGGCATTTAAAACTGTCCTGAGAGGCTCTAGAAGGGTCTGGGTGCCTTTATAAGGGTCCTGAGGGGCAGTAGAAGGGTCTGGGGACCTTTATAAGTGTCCTGACGTGATCTAGAATGGTCTGGGAACCTTTATAAATGCCCTGAGTTGCATTAGAAGGGTCTAAGGGCCTTTAGAAAGGTCCTGAGGGGCATTAGAAGGGTTTTGTGGCCTTAATAAGGGTCCTGATAGGCATTAGAAGGGTCTGGGGGCTTTTAGATGGGTCCTGAGGCAATCTAGAAGGGTCTAGGGGCCTTTACATGGGTCTTGACGGTCATTAGAAGGGTGTGGATGCCTTAGAAAGACCCTGAGGGGCTCTAGAAGGGTCTGCGGGCCTTTAGAAGTGTCCTGAGGGGCTCTAGAATGGTCTGGGGGCCTTTATAAGGGTCCTGACGGGCTCTAGAAGGGTCTGGGAACCTTTATAAATGCCCTGAGGGGCATTAGAAGGGTCTGAGGGCCTTTAGAAAGGTCCTGAAGGGCATTAGAAGGGTCTTGTGGCCTTCATAAGGGTCCTGAAAGGCATTAGAAGGGTCTGGGGGCTTTTAGATGGGTCCTGAGGCAATCTAGAAGGTTCTAGGGGCCTTTATATGGGTCTTGAGGGTCATTAGAAGGGTGTGGAGGCCTTTAGAAAGGCGCTGAGGGGCTCTAGAAGGGTCTGGGGGCTATTAGAAGCGTCCTGAGGGGGTCCATAAGGGTCTGTGGGCATTTTAAAAGACCTCAGGTGGATTATAAGGGTCTCGCGGCCTTTAGAAAGGCCCTGAGTGGCATTAGAAGGGTCTGGGTGCCTTTAGAAATGACCTGAGGGGCATTAGAAGGGTATGGGGGCCTTTAGAAAGGCCCTGAGGGGCATTAGAAGGGTCTGGGTGCCTTTAGAATGGTCCTGAGGGGGTCTAGAATGGTCTGGACGCATTTAAAACTGTCCTGAGAGGCTCTAGAAGGGTCTGGGTGCCTTTATAAGGGTCCTGAGGGGCATTAGCAGATTCTGGGTGCCCTTATAAAAGCCCTGAGGGGAATTAGCAGGGTCTGGGGGACTTTAGAAGTGTCCTGAGGGGCTCTATAAGGGTCTGGGGGCCTTTAGAATGGTCTTCAGGGTCTCTAGAAGGGTCTGGGGAACTTTAGAATGGCCCTGTGGGGCATTAGAAGGGTCTGGGGGCCTTTAGAATGCTCCTGAGGGGCAGTAGAAGGGTGTGGGGACCTTTAGAAAGGCCCTGACCGGCATTAGAATGGTCTGCGGGATTTAGAAGTGTCCTGAGGGGCTCTAGAATGGTCTGGGGGCCTTTATAAGGGTCCTGACGGGCTCTAGAAGGGTCTGGGAACCTTTATAAATGCCCTGAGGGGCATTAAAAGGGTCTGAGGGCCTTTAGAAAGGTCCTGAGGGGCATTAGAAGGGTCTTGTGGCCTTCATAAGGGTCCTGAAAGGCATTAGAAGGGTCTGAGGGCTTTTAGATGGGTCCTGAGGCGATCTAGAAGGGTCTAGGGGCCTTTACATGGGTCTTGAGAGTCATTAGAAGGGTGTGGAGGCCTTTAGAAAGGCCCTGAAAGGCATTCGAAGGGTCTGGGGGCTTTTGAATGGGTCCTGAGGCAATCTAGAAGGGTCTGGGGGCCTTTACATGGGTCTTGAGGGTCATTAGAAGGGTGTGGATGCCTTTAGAAAGGCCCTGAGGGGCTCTAGAAGGGTCTGGGGGCTATTAGAAGCGTCCCGAGTGTGTCCAGAAGGGTCTGGGGGCCTTTTTAAAGGCCCTCAGGGGGATTATAAGGGTCTCGCGGCCTTTAGAAAGGCCCTGAGTGGCATTAGAAGGGTCTGGGTGCCTTTAGAAATGTCCTGAGGGGCATTAGAATGGTCTGGGGGCCTTTATGATGCTCCTGAGGGGCAGTAGAAGGGTCTGAGGACCTTTATAAGTGTCCTGACAGGCTCTAGAATGGTCTGGGAACCTTTATAAATGCCCTGAGGGGCATTAGAAGGGTCTGAGGGCCTCTAGAAAGGTCCTGAGGGGCATTAGAAGGGTCTTGTGGCCTTCATAAGGGTCCTGAAAGGCATTAGACTGGTCTGGGGGCTTTTAGATGGGTCCTGAGGCAATCTAGAAGGGTCTGGGGGCCTTTACATGGGTCTTGAGGGTCATTAGAAGGGTGTGGATGCCTTTAGAAAGGCCCTGAGGGGCTCTAGAAGGGTCTGGGGCTATTAGAATTGTCCAGAGGGGATCCAGAAGGGTCTGGGGGCCTTTTTAAAGGCCCTCAGGGGGATTATAAGGGTCTCGCGGCCTTTAGAAAGGCCCTGAGTGGCATTACAGGGGTCTGGGTTCATATAGAAAGGCCCTAAGAGGTTCTAGAAGCGTCTGGTTTACTTTAGAAAGGCCCTGAGGGGCATTAGAAGGGTATGGGTGCCTTTAGAATGGTCCTGAGGGGGTCTAGAAGGGTCTGGAGGCATTTAAAACTGTCCTGAGAGGCTCTAGAAGGGTCTGGGTGCCTTTATAAGGGTCCTGAGGGGCATTAGAAGATTCTGGGTGCCCTTATAAAAGCCCTGAGGGGAACTAGCAGGGTCTGGGGGACTTTAGAAGGGTCCTCAGTGGCTCTATAAGGGTCTGGGGGCCTTTAGAAGGGTCTTGAGGGGCTCTAGAAGGGTCTGGGAACCTTTATAAATGCCCTGAGGGGTATTAGAAGGGTCTGAGGGCCTTTTGAAAGGTCCTGAGGGGCATTAGAAGGGTCTGGGGGCCTTTAGAAAGGTCCTGAGAGGCATTAGAAGGGTCTGAGGGCCTTTAGAAAGGTCCTGAGGGGCATTAGAAGGGTCTTGTGGCCTTCATAAGGGTCCTGAAAGGCATTAGAAGGGTCTGGGGTCTTTTCGATGGGTCCTGAGGCAATCTAGAAGGGTCTAGGGGCCTTTACATGGGTGTTGAGGTTCATTAGAAGGGTGTGGAGGCCTTTAGAAAGGCCCTGAAAGGCATTAGAAGGGTCTGGGGGCTTTTAGATGGGTCCTTATGCAATCTAGAAGGGTCTGGGGGCCTTTACATGGGTCTTGAGGGTCATTAGAAGGGTGTGGAGGCCTTTAGAAAGGCGCTGAGGGGCTCTAGAAGGGTCTGGGGGCTATTAGAAGCGTCCTGAGGGGGTCCAGAAGGGTCTGGTGGCCTTTTTAAAGGCCCTCAGGGGGATTATAAGGGTCTCGCTGCCTTTAGAAAGGCCCTGAGTGGCATTACAAGGGCCTGGGGTCATATAGAAAGGCCCTGAGAGGTTCTAGACGTGTCTGGGGTAATTTAGAAAGGCCCTGAGGGGCATTAGAAGGGTCTGGGTGCCCTTATAAAAGCCCTGAGGGGAATTAGCAGGGTCTGGGGGACATCAGAAGTGTCCTTAGGGGCTCTATAAGGGTCTGGGGGCCTTTAGAAGGGTCTTCAGGGGCTCTAGAAGGGTCTGGGGTCCTTTAGAAAGGCCCTGTGGGGCATTAGAAGGGTCTGGGGGCCTTTAGAATGCTCCTGAGGGGCAGTAGAAGGGTCTGGGGACCTTTAGAAAGGCCCTGACGGGCATTAGAATGGTCTGCGGAATTTAGAAGTGTCCTGAGGGGCTCTAGAATGGTCTGGGGGCCTTTATAAGGGTCCTGACGTGCTCTAGAAGGGTCTGGGAACCTTTATAAATGCCCTGAGGGGCATTAGAAGGGTCTGAGGGCCTTTAGAAAAGTCCTGAGGGGCTTCAGAAGGGTCTTGTGGCCTTCATAAGGGTCCTGAAAGGCATTAGAAGGGTCTGGGGTCTTTTAGATGGGTCCTTGGGCAATCTAGAAGGGTCTAGGGGCCTTTACATGGGTCTTGAGGGTCATTAGAAGGGTGTGGAGGCCTTTAGAAAGGCCCTGAAAGGCATTAGAAGGGTCTGGGGGCTTTTAGATGGGTCCTGAGGCAATCTAGAAGGGTCTGGGGGCCTTTACATGGGTCTTGAGGGTCATTAGAAGGGTGTGGAGGCCTTTAGAAAGGCCCTGAGGGGCTCTAGAAATGTCTGGGGGCTATTAGAACTGTCCAGAGTGGGTCCAGAAGGGTCTTGGGTCCTTTTTAAAGGCCCTCAGGGGGATTATAAGGGTCTCGCGGCCTTTAGAAAGGCCCTGAGTGGCATTACAAGGGCCTGGGGTCATATAGAAAGGCCCTGAGAGGTTCTAGAAGCGTCTGGTATACTTTAGAAAGGTCCTGAGGGGCATTTGAAGGGTCTGGGTGCCTTTAGAATGGTCCTGAGGGGGTCTAGAAGGGTCTGGAGGCATTTAAAACTGTCCTGAGAGGCTCTAGACGGGTCTGGGGGCCTTTATAAGGCTCCTGAGGGGCATTAGAAGATTCTGGGTGCCCTTATAAAAGCCCTGAGGGGAACTAGCAGGGTCTGGGGGACTTTAGAAGGGTCCTGAGGGGCTCTATAAGGGTCTGGGGGCCTTTAGAAGGGTCTTCAGGGGCTCTAGAAGGGTCTGGGGACCTTTAGAAAGGCCCTGTGTGGCATTAGAAGGGTCTGGGGGCCTTTAGAATGCTCCTGAGGGGCAGTAGAAGGGTCTGGGGACCTTTATAAAGGCCCTGACGGGCATTAGAATGGTCTGAGGGCCTTTAGAATGGTCCTGAGAGGCATTAGAAGGGTCTTGTGGCCTTCATAAGGGTCCTGAAAGGCATTGGAAGTGTCTTGGGGCTTTTAGATGGGTCCTGAGGCAATCTAGAAGGGTCTGGGGGCCTTTACATGGGTCTTGAGGGTCATTAGAAGGGTGTGGAGGCCTTTAGAAAGGCCCTGAGGGGCTCTAGAAATGTCTGGGGGCTATTAGAACTGTCCAGAGGGGGTCCAGAAGGGTCTGGAGTCCTTTTTAAAGGCCCTCAGGGGGATTATAAGGGTCTCGCGGCCTTTAGAAAGGCCCTGAGTGGCATTACAAGGGCCTGGGGTCATATAGAAAGGCCCTGAGAGGTTCTAGAAGCGTCTGGTATACTTTAGAAAGGTCCTGAGGGGCATTAGAAGGGTCTGGGTGCCTTTAGAATGGTCCTGAGGGGGTCTAGAAGGGTCTGGAGGCATTTAAAACTGTCCTGAGAGGCTCTAGAAGGGTCTGGGTGCCTTTATAAGGGTCCTGAGGGGCATTAGAAGGGTCTTGTGGCCTTCATAAGGGTCCTGAAAGGCATTAGAAGGGTCTGGAAGCTTTTAGATGGGTCCTGAGGCAATCTAGAAGGGTCTAGGGGCCTTTACATGGGTCTTGAGGGTCATTAGAAGGGTGTGGAGGCCTTTAGAAAGGCCCTGAAAGGCATTAGAAGGGTCTGGGGGCTTTTAGATGGGTCCTCAGGCATTCTACAAGGGTCTGGGGTCCTTTACATGGGTCTTGAGGGTCATTAGAAGGGTGTGGAGGCCTTTAGAAAGGCCCTGCGGGGCTCTAGAAGGGTCTGGGGTCTATTAGAAGCGTCCTGAGGGGGTCCAGAAGGGTCTGGGGGCCTATTTAAAGGCCCTCAGGGGGATTCTAAGGGTCTCGTGGCCTTTAGAAAGGCCCTGAGTGGGATTAGAAGGGTCTGGGTGCCTTTAGAAATGACCTGAGGAGCATTAGAAGGGTCTGGGGGCCTTTGTAATGCTCCTGAGGGGCAGTAGAAGGGTCTGGGGACCTTTGTAAGTGTCCTGACGGGCTCTAGAAGGGTCTGGGAACCTTTATAAATGTCCTGAGGGGCATTAGAAGGGTCTGAGGTCCTTTAGAAAGGTTCTGAAGGGCATTAGAAGGTTCTTGTGGCCTTCATAAGGGTCCTGAAAGGCATTAGAAGGGTCTGGGGGCTTTTAGATGGGTCTTGAGGGTCATTAGAAGGGTGTGGATGCCTTTAGAAAGGCCCTGAAGAGCTCTAGAAGGGTCTGGGGTCTATTAGAAGCGTCCTGAGGGGGTCCAGAAGGGTCTGGGGGCCTTTTTAAAGGCCCTCAGGGGGATTATAAGGGTCTCGCGGCCTTTAGAAAGGCCCTGAGTGGCATTACATGGGCCTGGGGACATATAGAAAGGCCCTGAGATGTTCTAGAAGTGTCTGGGGTACTTTAGAAAGGCCCTGAGGGGCATTAGAAGGGTCTGGGGGCCTTTAGAATGGTCCTGAGGGGCTCTATATGGGTCTGGGGGCCTTTAGATGGGTCTTCAGGGGCTCTAGAAGGGTCTGGGGACCTTTAGAAAGGCCCTGTGGGGCATTAGAAGGGTCTGGGGGCCATTAGAATGATCCTGATGGGCAGTAGAGGGGTCTGGGGACCTTTATAAGGGTCCTGACGGGCTCTAGAAGGGTCTGGGAACCTTTATAAATGCCCTGAGGGGCATTAGAAGGGTCTGAGGGCCTTTAGAAAGGTCCTGAGGGGCATTACAAGGGTCTTGTGGTCTTAATAAGGGTCCTGAAAGGCATTAGAAGGGTCTGGGGCTTTTAGATGGGTCCTGAGGCAATCTAGAAGGGTCTAGGGGCCTTTACATGGGGCTTGAGGGTCATTAGAAGGGTGTGGATGCCTTTAGAAAGGCCCTGAGGGGCATTAGAAGGGTCTGGGGGCCTTTAGAATGGTCCTGAGCGGGTCTAGAAGGGTCTGGAGGCATTATAAATTGTCCTGAGAGGCTCTAGAAGGGTCTGGGTGCGTTTATAAGGGTCCTGAGGGGCATTAGAAGATTCTGGGTGCCCTTATAAAAGACCTGAGGGGAACTAGCAGGGTCTGGGGGACTTTAGAAGGGTCCTGAGGGGCTCTATAAGGGTCTGGGGGCCTTTAGAAGGGTCTTGAGGGGCTCTAGAAGGGTCTGGGGACGTTTAGAAAGGCCCTGTGGGGCATTAGAAGGGTCTGGGGGCCTTTAGAATGCTCCTGAGGGGCAGGAGAAGGGTCTGGGGACATTTATAAAGCCCTGACCGGCATTAGAATGGTCTGCGGGCCTTTAGAAGTGTCCTGAGGGGCTCTAGAATGGTCTGGGGGCCTTTATAAGGGTCCTGACGGGCTCTAGAAGGGTCTGGGAACCTTTATAAATGCCCTGAGGGGCATTAGAAGGGTCTGAGGGCCTTTAGAAAGGTCCTGAGGGGCATTAGAATGGTCTTGTGGCCTTCATAAGGGTCCTGAAAGGCATTAGAAGGGTCTGGGGGCTTTTAGATGGGTCCTGAGGCAATCTAGAAGGGTCTGGGGGCCTTTACATGGGTCTTGAGGGTCATTAGAAGGGTGTGGAGGCCTTTAGAAAGGCCCTGAGGGGCTCTAGAAGGGTCTGGGGGCTATTAGAAGCATCCTGAGGGGGTCCAGAAGGGTCTGGGGGCCTTTTTAAAGGCCCTCAGTGGGATTATAAGGGTCTCGCTGCCTTTAGAAAGGCCCTGAGTGGCATTACAAGGGCCTGGGGTCATATAGAAAGGCCCTGAGAGGTTCTAGAAGTGTCTGGGGTATTTTAGAAAGGCCCTGAGGGGCATTAGAAGGGTCTGGGGGCCTTTAGAATGGTCCTGGGGGGTTCTAGAAGGGTCTTTAGGCATTTAAAACTGTCCTGAGAGGCTCTAGAAGGGTCTGGGTGCATTTATAAGGGTCCTGAGGGGCATTAGAAGGGTCTGGGGGCTTTTAGATGGGTCCTGAGGCAATCTAGAAGGGTCTAGGGGCCTTTACATGGGTCTTGACGGTCATTAGAATGGTGTGGATGCCTTAGAAAGACCCTGAGGGGCTAAGGGTCTGAGGGCATTTAGAAAGGTCCTGAGGGGCATTAGAAGGGTCTTGTGGCCTTCATAAGGGTCCTGAAAGGCATTAGAAGGGTCTGGGGGCCTTTACATGGGTCTTGAGGGTCATTAGAAGGGTGTGGAGGCCTTTAGAAAGGCCCTGAAAGGCATTAGAAGGGTCTGGGGGCTTTTAGATGGGTCCTCAGGCAATCTAGAAGGGTCTAGGGGCATTTACATGGGTCTTGAGGGTCATTAGAAGGGTGTGGAGGCCTTTAGAAAGGCCCTGAAATGCATTAGAAGGGTCAAGGGGCTTTTAGATGGGTCCTGAGGCAATCTAGAAGGGTCTGGCGGCCTTTACATGGGTCTTGAGGGTCATTAGAAGGGTGTGGAGGCCTTTAGAAAGGCCCTGAGGGGCTCTAGAAGGGTCTGGGGGCTATTAGAAGCTTCCTGAGGGGGTCCAAAATGGTCTGGGGGCCTTTTTAAAGGCTCTCAGGGGGATTATAAGGGTCTCGCAGCCTTTAGAAAGGCCCTGAGTGGCATTACAAGGGTCTGGGGTCATATAGAAAGGCCCTGAGAGGTTCTAGAAGTGTCTGGGGTACTTTAGAAAGGCCCTGAGGGGCATTAGAAGGGTCTGGGTGCCTTTAGAATGGTCCTGAGGGGTTCTAGAAGGGTCTGGAGGCATTTAAAACTGTCCTGAGAGGCTCTAGAAGGGTCTGGGTGCCTTTATAAGGGTCCTGAGGGGCATTAGAAGGGTCTGGGGGCCTTTAGAATGCTCCTGAGGGGCAGTAGAAGGGTCTGGGGACCTTTATAAGTGTCCTGACGTGATCTAGAATGGTCTGGGAACCTTTATAAATGCCCTGATTTGCATTAGAAGGGTCTAAGGGCCTTTAGAAAGGTCCTGAGGGGCATTAGAAGGGTTTTGTGGCCTTAATAAGGGTCCTGATAGGCATTAGAAGGGTCTGGGGGCTTTTAGATGGGTCCTGAGGCAATCTAGAAGGGTCTAGGGGCCTTTACATGGGTCTTGACGGTCATTAGAAGGGTGTGGATGCCTTAGAAAGACCCTGAGGGGCTCTAGAAGGGTCTGGGGGCTATTAGAAGTGTCCAGAGGGGGTCCAGAAGGGTCTGGGGGCCTTTTTAAAGGCCCTCAGGGGGATTATAAGGGTCTCGCGGCCTTTAGAAAGGCCCTGAGTGGCATTACAGGGGTCTGGGTTGATATAGAAAGGCCCTGAGAGGTTCTAGAAGCGTCTGCTTTACTTTAGAAAGGCCCTTAGGGGCATTAGAAGGGTCTGGGGTCCTTTAGAATGGTCCTGAGGGGGTCTAGAAGGGTCTGGAGGCATTTAAAACTGCCCTGAGAGGCTCTAGAAGGGTCTGGGTGCCTTTATAAGGGTCCTGAGGGGCATTAGAAGATTCTGGGTGCCCTTATAAAAGCCCTGAGGGGAACTAGCAGGGTCTGGAGGACTTTAGAAGGGTCCTGAGGGGCTCTATAAGGGTCTGGGGGCCTTTAGAAGGGTCTTTAGGGGCTCTAGAAGGGTCTGGGGACCTTTAGAAAGGCCCTGTGGGGCATTAGAAGGGTCTGGGGGCCTTTAGAATGCTCCTGAGGGGCAGTAGAAGGGTCTGGGGACCTTTAGAAAGGCCCTGACGGGCATTAGAATGGTCTGAGGGCCTTTAGAAGTGTCCTGAGGGGCTCTAGAATGGTCTGGGGTCCTTTATAAGGGTCCTGACGGGCTCTAGAAGGGTCTGGGAACCTTTATAAATGCCCTGAGGGGCATTAGAAGGGTCTGAGGGCATTTAGAAAGGTCCTGAGGGGCATTAGAAGGGTCTTGTGGCCTTCATAAGGGTCCTGAAAGGCATTAGAAGGGTCTGGGGGCCTTTACATGGGTATTGAGGGTCATTAGAAGGGTGTGGAGGCCTTTAGAAAGGCCCTGAAAGGCATTAGAAGGGTCTGGGGGCTTTTAGATGGGTCCTGAGGCAATCTAGAAGGGTCTAGGGGCATTTAAATGGGTCTTGAGGGTCATTAGAAGGGTGTGGAGGCCTTTAGAAAGGCCCTGAAAGGCATTAGAAGGGTCTGGGGGCTTTTAGATGGGTCCTGAGGCAATCTAGAAGGGTCTGGCGGCCTTTACATGGGTCTTGAGGGTCATTAGAAGGGTGTGGAGGCCTTTAGAAAGGCCCTGAGGGGCTCTAGAAGGGTCTGGGGGCTATTAGAAGCTTCCTGAGGGGGTCCAGAAGGGTCTGGGGGCCTTTAGAAGGGTCCTGAGGGGCTCTATAAGGGTCTGGGGGCCTTTAGAAGGGTCTTCAGGTGCTCTAGAAGGGTCTGGGGACCTTTAGAAAGGCCCTGAGTGGCATTAGAAGGGTCTGGGTGCCTTTAGAAATGACCTGAGGGGCATTAGAAGGGTATGAGGGCATTTAGAAAGGTCCTGAAATGCATTAGAAGGGTCTGGGGGCTTTTAGATGGGTCCTTAGGCAATCTAGAATGGTCTGGGGGCCTTTACATGGGTCTTGAGGGTCATTAGAAGGGTGTGGATGCCTTTAGAAAGGCCCTGAGGGGCTCTAGAAGGGTCTGGGGGCTATTAGAAGCGTTCTGAGGGGGTCCAGAAGGGTCTGGGGGCCTTTTAAAAGGCCCTCAGGGGGATGATAAGGGTCACGCGGCCTTTAGAAAGGCCCTGAGTGGCATTACAAGGGTCTGGGTTCATATAGAAAGGCCCTGAGAGGATCTAGAAGTGTCTGATTTACTTTAGAAAGGCCCTGAGGGGCATTAGAAGGGTCTGGGTGCCTTTATAAGGGTCCTGTGGGGCATTAGAAGATTCTGGGTGCCCTTATAAAAGCCCTGAGGGGAACTAGAAGGGTCTAGTGGACTTTAGAAGGGTCCTGAGGGGCTCTTTAAGGGTCTGGGGGCCTTTAGAAGGGTCTTCAGGGGCTCTAGAAGGGTCTGGGGACCTTTAGAAAGGCCCTGTGGGGCATTAGAAGGGTCTGGGGGCCTTTAGAATGCTCCTGAGGGGCAGTAGAAGGGTCTGGGGACCTTTAGAAAGGCCCTGACGGGCATTAGAATGGTCTGCGGGCCTTTAGAAGTGTCCTGAGGGGCTCTAGAATGGTCTGGGGGCCTTTATAAGGGTCCTGACTGGCTCTAGAAGGGTCTGGGAACCTTTATAAATGCCCTGAGGGGCATTAGAAGGGTCTGAGGGCCTTTAGAAAGGTCCTGAGGGGCATTAGAAGGGTCTTGTGGCCTTCATAAGGGTCCTGAAAGGCATTAGAAGGGTCTGGGGGCTTTTAGATGGGTCCTGAGGCAATCTAGAAGGGTCTAGGGGCCTTTACATGGATCTTGAGGGTCATTAGAATGGTGTGAAGGCCTTTAGAAAGGCCCTGAAAGGCATTAGAAGGATCTGGGGGCTATTAGATGGGTCCTGAGGCAATCTGGAAGGGTCTAGGGGCCTTTACATGGGTCTTGAGGGTCATTAGAAGGGTGTGGAGGCCTTTAGAAAGGCGCTGAGGGGCTCTAGAAGAGTCTGGGGGCTATTAGAAGCATCCTGAGGGGGTCCAGAAGGGTCTGGTGGCCTTTTTAAAGGCCATCAGGGGGATTATAAGGGTCTCGCGGCCTTTAGAAAGGCCCTGAGTGGCATTAGAAGGGTCTGCGTGCCTTTAGAAATGTCCTGAGGTGCTCTAGAAGGGTCTGGGAACCTTTAGAAATGTCCTGAGGGGCATTAGAAGGGTCTGGGGGCCTTCAGAAATGTCCTGAGGGGCATTAGAAGTGTCTGGGGGCCTTTAGAATGGTCCTGAAGGGCTCTAGAAGGGTCTGGGGGCTATTAGAAGCATCCTGAGGTGGTCCAGAAGGGTCTGGGGGCCTTTTTAAAGGCCCTCAGGGGGATTATAAGAGTCTCGCTGCCTTTAGAAAGGCCCTGAGTGGCATTACAAGGGCCTGGGGTCATATAGAAAGGCCCTGAGAGGTTCTAGAAGTGTCTGGGGTACTTTAGAAAGGCCCTGAGGGGCATTAGAAGGGTCTGGGGGCCTTTAGAATGGTCCTGGGGGGTTCTAGAAGGGTCTTTAGGCATTTAAAATTGTCCTGAGAGGCTCTAGAAGGGTCTGGGTGCCTTTATAAGGGTCCTGAGGGGCATTAGAAGGGTCTGGGTGCCCTTATAAAAGCCCTGTGGGGAATTAGCAGGGTCTGGGGGACTTTAGAAGGGTCCTGAGGGGCTCTATAAGGGTCTGGGGGCCTTTAGAAGGGTCTTCAGGGGCTCTAGAAGGGTCTGGGGACCTTTAGAAAGGCCCTGTGGGGCATTAGAAGGGTCTGGGTGCCTTTAGAATGCTCCTGAGGGGCAGTAGAAGGGTCTGGGGACCTTTATAAGTGTCCTGACGTGATCTAGAAGGGTCTGGGAACCTTTATAAATGCCCTGAGTGGCATTAGAAGGGTCTGAGGGCCTTTAGAAAGGTCCTGAGGGGCATTAGAAGGGTCTTGTGGCCTTAATAAGGGTCCTGAAAGCATTAGAAGTGTCTGGGGTCTTTTAGATGGGTCCTGAGGCAATCTAGAAGGGTCTAGGGGCCTTTACATGGGTCTTGACGGTCATTAGAAGGGTGTGGATGCCTTTAGAAAGACCCTGAGGGGCTCTAGAAGGGTCTGGGGGCTATTAGAAGTGTCCAGAGGTGGTCCAGAAGGGTCTGGGGGCCTTTTTAAAGGCCCTCAGGGGGATTATAAGGGTCTCGCGGCCTTTAGAAAGGCCCTGAGTGGCATTACAGGGGTCTGGGTTGATATAGAAAGGCCCTGAGAGGTTCTAGAAGCGTCTGGTTTATTTTAGAAAGGCCCTGAGGGGCATTAGAAGGGTCTGGGTGCCTTTAGAATGGTCCTGAGCGGGTCTAGAAGGGTCTGGAGGCATTTAAAACTGCCCTGAGAGGGTCTAGAAGGGTCTGGGTGCCTTTATAATGGTCCTGAGGGGCATTAGAAGATTCTGGGGGCCCTTATAAAAGCCCTGAGGGGAACTAGCAGGGTCTGGGGGACTTTAGAAGGGTCCTGAGGGGCTCTATAAGGGTCTGGGGGCCTTTAGAAAGGTCTTCAGGGGCTCTAGAAGGGTCTGGGGACCTTTAGAAAGGCCCTGTGGGGCATTAGAAGGGTCTGGGGGCCTTTAGAATGCTCCTGAGGGGCAGTAGAAGGGTCTGGGGACCTTTAGAAAGGCCCTGACGGGCATTAGAATGGTCTGTGGGCCTTTAGAAGTGTCCTGAGGGGCTCTAGAATGGTCTGGGGGCCTTTATAAGGGTCCTGACGGGCTCTAGAAGGGTCTGGGAACCTTTATAAATGCCCTGAGGGGCATTAGAAGGGTCTGAGGGCCTTTAGAAAGGTCCTGAGGGGCATTAGAAGGGTCTTGTGGCCTTCATAAGGGTCCTGAAAGGCATTAGAAGGGTCTGGGGGCTTTTAGATGGGTCCTGAGGCAATCTAGAAGGGTCTAGGGGCCTTTACATGGGTCTTGAGGGTCATTAGAAGGGTGTGGAGGCCTTTAGAAAGGCCCTGAAAGGCATTAGAAGGGTCTGGGGGATTTTAGATGGGTCCTGAGGCATTCTACAAGGGTCTGGGGGCCTTTACATGGGTCTTGAGGGTCATTAGAAGGGTGTGGAGGCCTTTAGAAAGGCGCTGAGGGGCTCTAGAAGGGTCTGGGGGCTATTAGAAGCGTCCTTAGGGGGTCCATAAGGGTCTGTGGGCATTTTAAAAGACCTCAGGTGGATTATAAGGGTCTCGCGGCCTTTAGAAAGGCCCTGAGTGGCATTAGAAGGGTCTGGGTGCCTTTAGAAATGACCTGAGGGGCATTAGAAGGGTATGGGGGCCTTTAGAAAGGCCCTGAGGGGCATTAGAAGGGTCTGGGTGCCTTTAGAATGGTCCTGAGGGGGTCTAGAATGGTCTGGACGCATTTAAAACTGTCCTGAGAGTCTCTAGAAGGGTCTGGGTGCCTTTATAAGGGTCCTGAGGGGCATTAGAAGATTCTGGGTGCCCTTATAAAAGCCCTGAGGGGAATTAGCAGGGTCTGGGGGACTTTAGAAGGGTCCTGAGGGGCTCTATAAGGGTCTGGGGGCCTTTAGAATGGTCTTCAGGGTCTCTAGAAGGGTCTGGGGACCTTTAGAATGGCCCTGTGGGGCATTAGAAGGGTCTGGGGGCCTTTAGAATGCTCCTGAGGGGCAGTAGAAGGGTGTGGGGACCTTTATAAAGGCCCTGACCGGCATTAGAATGGTCTGCGGGATTTAGAAGTGTCCTGAGGGGCTCTAGAATGGTCTGGGGGCCTTTATAAGGGTCCTGACGGGCTCTAGAAGGGTCTGGGAACCTTTATAAATGCCCTGAGGGGCATTAAAAGGGTCTGAGGGCCTTTAGAAAGGTCCTGAGGGGCATTAGAAGGGTCTTGTGGCCTTCATAAGGGTCCTGAAAGGCATTAGAAGGGTCTGAGGGCTTTTAGATGGGTCCTGAGGCGATCTAGAAGGGTCTAGGGGCCTTTACATGGGTCTTGAGAGTCATTAGAAGGGTGTGGAGGCCTTTAGAAAGGCCCTGAAAGGCATTCGAAGGGTCTGGGGGCTTTTGAATGGGTCCTGAGGCAATCTAGAAGGGTCTGGGGGCCTTTACATGGGTCTTGAGGGTCATTAGAAGGGTGTGGATGCCTTTAGAAAGGCCCTGAGGGGCTCTAGAAGGGTCTGGGGGCTATTAGAAGCGTCCTGAGGGTGTCCAGAAGGGTCTGGGGGCCTTTTTAAAGGCCCTCAGGGGGATTATAAGGGTCTCGCGGCCTTTAGAAAGGCCCTGAGTGGCATTACAGGGGTCTGGGTTCATATAGAAAGGCCCTAAGAGGTTCTAGAAGCGTCTGGTTTACTTTAGAAAGGCCCTGAGGGGCATTAGAAGGGTATGGGTGCCTTTAGAATGGTCCTGAGGGGGTCTAGAAGGGTCTGGAGGCATTTAAAACTGTCCTGAGAGGCTCTAGAAGGGTCTGGGTGCCTTTATAAGGGTCCTGAGGGGCATTAGAAGATTCTGGGTGCCCTTATAAAAGCCCTGAGGGGAACTAGCAGGGTCTGGGGGACTTTAGAAGGGTCCTCAGTGGCTCTATAAGGGTCTGGGGGCCTTTAGAAGGGTCTTGAGGGGCTCTAGAAGGGTCTGGGAACCTTTATAAATGCCCTGAGGGGTATTAGAAGGGTCTGAGGGCCTTTTGAAAGGTCCTGAGGGGCATTAGAAGGGTCTGGGGGCCTTTAGAAAGGTCCTGAGAGGCATTAGAAGGGTCTGAGGGCCTTTAGAAAGGTCCTGAGGGGCATTAGAAGGGTCTTGTGGCCTTCATAATGGTCCTGAAAGGCATTAGAAGGGTCTGGGGTCTTTTCGATGGGTCCTGAGGCAATCTAGAAGGGTCTAGGGGCCTTTACATGGGTGTTGAGGGTCATTAGAAGGGTGTGGAGGCCTTTAGAAAGGCCCTGAAAGGCATTAGAAGGGTCTGGGGGCTTTCAGATGGGTCCTTATGCAATCTAGAAGGGTCTGGGGGCCTTTACATGGGTCTTGAGGGTCATTAGAAGGGTGTGGAGGCCTTTAGAAAGGACCTGAGGGGCTCTAGAAGGGTCTGGGGGCTATTAGAAGCGTCCTGAGGGGGTCCAGAAGGGTCTGGGGTCCTTTTTAAAGGCCCTCAGGGGGATTATAAGGGTCTCGCTGCCTTTAGAAAGGCCCTGAGTGGCATTACAAGGGACTGGGGTCATATAGAAAGGCCCTGAGAGGTTCTAGACGTGTCTGGGGTAATTTAGAAAGGCCCTGAGGGGCATTAGAAGGGTCTGGGTGCCCTTATAAAAGCCCTGAGGGGAATTAGCTGGGTCTGGGGGACTTCAGAAGTGTCCTTAGGGGCTCTATAAGGGTCTTGGGACCTTTAGAAGGGTCTTCAGGGGCTCTGGAAGGGTCTGGGGTCCTTTAGAAAGGCCCTGTGGGGCATTAGAAGGGTCTGGGGGCCTTTAGAATGCTCCTGAGGGGCAGTAGAAGGGTCTGGGGACCTTTAGAAAGGCCCTGACGGGCATTAGAATGGTCTGCGGAATTTAGAAGTGTCCTGAGGGGCTCTAGAATGGTCTGGGGGCCTTTATAAGGGTCCTGACGTGCTCTAGAAGGGTCTGGGAACCTTTATAAATGCCCTGAGGGGCATTAGAAGGGTCTGAGGGCCTTTAGAAAAGTCCTGAGGGGCTTCAGAAGGGTCTTGTGGCCTTCATAAGGGTCCTGAAAGGCATTAGAAGGGTCTGGGGTCTTTTAGATGGGTTCTTGGGCAATCTAGAAGGGTCTAGGGGCCTTTACATGGGTCTTGAGGGTCATTAGAAGGGTGTGGAGGCCTTTAGAAAGGCCCTGAAAGGCATTAGAAGGGTCTGGGGGCTTTTAGATGGGTCCTGATGCAATCTAGAAGGGTCTGGGGGCCTTTACATGGGTCTTGAGGGTCATTAGAAGGGTGTGGAGGCCTTTAGAAAGGCCCTGAGGGGCTCTAGAAATGTCTGGGGGCTATTAGAACTGTCCAGAGGGGGTCCAGAAGGGTCTGGGGTCCTTTTTAAAGGCCCTCAGGGGGATTATAAGGGTCTCGCGGCCTTTAGAAAGGCCCTGAGTGGCATTACAAGGGCCTGGGGTCATATAGAAAGGCCCTGAGAGGTTCTAGAAGCGTCTGGTATACTTTAGAAAGGTCCTGAGGGGCATTAGAAGGGTCTGGGTGCCTTTAGAATGGTCCTGAGGGGGTCTAGAAGGGTCTGGAGGCATTTAAAACTGTCCTGAGAGGCTCTAGAAGGGTCTGGGTGCCTTTATAAGGGTCCTGAGGGGCATTAGAAGGGTCTTGTGGCCTTCATAAGGGTCCTGAAAGGCATTAGAAGGGTCTGGAAGCTTTTAGATGGGTCCTGAGGCAATCTAGAAGGGTCTAGGGGCCTTTACATGGGTCTTGAGGGTCATTAGAAGGGTGTGGAGGCCTTTAGAAAGGCCCTGAAAGGCATTAGAAGGTTCTGGGGGCTTTTAGATGGGTCCTCAGGCATTCTACAAGGGTCTGGGGTCCTTTACATGGGTCTTGAGGGTCATTAGAAGGGTGTGGAGGCCTTTAGAAAGGCCCTGAGGGGCTCTAGAAGGGTCTGGGGTCTATTAGAAGCGTCCTGAGGGGGTCCAGAAGGGTCTGGGGGCCTATTTAAAGGCCCTCAGGGGGATTCTAAGGGTCTCGTGGCCTTTAGAAAGGCCCTGAGTGGGATTAGAAGGGTCTGGGTGCCTTTAGAAATGACCTGAGGGGCATTAGAAGGGTCTGGGGGCCTTTGTAATGCTCCTGAGGGGCAGTAGAAGGGTCTGGGGACCTTTGTAAGTGTCCTGACGGGCTCTAGAAGGGTCTGGGAACCTTTATAAATGCCCTGAGGGGCATTAGAAGGGTCTGAGGTCCTTTAGAAAGGTCCTGAAGGGCATTAGAAGGTTCTTGTGGCCTTCATAAGGGTCCTGAAAGGCATTAGAAGGGTCTGGGGGCTTTTAGATGGGTCTTGAGGGTCATTAGAAGGGTGTGGATGCCTTTAGAAAGGCCCTGAAGAGCTCTAGAAGGGTCTGGGGTCTATTAGAAGCGTCCTGAGGGGGTCCAGAAGGGTCTGGGGGCCTTTTTAAAGGCCCTCAGGGGGATTATAAGGGTCTCGCGGCCTTTAGAAAGGCCCTGAGTGGCATTACATGGGCCTGGGGACATATAGAAAGGCCCTGAGATGTTCTAGAACTGTCTGGGGTACTTTAGAAAGGCCCTGAGGGGCATTAGAAGGGTCTGGGGGCCTTTAGAATGGTCCTGAGGGGTTCTAGAAGGGTCTGGAGGCATTTAAAACTGTCCTGAGAGGCTCTAGAAGGGTCTGGGTGCCTTTATAAGGGTCCTGAGGGGCATTACAAGGGTATGGGTGCCCTTATAAAAGCCCTGAGGGGAATTAGCAGGGTCTGGGGAACTTTAGAATGGTCCTGAGGGGCTCTATATGGGTCTGGGGGCCTTTAGATGGGTCTTCAGGGGCTCTAGAAGGGTCTGGGGACCTTTAGAAAGGCCCTGTGGGGCATTAGAAGTGTCTGGGGGCCATTAGAATGATCCTGAGGGGCAGTAGAGGGGTCTGGGGACCTTTATAAGGGTCCTGACGGGCTCTAGAAGGGTCTGGGAACCTTTATAAATGCCCTGAGGGGCATTAGAAGGGTCTGAGGGCCTTTAGAAAGGTCCTGAGGGGCATTACAAGGGTCTTGTGGTCTTAATAAGGGTCCTGAAAGGCATTAGAAGGGTCTGGGGCTTTTAGATGGGTCCTGAGGCAATCTAGAAGGGTCTAGGGGCCTTTACATGGGGCTTGAGGGTCATTAGAAGGGTGTGGAGGCCTTTAGAAGGGTCCTGAGGGGCATTAGAAGGGTCTGGGGGCTTTTAGATGGGTCCTGAGGCAATCTAGAAAGGTCTGGCGGCCTTTACATGGGTCTTGAGGGTCATTAGAAGGGTGTGGATGCCTTTAGAAAGGCCCTGAGGGGCATTAGAAGGGTCTGGGTGCCTTTAGAATGGTCCTGAGCGGGTCTAGAAGGGTCTGGAGGCATTATAAACTGTCCTGAGAGGCTCTAGAAGGGTCTGGGTGCGTTTATAAGGGTCCTGAGGGGCATTAGAAGATTCTGGGTGCCCTTATAAAAGACCTGAGGGGAACTAGCAGGGTCTGGGGGACTTTAGAAGGGTCCTGAGGGGCTCTATAAGGGTCTGGGGACCTTTAGAAGGGTCTTGAGAGGCTCTAGAAGGGTCTGGGGACCTTTAGAAAGGCCCTGTGGGGCATTAGAAGGGTCTGGGGGCCTTTAGAATGCTCCTGAGGGGCAGGAGAAGGGTCTGGGGACCTTTATAAAGCCCTGACCGGCATTAGAATGGTCTGCGGGCCTTTAGAAGTGTCCTGAGGGGCTCTAGAATGGTCTGGGGGCCTTTATAAGGGTCCTGACGGGCTCTAGAAGGGTCTGGGAACCTTTATAAATGCCCTGAGGGGCATTAGAAGGGTCTGAGGGCCTTTAGAAAGGTCCAGAGGGGCATTAGAAGGGTCTTGTGGCCTTCATAAGGGTCCTGAAAGGCATTAGAAGGGTCTGGGGGCTTTTAGATGGGTCCTGAGGCAATCTAGAAGGGTCTAGGGGCCTTTACATGGGTCTTAAGGGTCATTAGAAGGGTGTGGAGGCCTTTAGAAAGGCCCTGAAAGGCATTAGAAGGGTCTGGGGGCTTTTAGATGGGTCCTGAGGCAATCTAGAAGGGTCTAGGGGCCTTTACATGGGTCTTGAGGGTCATTAGAAGGGTGTGGAGGCCTTTAGAAAGGCCCTGAAGGACTCTAGAATGGTCTGGGGGCTATTAGAAGCGTCCTGAGGGGGTCCAGAAGGGTCTGGGGGCATTTTAAAGGCCCTCAGGGGGATTATAAGGGTCTCGCGGCCTTTAGAAAGGCCCTGAGTAGCATTAGAAGGGTCTGGGTGCCTTTAGAAATGACCTGAGGGGCATTAGAAGGGTATGGGGGCCTTTAGAAAGTCCCTGAGGGGCATTAGAAGGGTCTGGGTGCCTTTAGAATGGTCCTGAGGGGGTCTAGAAGGGTCTGGACGCATTTAAAACTGTCCTGAGAGGCTCTAGAAGGGTCTGGGTGGCTTTATAAGGGTCCTGAGGGGCATTAGAAGATTCTGGGTGCCCTTATAAAAGCCCTGAGGGGAATTAGCAGGGTCTGGGGGACTTTAGAAGGGTCCTGAGGGGCTCTATAAGGGTCTGGGGGCCTTTAGAATGGTCTTCAGGGGCTCTAGAAGGGTCTGGGGGCCTTTAGAATGCTCCTGAGGGGCAGTAGAAGGGTCTGGGGACCTTTATAAAGGCCCTGACGGGCATTAGAATGGTCTGCGGGATTTAGAAGTGTCCTGAGGGGCTCTAGAATGGTCTGGGGGCCTTTATAAGGGTCCTGACGGGCTCTAGAAGGGTCTGGGAACCTTTATAAATGCCCTGAGGGGCATTAGAAGGTTCTGAGGGCCTTTAGAAAGGTCCTGAGGGGCATTACAAGGGTCTGGTGGCCTTCATAAGGGTCCTGAAAGGCATTAGAAGGGTCTGGGGGCTTTTAGATGGGTCCTGAGGCAATCTAGAAGGGTCTGGGGGCCTTTACATGGGTCTTGAGGGTCATTAGAAGGGTGTGGAGGCCTTTAGAAAGGCCCTGAGGGGCTCTAGAAGGGTCTGGGGGCTATTAGAAGCGTCCTGAGGGGGTCCAGAAGGGTCTGGGGGCCTTTTTAAAGGTCCTCAGGGGGATTATAAGGGTCTCGCAGCCTTTAGAAAGGCCCTGAGTGGCATTAGAAGGGTCTGGGTGCCTTTAGAAATGTCCTGAGGGGCTCTTCAATGGTCTGGGGGCCTTTAGAAATGTCCTGAGGGTCATTAGAAGGGTGTGGGGGCCTTTAGAAAGGCCCTGAGGGGCATTACAAAGGTCTGGGGTCATATAGAAAGGCCCTGAGAGGTTCTAGAAGTGTCTGGAGTAATTTAGAAAGGCCCTGCGGGGCATTAGAAGGGTCTGAGGGCCTTTAGAAGGGTCCTGAGGGGCATTAGAAGGGTCTGGGGGCCTTTAGAAGGGTCCTGAGGGGCATTAGAAGGGTCTGGGGACCTTTAGAATGGTCCTGAGTGGGCCTAGAAAGGTCTGGAGGCTTTTAAAACTGTCCTGAGAGGCTCTAGAAGGGTCTGGGAACCTTTATAAATGCCCTGAGGGGCATTAGAAGGGTCTGAGGGCCTTTAGAAAGGTCCTGAGGGGCATTAGAAGGGTCTTGTGGCCTTCATAAGGGTCCTGAAAGGCATTAGAAGGGTCTGAGGGCTTTTAGATGGGTCCTGAGGCAATCTAGAAGGGTCTGGGGGCCTTTACATGGGTCTTGAGGGTCATTAGAAGGGTGTGGAGGCCTTTAGAAAGGCCCTGAGGGGCTCTAGAAGGGTCTGGGGGCTATTAGAAGCTTCCTGAGGGGGTTCAGAAGGGTCTGGGGGCCTTTTTAAAGGCCCTCAGGGGGATTATAAGGGTCTCGCGGCCTTTAGAAAGGCCCTGAGTGGCATTACAAGGTTCTGGGTGCCTTTAGAAATGACCTGAGGGGCATTAGAAGGGTATGGGGGCCTTTAGAAAGGCCCTGAGGGGCATTAGAAGGGTCTGGGGGCCTTTAGAATGGTCCTGAGCGGGTCTAAAAGGGTCTGGAGGCATTTAAAACTGTCCTGAGAGGCTCTAGAAGGGTCTGGGTGCCTTTATAAGGGTCCTGAGGGGCATTAGAAGATTCTGGGTGCCCTTATAAAAGACCTGAGGGGAACTAGCAGGGTCTGGGAGACTTTAGAAGGGTCCTGAGGGGCTCTATAAGGGTCTGGGGGCCTTTAGAAGGGTCTTCAGGGGCTCTAGAAGGGTCTGGGGACCTTTAGAAAGGCCCTGACGGGCATTAGAATGGTCTGCGGGCCTTTAGAAGTGTCCTGAGGGGCTCTAGAATGGTCTGGGGGCCTTTATAAGGGTCCTGACGGGCTCTAGAAGGGTCTGGGAACCTTTATAAATGCCCTGAGGGGCATTAGAAGGGTCTGAGGGCCTTTAGAAAGGTCCTGAGGGGCATTAGAAGGGTCTTGCGACCTTCATAAGGGTCCTGAAAGGCATTAGAAGGGTCTGGGGTCTTTTAGATGGGTCCTGAGGCAATCTAGAAGGGTCTGGGGGCCTTTACATGGGTCTTGAGGGTCATTAGAAGGGTGTGGAGGCCTTTAGAAAGGCCCTGAAATGCATTAGAAGGGTCTGGGGGCTTTTGGATGGGTCCTGAGGCAATCTAGAAGGGTCTGGGGGCCTTTACATGGGTCTTGAGGGTCATTAGAAGGGTGTGGAGGCCTTTAGAAAGGCCCTGAGGGGCTCTAGAAGGGTCTGGGGTCTATTAGAAGCGTCCTGAGGGGGTCCAGAAGGGTCTGGGGTCCTTTTTAAAGGTCCTCAGGGGGATTATAAGGGTCTCGCAGCCTTTAGAAAGGCCCTGAGTGGCATTAGAAGGTTCTGGGTGCCTTTAGAAATGTCCTGAGGGGCTCTTGAAGGGTCTGGGGGCCTTTAGAAATGTCCTGAGGGGCATTAGAAGGGTATGGGGGCCTTTAGAAAGGCCCTGAGTGGCATTACAAGGGTCTGGGGTCATATAGAAAGGCCCTGAGAGGTTCTAGAAGTGTCTGGGGTACTTTAGAAAGGCCCTGAGGGGCATTAGAAGGGTCTGGGGGCCTTTAGAAGGGTCCTGAGCGGCATTAGAAGGGTCTGGAAGCTTTTAGAATGGTCCTGAGGGGGTCTAGAAGGGTCTGGAGGCATTTAAAACTGTCCTGGGAGGCTCTAGAAGGGTCTGGGTGGCTTTATAAGGGTCCTGAGGGGCATTAGAAGATTCTGGGTGCCCTTATAAAAGCCCTGAGGGGAATTAGCAGGGTCTGGGGGACTTTAGAAGGGTCCTGAGGGGCTCTATAAGGGTCTGGGGGACCTTTAAAAGGCCCTGTGGGGCATTAGAAGGGTCTGGGTGCCTTTAGAAATGACCTGAGGGGCAGTAGAAGGGTCTGGGGACCTTTATAAATGCCCTGACGGGCATTAGAATGGTCTGCGGGCCTTTAGAAGTGTCCTGAGGGGCTCTAGAATGGTCTGGGGGCCTTTATAAATGCCCTGAGGGGCATTAGAAGGGTCTGAGGGCCTTTAGAAAGGTCCTGAGGGGCATTAGAAGGGTCTTGTGGCCTTCATAAGGGTCCTGAAAGGCATTAGAAGGGTCTGGGGGCTTTTAAATGGGTCCTGAGGCAATCTAGAAGGGTCTGGGGGCCTTTACATGGGTCTTGAGGGTCATTAGAAGGGTGTGGAGGCCTTTAGAAAGGCCCTGAAAGGCATTAGAAGGGTCTCGGGGCTTTTAGATGGGTCCTGAGGCATTCTAGAAGGGTCTGGGGGCCTTTACATGGGTCTTGAGGGTCATTAGAAGGGTGTGGAGGCCTTTAGAAAGGCCCTGAGGGGCTCTAGAATGGTCTGGGGGCTATTAGAAGCGTCCTGAAGGGGTCCAGAAGGGTCTGGGGTCATTTTAAAGGCCCTCAGGGGTATTATAAGGGTCTCGCGGCCTTTAGAAAGGCCCTGAGTGGCATTAGAAGGGTCTGGGTGCCTTTAGAAATGACCTGAGGGGCATTAGAAGGGTATGGGGGCCTTTAGAAAGGCCCTGAGGGGCATTAGAAGGGTCTGGGTGCCTTTAGAATGGTCCTGAGGGGGTCTAGAAGGGTCTGGACGCATTTAAAACTGTCCTGGGAGGCTCTAGAAGGGTCTGGGTGGCTTTATAAGGGTCCTGAGGGGCATTAGAAGATTCTGGGTGCCCTTATAAAAGACCTGAGGGGAATTAGCAGGGTCTGGGGGAATTTAGAAGAGTCCTGAGGGGGTCCAGAAGGGTCTGGGGACTTTTTAGAGGATCTCAGGGGGATTATAAAGATCTCGCGGCCTTTAGAAAGGCCCTGAGTGGCATTACAAAGGTCTGGGGTCATATAGAAAGGCCCTGAGAGGTTCTAGAAGTGTCTGGGGTACTTTAGAAAGGCCCTGAGGTGGATTAGAAGGGTATGGGGGCCCTTAGAAAGGCCCCTCAGGGGGATTATAAGGGTCTCGCGGCCTTTAGAAAGGCCCTGAGTTGCATTCCAAGGGTCTGGGGTCATATAGAAAGGCCCTGAGAGGTTCTAGAAGTGTCTGGCGTACTTTAGAAAGGCCCTGAGGGGCATTAGAAGGGTCTGGGTGCCTTTAGAATGGTCCTGAGGGGTTCTAGAAGGGTCTGGAGGCATTTAAAACTGTCCTGAGAGGCTCTAGAAGGGTCTGGGTGCCTTTATAAGGGTCCTGAGGGGCATTAGAAGATTCTGGGTGCCCTTATAAAAGCCCTGAGGGGAACTAGCAGAGTCTGGGGGACTTTAGAAGGGTCCTGAGGGGCTCTATAAGGGTCTGGGGGCCTTTAGAATGGTCTTCAGGTGCTCTAGAAGGGTCTGGGGACCTTTAGAAAGGCCCTGTGGGGCATTAGAGGGGTCTGGGGGCCTTTAGAATGCTCTTCAGGGGCAGTAGAAGGGTCTGGGGACCTTTAGAAAGGCCCTGTGGGGCATTAGAAGGGTCTGGAGGCCTTTAAAATGCTCATGAGGGGCAGTAGAAGGGTATGGGGACATTTATAAGTGTCCTGACGGACACTAGAAGGGTCTGGGAACCTTTATAAATGCCCTGAGGGGCATTAGAAGGGTCTGAGGGCCTTTAGAAAGGTTCTGAGGGGCATTAGAATGGTCTTGTGGCCTTCATAAGGGTCCTGAAAGGCATTAGAAGGGTCTGGGGGCTTTTAGATGGGTCCTGAGGCAATCTAGAAGGGTCTAGGGGCCTTTACATGGGTCTTGAGGGTCATTAGAAGGGTGTGGAGGCCTTTAGAAAGGCCCTGACGGGCTCTAGAAGGGTCTGGGGGCTATTAGAAGCTTCCTGAGGGGGTCCAGAAGGGTCTGGGGGCCTTTTTAAAGGCCCTCAGGGGGATTATAAGGGTCTCGCGGCCTTTAGAAAGGCCCTGAGTGGCATTACAAGGGTCTGGGGTCATATAGAAAGGCCCTGAGAGGTTCTAGAAGTGTCTGGGGTACTTTAGAAAGGCCCTGAGTGGCATTAGAAGGGTCTGGGGTCCTTTAGAATGGTCCTGAGGGGTTCTAGAAGGGTCTGGAGGCATTTAAAACTGTCCTGAGAGGCTCTAGAAGGGTCTGGGTGCCTTTATAAGGGTCCTGAGGGGCATTAGAAGATTCTGGGTGCACTTATAAAAGCCCTGAGGGGAACTAGCAGGGTCTGGGGGACTTTAGAAGGGTCCTGAGGGGCTCTATAAGGGTCTGGGGGCCTTTAGAATGGTCTTCAGGGGCTCTAGAAGGGTCTGGGGACCTTTAGAAAGGCCCTGTGGGGCATTAGAAGGGTCTGGGGGCCTTTAGAATGTTCTTCAGGGGCAGTAGAAGGGTCTGGGGACCTTTAGAAAGGCCCTGTGGGGCATTAGAATTGTCTGGGGGCCTTTATAAGGGTCCTGACGGGCTCTAGAAGGGTCTGGGAACCTTTATAAATGCCCTGAGGGGCATTAGAAGGGTCTGAGGGCCTTTAGAATGCTCCTGAGGGGCAGTAGAAGGGTCTGGGGACATTTATAAGTGTCCTGACCGGCTCTAGAAGGGTCTGGGAACCTTTATATATGCCCTGAGGGGCATTAGAAGGGTCTGAGGTCCTTTAGAAAGGTTCTGAGGGGCATCAGAAAGGTCTTGTGGCCTTCATAAGGGTCCTGAAAGGCATTAGAAGGGTCTGGGTGCTTTTAGATTGGTCCTGAGCCAATCTAGAAGAGTCTAGGGGCCTTTACATGGGTCTTGAGGGTCATTAGATGGGTGTGGAGGCCTTTAGAAAGGCCCTGAAAGGCATTAGAAGGGTCTGGGGGCTTTTAGATGGGTCCTGAGGCAATCTAGAAGGGTCTAGGGGCCTTTACATGGGCCTTGAGAGTCATTAGAAGGGTGTGGAGTCCTTTAGAAAGGCCCTGAGGGGCTCTAGAAGGGTCTGGGGGCTATTAGAATCGTCCTGAGGGGGTCCAGAAGGGTCTGGGGGCCTTTTTAAGGGCCCTCAGGGGGATTATAAGGGTCTCGCGGCCTTTAGAAAGGCCCTGAGTGGCATTAGAAGGGTCTGGGGTCATATAGAAAGGCCCTGAGAGGTTCTAGAAGTGTCTGGGGTACTTTAGAAAGGCCCTGAGGGGCATTAGAAGGGTCTGTGGGCCTTTAGAATGGTCCTGAGGGGGTCTAGAAGGGTCTGGAGGCATTTAAAACTGTCCTGAGAGGCTCTAGAAGGGTCTGGGTGCCTTTATAAGGGTCCTGAGGGGCATTAGAAGGGTTTCGGTGCCCTTATAAAAGCCCTGAGGGAATTAGCAGGGTCTGGGGGACTTTAGAAGGGTCCTGAGGGGCTCTATAAGGGTCTGGGGGCCTATAGAAGGGTCTTCAGGGGCTCTAGAAGGGTCTGGGGACCTTTAGAAATGCCCTGAGGGGCATTAGAAGGGTCTGGGGGCCTTTAGAAAGGCCCTGAATGGCATTAGAAGGGTCTGGGTGCTTTTAGATGGGTCCTGAGGCAATCTAGAAGGGTCTGGGGGCCTTTACATGGGTCTTGAGGGTCATTAGAAGGGTGTGGAGACCTTTAGAAAGGCCTGAGGGGGCTCTAGAAGGGTCTGGGGGCTATTAGAAGCGTCCTGAGGGGGTCCAGAAGGGTCTGGGGGCCTTTTTAAAGGCCCTCAGGGGGATTATAAGGGTCTTGCGGCATTTAGAAAGGCTCTGAGTGGCATTACAAGGGTCTGGGTTCTTATAGAAAGGCCCTGAGAGGTTCTAGAAGTGTCTGGGGTACTTTAGAAAGGCCCTGAGGGGCATTAGAAGGGTCTGGGGGCCTTTAGAATGGTCCTGAGGGGGTCTAGAAGGGTCCTGGACGCATTTAAAACTGTCCTGAGAGGCTCTAGAAGGGTCTGGGTGCCTTTATAATGGTCCTGAGGGGCATTAGAAGATTCTGGTGCCCTTATAAAAGCCCTGAGGGGAACTAGCAGGGTCTGGGGGACTTTAGAAGGGTCCTGAGGGGCTCTATAAGGATCTGGGGGCATTTAGAATGGTCTTCAGGGGCTCTAGAAGGGTCTGGGGACCTTTAGAAAGGCCCTGTGTGGCATTAGAAGGGTCTGGGGGCCTTTAGAATGCTCCTGAGGGGCAGTAGAAGGGTCTGGGGACCTTTAGAAAGGCCCTGACGGGCATTAGAATGGTCTGCGGGCCTTTAGAAGTGTCCTGAGGGGCTCTAGAATGGTCTGGGGGCCTTTATAAGGGTCCTGACGGGCTCTAGAAGGGTCTGGGAACCTTTATAAATGCCCTGAGGGGCATTAGAAGGGTCTGAGGGCCTTTAGAAAGGTCCTGAGGGGCATTAGAAGGGTCTTGTGGCCTTCATAAGGGTCCTGAAAGGCATTAGAAGGGTCTGGGGGCTTTTAGATGGGTCCTGAGGCAATCTAGAAGGGTCTGGGGGCCTTTACATGGGTCTTGAGGGTCATTAGAAGGGTGTGGAGGCCTTTAGAAAGGCCCTGAGGGGCTCTAGAATGGTCTGGGGGCTATTAGATGCATCCTGAAGGGGTCCAGAAGGGTCTGGGGGCCTTTTTAAAGGCCCTCAGTGGGATTATAAGGGTCTCGCTGCCTTTAGAAAGGCCCTGAGTGGCATTACAAGGGCCTGGGGTCATATAGAAAGGCCCTGAGAGGTTCTAGAAGTGTCTGGGGTATTTTAGAAAGGCCCTGAGGGGCATTAGAAGGGTCTGGGGGCCTTTAGAATGGTCCTGGGGGGTTCTAGAAGGGTCTTTAGGCATTTAAAACTGTCCTGAGAGGCTCTAGAAGGGTCTGGGTACCTTTATAAGGGTCCTGAGGGGCATTAGAAGGGTCTGGGGGCCTTTAGAATGCTCCTGAGGGGCAGTAGAAGGGTCTGGGGACCTTTATAAGTGTCCTGACGTGATCTAGAATGGTCTGGGAACCTTTATAAATGCCCTGAGTGGCATTAGAAGGGTCTAAGGGCCTTTAGAAAGGTCCTGAGGGGCATTAGAAGGGTCTTCGGGCCTTTAGAAGTGTCCTGAGGGGCTCTAGAATGGTCTGGGGTCCTTTATAAGGGTCCTGACGGTCTCTAGAAGGGTCTGGGAACCTTTATAAATGCCCTGAGGGGCATTAGAAGGGTCTGAGGGCATTTAGAAAGGTCCTGAGGGGCATTAGAAGGGTCTTGTGGCCTTCATAATGGTCCTGAAAGGCATTAGAAGGGTCTGGGGGCCTTTACATGGGTCTTGAGGGTCATTAGAAGGGTGTGGAGGCCTTTAGAAAGGCCCTGAAAGGCATTAGAAGGGTCTGGGGGCTTTTAGATGGGTCCTGAGGCAATCTAGAAGGGTCTAGGGGCATTTACATGGGTCTTGAGGGTCATTAGAAGGGTGTGGAGGCCTTTAGAAAGGCCCTGAAAGGCATTAGAAGGGTCTGGGGGCTTTTAGATGGGTCCTGAGGCAATCTATAAGGGTCTGGCGGCCTTTACATGGGTCTTGAGGGTCATTAGAAGGGTGTGGAGGCCTTTAGAAAGGCCCTGAGGGGCTCTAGAAGGGTCTGGGGGCTATTAGAAGCTTCCTGAGGGGGTCCAGAAGGGTCTGGGGGCCTTTTTAAAGGCCCTCAGGGGGATTATAAGGGTCTCGCGGCCTTTAGAAAGGCCCTGAGTTGCATTCCAAGGGTCTGGGGTCATATAGAAAGGCCCTGAGAGGTTCTAGAAGTGTCTGGGGTACTTTAGAAAGGCCCTGAGGGGCATTAGAAGGGTCTGGGTGCCTTTAGAATGGTCCTGAGGGGTTCTAGAAGGGTCTGGAGGCATTTAAAACTGTCCTGAGAGGCTCTAGAAGGGTCTGGGTGCCTTTATAAGGGTCCTGAGGGGCATTAGAAGATTCTGGGTGCCCTTATAAAAGCCCTGAGGGGAACTAGCAGAGTCTGGGGGACTTTAGAAGGGTCCTGAGGGGCTCTATAAGGGTCTGGGGGCCTTTAGAATGGTCTTCAGGTGCTCTAGAAGGGTCTGGGGACCTTTAGAAAGGCCCTGTGGGGCATTAGAGGGGTCTGGGGGCCTTTAGAATGCTCTTCAGGGGCAGTAGAAGGGTCTGGGGACCTTTAGAAAGGCCCTGTGGGGCATTAGAAGGGTCTGGAGGCCTTTAAAATGCTCATGAGGGGCAGTAGAAGGGTATGGGGACATTTATAAGTGTCCTGACGGACACTAGAAGGGTCTGGGAACCTTTATAAATGCCCTGAGGGGCATTAGAAGGGTCTGAGGGCCTTTAGAAAGGTTCTGAGGGGCATTAGAATGGTCTTGTGGCCTTCATAAGGGTCCTGAAAGGCATTAGAAGGGTCTGGGGGCTTTTAGATGGGTCCTGAGGCAATCTAGAAGGGTCTAGGGGCCTTTACATGGGTCTTGAGGGTCATTAGAAGGGTGTGGAGGCCTTTAGAAAGGCCCTGACGGGCTCTAGAAGGGTCTGGGGGCTATTAGAAGCTTCTTGAGGGGGTCCAGAAGGGTCTGGGGGCCTTTTTAAAGGCCCTCAGGGGGATTATAAGGGTCTCGCGGCCTTTAGAAAGGCCCTGAGTGGCATTACAAGGGTCTGGGGTCATATAGAAAGGCCCTGAGAGGTTCTAGAAGTGTCTGGGGTACTTTAGAAAGGCCCTGAGTGGCATTAGAAGGGTCTGGGGTCCTTTAGAATGGTCCTGAGGGGTTCTAGAAGGGTCTGGAGGCATTTAAAACTGTCCTGAGAGGCTCTAGAAGGGTCTGGGTGCCTTTATAAGGGTCCTGAGGGGCATTAGAAGATTCTGGGTGCACTTATAAAAGCCCTGAGGGGAACTAGCAGGGTCTGGGGGACTTTAGAAGGGTCCTGAGGGGCTCTATAAGGGTCTGGGGGCCTTTAGAATGGTCTTCAGGGGCTCTAGAAGGGTCTGGGGACCTTTAGAAAGGCCCTGTGGGGCATTAGAAGGGTCTGGGGGCCTTTAGAATGTTCTTCAGGGGCAGTAGAAGGGTCTGGGGACCTTTAGAAAGGCCCTGTGGGGCATTAGAATTGTCTGGGGGCCTTTATAAGGGTCCTGACGGGCTCTAGAAGGGTCTGGGAACCTTTATAAATGCCCTGAGGGGCATTAGAAGGGTCTGAGGGCCTTTAGAATGCTCCTGAGGGGCAGTAGAAGGGTCTGGGGACATTTATAAGTGTCCTGACCGGCTCTAGAAGGGTCTGGGAACCTTTATATATGCCCTGAGGGGCATTAGAAGGGTCTGAGGTCCTTTAGAAAGGTTCTGAGGGGCATCAGAAAGGTCTTGTGGCCTTCATAAGGGTCCTGAAAGGCATTAGAAGGGTCTGGGTGCTTTTAGATTGGTCCTGAGCCAATCTAGAAGAGTCTAGGGGCCTTTACATGGGTCTTGAGGGTCATTAGATGGGTGTGGAGGCCTTTAGAAAGGCCCTGAAAGGCATTAGAAGGGTCTGGGGGCTTTTAGATGGGTCCTGAGGCAATCTAGAAGGGTCTAGGGGCCTTTACATGGGCCTTGAGAGTCATTAGAAGGGTGTGGAGTCCTTTAGAAAGGCCCTGAGGGGCTCTAGAAGGGTCTGGGGGCTATTAGAATCGTCCTGAGGGGGTCCAGAAGGGTCTGGGGGCCTTTTTAAGGGCCCTCAGGGGGATTATAAGGGTCTCGCGGCCTTTAGAAAGGCCCTGAGTGGCATTAGAAGGGTCTGGGGTCATATAGAAAGGCCCTGAGAGGTTCTAGAAGTGTCTGGGGTACTTTAGAAAGGCCCTGAGGGGCATTAGAAGGGTCTGTGGGCCTTTAGAATGGTCCTGAGGGGGTCTAGAAGGGTCTGGAGGCATTTAAAACTGTCCTGAGAGGCTCTAGAAGGGTCTGGGTGCCTTTATAAGGGTCCTGAGGGGCATTAGAAGGGTTTCGGTGCCCTTATAAAAGCCCTGAGGGAATTAGCAGGGTCTGGGGGACTTTAGAAGGGTCCTGAGGGGCTCTATAAGGGTCTGGGGGCCTATAGAAGGGTCTTCAGGGGCTCTAGAAGGGTCTGGGGACCTTTAGAAATGCCCTGAGGGGCATTAGAAGGGTCTGGGGGCCTTTAGAAAGGCCCTGAATGGCATTAGAAGGGTCTGGGTGCTTTTAGATGGGTCCTGAGGCAATCTAGAAGGGTCTGGGGGCCTTTACATGGGTCTTGAGGGTCATTAGAAGGGTGTGGAGACCTTTAGAAAGGCCCTGAGGGGCTCTAGAAGGGTCTGGGGGCTATTAGAAGCGTCCTGAGGGGGTCCAGAAGGGTCTGGGGGCCTTTTTAAAGGCCCTCAGGGGGATTATAAGGGTCTTGCGGCATTTAGAAAGGCTCTGAGTGGCATTACAAGGGTCTGGGTTCTTATAGAAAGGCCCTGAGAGGTTCTAGAAGTGTCTGGGGTACTTTAGAAAGGCCCTGAGGGGCATTAGAAGGGTCTGGGGGCCTTTAGAATGGTCCTGAGGGGGTCTAGAAGGGTCTGGACGCATTTAAAACTGTCCTGAGAGGCTCTAGAAGGGTCTGGGTGCCTTTATAATGGTCCTGAGGGGCATTAGAAGATTCTGGGTGCCCTTATAAAAGCCCTGAGGGGAACTAGCAGGGTCTGGGGGACTTTAGAAGGGTCCTGAGGGGCTCTATAAGGGTCTGGGGGCATTTAGAATGGTCTTCAGGGGCTCTAGAAGGGTCTGGGGACCTTTAGAAAGGCCCTGTGTGGCATTAGAAGGGTCTGGGGGCCTTTAGAATGCTCCTGAGGGGCAGTAGAAGGGTCTGGGGACCTTTAGAAAGGCCCTGACGGGCATTAGAATGGTCTGCGGGCCTTTAGAAGTGTCCTGAGGGGCTCTAGAATGGTCTGGGGGCCTTTATAAGGGTCCTGACGGGCTCTAGAAGGGTCTGGGAACCTTTATAAATGCCCTGAGGGGCATTAGAAGGGTCTGAGGGCCTTTAGAAAGGTCCTGAGGGGCATTACAAGGGTCTTGTGGCCTTCATAAGGGTCCTGAAAGGCATTAGAAGGGTCTGGGGGCTTTTAGATGGGTCCTGAGGCAATCTAGAAGGGTCTGGGGGCCTTTACATGGGTCTTGAGGGTCATTAGAAGGGTGTGGAGGCCTTTAGAAAGGCCCTGAGGGGCTCTAGAATGGTCTGGGGGCTATTAGATGCATCCTGAAGGGGTCCAGAAGGGTCTGGGGGCCTTTTTAAAGGCCCTCAGTGGGATTATAAGGGTCTCGCTGCCTTTAGAAAGGCCCTGAGTGGCATTACAAGGGCCTGGGGTCATATAGAAAGGCCCTGAGAGGTTCTAGAAGTGTCTGGGGTATTTTAGAAAGGCCCTGAGGGGCATTAGAAGGGTCTGGGGGCCTTTAGAATGGTCCTGGGGGGTTCTAGAAGGGTCTTTAGGCATTTAAAACTGTCCTGAGAGGCTCTAGAAGGGTCTGGGTACCTTTATAAGGGTCCTGAGGGGCATTAGAAGGGTCTGGGGGCCTTAGAATGCTCCTGAGGGGCAGTAGAAGGGTCTGGGGACCTTTATAAGTGTCCTGACGTGATCTAGAATGGTCTGGGAACCTTTATAAATGCCCTGAGTGGCATTAGAAGGGTCTAAGGGCCTTTAGAAAGGTCCTGAGGGGCATTAGAAGGGTCTTCGGGCCTTTAGAAGTGTCCTGAGGGGCTCTAGAATGGTCTGGGGTCCTTTATAACGGTCCTGACGGTCTCTAGAAGGGTCTGGGAACCTTTATAAATGCCCTGAGGGGCATTAGAAGGGTCTTGTGGCCTTCATAAGGGTCCTGAAAGGCATTAGAAGGGTCTGGGGGCCTTTACATGGGTCTTGAGGGTCATTAGAAGGGTGTGGAGGCCTTTAGAAAGGCCCTGAAAGGCATTAGAAGGGTCTGGGGGCTTTTAGATGGGTCCTGAGGCAATCTAGAAGGGTCTAGGGGCATTTACATGGGTCTTGAGGGTCATTAGAAGGGTGTGGAGGCCTTTAGAAAGGCCCTGAAAGGCATTAGAAGGGTCTGGGGGCTTTTAGATGGGTCCTGAGGCAATCTATAAGGGTCTGGCGGCCTTTACATGGGTCTTGAGGGTCATTAGAAGGGTGTGGAGGCCTTTAGAAAGGCCCTGAGGGGCTCTAGAAGGGTCTGGGGGCTATTAGAAGCTTCCTGAGGGGGTCCAGAAGGGTCTGGGGGCCTTTTTAAAGGCCCTCAGGGGGATTATAAGGGTCTCGCGGCCTTTAGAAAGGCCCTGAGTTGCATTCCAAGGGTCTGGGGTCATATAGATAGGCCCTGAGAGGTTCTAGAAGTGTCTGGGGTACTTTAGAAAGGCCCTGAGGGGCATTAGAAGGGTCTGGGTGCCTTTAGAATGGTCCTGAGGGGTTCTAGAAGGGTCTGGAGGCATTTAAAACTGTCCTGAGAGGCTCTAGAAGGGTCTGGGTGCCTTTATAAGGGTCCTGAGGGGCATTAGAAGATTCTGGGTGCCCTTATAAAAGCCCTGAGGGGAACTAGCAGAGTCTGGGGGACTTTAGAAGGGTCCTGAGGGGCTCTATAAGGGTCTGGGGGCCTTTAGAATGGTCTTCAGGTGCTCTAGAAGGGTCTGGGGACCTTTAGAAAGGCCCTGTGGGGCATTAGAAGGGTCTGGGGGCCTTTAGAATGCTCTTCAGGGGCAGTAGAAGGGTCTGGGGACCTTTAGAAAGGCCCTGTTGGGCATTAGAAGGGTCTGGGGGCATTTAGAATGCTCCTGAGGGGCAGTAGAAGGGTCTGAGGGCCTTTAGAAAGGTCCTGAGGGGCATTAGAAGGGTCTTGTGGCCTTCATAAGGGTCCTGAAAGGTATTAGAAGGGTCTGGGGGCTTTTAGATTGGTCCTGAGGCAATCTCGAAGGGTCTGGGGGCCTTTACATGGGTCTTGATGGTCATTAGAAGGGTGTGGAAGCCTTTAGAAAGGCCCTGAGGGGCTCTAGAAGGGTCTGGGGGCTATTAGAAGTGTCCTGAGGGGGTCCAGAAGGGTCTGGGGGCCTTTTAAAGGCCCACAGGGGGATTATAAGGGTCTTGCGGCTTTAGAAAGGCTCTGAGTGGCATTACAAGGGTCTGGGTTCTTATAGAAAGGCCTTGAGAGGTTCTAGAAGTGTCTGGTTTACTTTAGAAAGCCCCTGAGGGGCATTAGAAGGGTCTGGGGGCCTTTAGAATGGTCCTGAGGGGGTCTAGAAGGGTCTGGACGCATTTAAAACTGTCCTGAGAGGCTCTAGAAGGGTCTGGGTGCCTTTATAATGGTCCTGAGGGGCATTAAAAGATTCTGGGTGCCCTTATAAAAGCCCTGAGGGGAACTAGCACGGTCTGGGGGACTTTAGAAGGGTCCTGAGGGGCTCTATAAGGATCTGGGGGCCTTTAGAAGGGTCTTCAGGGGCTCTAGAAGGGTCTGGGGACCTTTAGAAAGGCCCTGACGGGCATTAGAATGGTCTACGGGCCTTTAGAAGTGTCATGAGGGGCTCTAGAATGGTCTGGGGGCCTTTATAAGGGTCCTGACGGGCTCTAGAAGGGTCTGGGAACCTTTATAAATGCCCTGAGGGGCATTAGAAGGGTCTGAGGGCCTTTAGAAAGGTCCTGAGGGGCATTAGAAGGGTCTTGTGGCCTTAATAAGGGTCCTGAAAGGCATTGGAAGGGTCTTGGGGCTTTTAGATGGGTCCTGAGGCAATCTAGAAGGGTCTGGGGGCCTTTACATGGGTCTTGAGGGTCATTAGAAGGGTGTGGAGGCCTTTAGAAAGGCCCTGAATGGCATTAGAAGGGTCTGGGGGCTATTAGAAGCTTCCTGAGGGGGTCCAGAAGGGTCTGGGGGCCTTTTTAAAGGCCCTCAGGGGGATTATAAGGGTCTCGCGGCCTTTAGAAAGGCCCTGAGTTGCATTCCAAGGGTCTGGGGTCATATAGAAAGGCCCTGAGAGGTTCTAGAAGTGTCTGGGGTACTTTAGAAAGGCCCTGAGGGGCATTAGAAGGGTCTGGGTGCCTTTAGAATGGTCCTGAGGGGTTCTAGAAGGGTCTGGAGGCATTTAAAACTGTCCTGAGAGGCTCTAGAAGGGTCTGGGTGCCTTTATAAGGGTCCTGAGGGGCATTAGAAGATTCTGGGTGCCCTTATAAAAGCCCTGAGGGGAACTAGCAGAGTCTGGGGGACTTTAGAAGGGTCCTGAGGGGCTCTATAAGGGTCTGGGGGCCTTTAGAATGGTCTTCAGGTGCTCTAGAAGGGTCTGGGGACCTTTAGAAAGGCCCTGTGGGGCATTAGAAGGGTCTGGGGGCCTTTAGAATGCTCTTCAGGGGCAGTAGAAGGGTCTGGGGACCTTTAGAAAGGCCCTGTGGGGCATTAGAAGGGTCTGGGGGCATTTAGAATGCTCCTGAGGGGCAGTAGAAGGGTCTGAGGGCCTTTAGAAAGGTCCTGAGGGGCATTAGAAGGGTCTTGTGGCCTTCATAAGGGTCCTGAAAGGTATTAGAAGGGTCTGGGGGCTTTTAGATTGGTCCTGAGGCAATCTAGAAGGGTCTGGGGGCCTTTACATGGGTCTTGATGGTCATTAGAAGGGTGTGGAAGCCTTTAGAAAGGCCCTGAGGGGCTCTAGAAGGGTCTGGGGGCTATTAGAAGTGTCCTGAGGGGGTCCAGAAGGGTCTGGGGGCCTTTTAAAGGCCCACAGGGGGATTATAAGGGTCTTGCGGCTTTAGAAAGGCTCTGAGTGGCATTACAAGGGTCTGGGTTCTTATAGAAAGGCCTTGAGAGGTTCTAGAAGTGTCTGGTTTACTTTAGAAAGCCCCTGAGGGGCATTAGAAGGGTCTGGGGGCCTTTAGAATGGTCCTGAGGGGGTCTAGAAGGGTCTGGACGCATTTAAAACTGTCCTGAGAGGCTCTAGAAGGGTCTGGGTGCCTTTATAATGGTCCTGAGGGGCATTAAAAGATTCTGGGTGCCCTTATAAAAGCCCTGAGGGGAACTAGCAGGGTCTGGGGGACTTTAGAAGGGTCCTGAGGGGCTCTATAAGGGTCTGGGGGCCTTTAGAAGGGTCTTCAGGGGCTCTAGAAGGGTCTGGGGACCTTTAGAAAGGCCCTGACGGGCATTAGAATGGTCTACGGGCCTTTAGAAGTGTCATGAGGGGCTCTAGAATGGTCTGGGGGCCTTTATAAGGGTCCTGACAGGCTCTAGAAGGGTCTGGGAACCTTTATAAATGCCCTGAGGGGCATTAGAAGGGTCTGAGGGCCTTTAGAAAGGTCCTGAGGGGCATTAGAAGGGTCTTGTGGCCTTAATAAGGGTCCTGAAAGGCATTGGAAGGGTCTTGGGGCTTTTAGATGGGTCCTGAGGCAATCTAGAAGGGTCTGGGGGCCTTTACATGGGTCTTGAGGGTCATTAGAAGGGTGTGGAGGCCTTTAGAAAGGCCCTGAATGGCATTAGAAGGGTCTGGGTTCTTTTAGATGGGTCCTGAGGCAATCTAGAAGGGTCTGGGGGCCTTTACATGGGTCTTGAGGGTCATTAGAAGGGTGTGGAGGCCTTTAGAAAGGCCCTGAGGGGCTCTAGAAGGGTCTGGGGGCTATTAGAAGCATCCTGAGGGGGTCCAGAAGGGTCTGGGGGCCTTTTTAAAGGCCCTCAGAGGGATTATAAGGGTCTCGCTGCCTTTAGAAAGGCCCTGAGTGGCATTACAAGGGCCTGGGGTCATATAGAAAGGCCCTGAGAGGTTCTAGAAGTGTCTGGGGTATTTTAGAAAGGCCCTGAGGGGCATTAGAAGGGTCTGGGGGCCTTTAGAATGGTCCTGGGGGGTTCTAGAAGGGTCTTTAGGCATTTAAAACTGTCCTGAGATGCTCTAGAAGGGTCTGGGTGCCTTTATAAGGGTCCTGAGGGGCATTAGAAGGGTCTGGGGGCCTTTAGAATGCTCCTGAGGGGCAGTAGAAGTGTCTGGGGACCTTTATAAGTGTCCTGACGTGATCTAGAATGGTCTGGGAACCTTTATAAATGCCCTGAGTGGCATTAGAAGGGTCTAAGGGCCTTTAGAAAGGTCCTGAGGGGCATTAGAAGGGTCTTGTGGCCTTAATAAGGGTCCTGAAAGGCATTAGAAGGGTCTGGGGGCTTTTAGATGGGTCCTGAGGCAATCTAGAAGGGTCTAGGGGCCTTTACATGGGTCTTGAGGGTCATTAGAAGGGTGTGGATGCCTTAGAAAGACCCTGAGGGGCTCTAGAAGGGTCTGGGGGCTATTAGAAGTGTCCAGAGGGGGTCCAGAAGGGTCTGGGGGCCTTTTTAAAGGCCCTCAGGGGGATTATAAGGGTCTCGCGGCCTTTAGAAAGGCCCTGATTGGCATTACAGGGGTCTGGGTTGATATAGAAAGGCCCTGAGAGGTTCTAGAAGCGTCTGGTTTACTTTAGAAAGGCCCTTAGGGGCATTAGAAGGGTCTGGGGGCCTTTAGAATGGTCCTGAGGGGGTCTAGAAGGGTCTGGAGGAATTTAAAACTGTCCTGAGAGGCTCTAGAAGGGTCTGGGTGCCTTTATAAGGGTCCTGAGGGGCATTAGAAGATTCTGGGTGCCCTTATAAAAGCCCTGAGGGGAACTAGCAGGGTCTGGGGGACTTTAGAAGGGTCCTGAGGGGCTCTATAAGGGTCTGGGGGCCTTTAGAAGGGTCTTCAGGTGCTCTAGAAGGGTCTGGGGACCTTTAGAAAGGCCCTGTGGGGCATTAGAAGGGTCTGGGGGCCTTTAGAATGCTCCTGAGGGGCAGTAGAAGGGTCTGGGGACCTTTATAAAGACCCTGACGGGCATTAGAATGGTCTGCGGGCCTTTAGAAGTGTCCTGAGGGGCTCTAGAATGGTCTGGGGGCCTTTATAAGGGTCCTGACGGGCTCTAGAAGGGTCTGGGAACCTTTATAAATGCCCTGAGGGGCATTAGAAGGGTCTGAGGGCCTTTAGAAAGGTCCTGATGGGCATTAGAAGGGTCTTGTGGCCTTCATAAGGGTCCTGAAAGGCATTGGAAGGGTCTGGGGGCTTTTAGATGGGTCCTGAGGCAATCTAGAAGGGTCTGGGGGCCTTTACATGGGTCTTGAGGGTCATTAGAAGGGTGTGGAGGCCTTTAGAAAGGCCCTAAATGGCATTAGAAGGGTCTGGGGGCTTTTAGATGGGTCCTGAGGCAATTTAGAAGGGTCTGGGGGCCTTTACATGGGTCTTGAGGGTCATTAGAAGGGTGTGGAAGCCTTTAGAAAGGCCCTGAGGGGCTCTAGAAGGGTCTGGGGGCTATTAGAAGTGTCCTGAGGGGGTCCAGAAGGGTCTGGGGGCCTTTTAAAGGCCCACAGGGGGATTATAAGGGTCTTGCGGCCTTTAGAAAGGCTCTGAGTGGCATTACAAGGGTCTGGGTTCTTACAGAAAGGCCTTGAGAGGTTCTAGAAGTGTCTGGTTTACTTTAGAAAGGCCCTGAGGGGCATTAGAAGGGTCTGGGGGCCTTTAGAATGGTCCTGAGGGGGTCTAGAAGGGTCTGGACGCATTTAAAACTGTCCTGAGAGGCTCTAGAAGGGTCTGGGTGCCTTTATAATGGTCCTGAGGGGCATTAGAAGATTCTGGGTGCCCTTATAAAAGCCCTGAGGGGAACTAGCAGGGTCTGGGGGACTTTAGAAGGGTCCTGAGGGGCTCTATAAGGGTCTGGGGGGCCTTTAGAAGGGTCTTCAGGGGCTCTAGAAGGGTCTGGGGACCTTTAGAAAGGCCCTGTGGGGCATTAGAAGGGTCTGGGGGCCTTTAGAATGCTCCTGAGGGGCAGTAGAAGGGTCTGGGGACCTTTATAAAGACCCTGACGGGCATTAGAATGGTCTGCGGGCCTTTAGAAGTGTCCTGAGGGGCTCTAGAATGGTCTGGGGGCCTTTATAAGGGTCCTGACGGGCTCTAGAAGGGTCTGGGAACCTTTATAAATGCCCTGAGGGGCATTAGAAGGGTCTGAAGGCCTTTAGAAAGGTCCTGAGGGGCATTAGAAGGGTCTTGTGGCCTTCATAAGGGTCCTGAAAGGCATTGGAAGGGTCTGGGGGCTTTTAGATGGGTCCTGAGGCAATCTAGAAGGGTCTGGGGGCCTTTACATGGGTCTTGAGGGTCATTAGAAGGGTGTGGAGGCCTTTAGAAAGGCCCTAAATGGCATTAGAAGGGTCTGGGGGCTTTTACATGGGTCCTGAGGCAATCTAGAAGGGTCTGGGGGCCTTTACATGGGTCTTGAGGGTCATTAGAAGGGTGTGGAAGCCTTTAGAAAGGCCCTGAGGGGCTCTAGAACGGTCTGGGGGCTATTAGAAGTGTCCTGAGGGGGTCCAGAAGGGTCTGGGGGCCTTTTAAAGGCCCACAGGGGGATTATAAGGGTCTTGCGGCCTTTAGAAAGGCTCTGAGTGGCATTACAAGGGTCTGGGTTCTTATAGAAAGGCCTTGAGAGGTTCTAGAAGTGTCTGGTTTACTTTAGAAAGCCCCTGAGGGGCATTAGAAGGGTCTGGGGGCCTTTAAAATGGTCCTGAGGGGGTCTAGAAGGGTCTGGACGCATTTAAAACTGTCCTGAGAGGCTCTAGAAGGGTCTGGGTGCCTTTATAATGGTCCTGAGGGGCATTAGAAGATTCTGGGTGCCCTTATAAAAGCCCTGAGGGGAACTAGCAGGGTCTGGGGGACTTTAGAAGGGTCCTGAGGGGCTCTATAAGGGTCTGGGGGCCTTTAGAAGGGTCTTCAGGGGCTCTAGAAGGGTCTGGGGACCTTTAGAAAGGCCCTGACGGGCATTAGAATGGTCTGCGGGCCTTTAGAAGTGTCATGAGGGGCTCTAGAATGGTCTGGGGGCCTTTATAAGGGTCCTGACGGGCTCTAGAAGGGTCTGGGAACCTTTATAAATGCCCTGAGGGGCATTAGAAGGGTCTGAGGGCCTTTAGAAAGGTCCTGAGGGGCATTAGAAGGGTATGGGGGCTTTTAGATGGGTCCTGAGGCAATCTAGAAGGGTCTGGGGGCCTTTACATGGGTCTTGAGGGTCATTAGAGAAGGGTGTGGAGGCCTTTAGAAAGGCCCTGAATGGCATTAGAAGGGTCTGGGTTCTTTTAGATGGGTCCTGAGGCAATCTAGAATGGTCTGGGGGCCTTTACATGGGTCTTGAGGGTCATTAGAAGGGTGTGGAGGCCTTTAGAAAGGCCCTGAGGGGCTCTAGAAGGGTCTGGGGGCTATTAGAAGCGTCCTGAGGGGGTCCAGAAGGGTCTGGGGGCCTTTTTAAAGGCCCTCAGGGGGATTATAAGGGTCTCGCGGCCTTTAGAAAGGCCCTGAGTGGCATTAGAAGGGTCTGGGTGCCTTTAGAAATGACCTGAGGGGCATTAGAAGGGTATGGGGGCCTTTAGAAAAGCCCTGATGGGCATTAGAAAGGTCTGGGGGCCTTTAGAATGGTCCTGAGGGGGTCTAGAAGGGTTTTGACGCATTTAAATCTGTCCTGAGAGGCTCTAGAATGGTCTGGGTGCCTTTATAAGTGTCCTGAGGGGCATTAGAAGGGTCTGGGTGCCCTTATAAAAGCCCTGAGGGGAATTAGCAGGGTCTGGGGGCCTTTAGAAGGGTCCTGAGGGGCTCTATAAGGGTCTGGGGGTCTTTAGAAGGGTCTTGAGGGGATCTAGAAGGGTCTGGGGACGTTTAGAAAGGCCCTGTGGGGCATTAGAAGAGTCTGGGGGCCTTTAGAATGCTCCTGAGTGGCAGGAGAAGGGTCTGGGGACCTTTGTAAAGTCCCTGACGGGCATTAGAATGGTCTGCGGGATTTAGAAGTGTCCTGAGGGGCTCTAGAATGGTCTGGGGGCCTTTATAAGGGTCCTGACGGGCTCTAGAAGGGTCTGGGAACCTTTATAAATGCCCTGAGGGGCATTAGAAGGGTCTGAGGGCCTTTAGAAAGGTCCTGAGGGGCATTAGAAGGGTCTTGTGGCCTTCATAAGGGTCCTGAAAGGCATTAGAAGGGTCTGGGGGCTTTTAGATGGGTCCTGAGGCAATCTAGAAGGGTCTGGGGGCCTTTACATGGGTCTTGAGGGTCATTAGAAGGGTGTGGAGGCCTTTAGAAAGGCCCTGAGTGGCTCTAGAAGGGTCTGGGGGCTATTAGAAGCATCCTGAGGGGGTCCAGAAGGGTCTGGGGGCCTTTTTAAAGGCCCTCAGTGGGATTATAAGGGTCTCGCTGCCTTTAGAAAGGCCCTGAGTGGCATTACAAGGGCCTGGGGTCATATAGAAAGGCCCTGAGAGGTTCTAGAAGTGTCTGGGGTATTTTAGAAAGGCCCTGAGGGGCATTAGAAGGGTCTGGGGGCCTTTAGAATGGTCCTGAGGGGGTCTAGAAGGGTCTGGACGCATTTAAAACTGTCCTGAGAGGCTCTAGAAGGGTCTGGGTGCCTTTATAATGGTCCTGAGGGGCATTAAAAGATTCTGGGTGCCCTTATAAAAGCCCTGAGGGGAACTAGCACGGTCTGGGGGACTTTAGAAGGGTCCTGAGGGGCTCTATAAGGATCTGGGGGCCTTTAGAAGGGTCTTCAGGGGCTCTAGAAGGGTCTGGGGACCTTTAGAAAGGCCCTGACGGGCATTAGAATGGTCTACGGGCCTTTAGAAGTGTCATGAGGGGCTCTAGAATGGTCTGGGGGCCTTTATAAGGGTCCTGACGGGCTCTAGAAGGGTCTGGGAACCTTTATAAATGCCCTGAGGGGCATTAGAAGGGTCTGAGGGCCTTTAGAAAGGTCCTGAGGGGCATTAGAAGGGTCTTGTGGCCTTAATAAGGGTCCTGAAAGGCATTGGAAGGGTCTTGGGGCTTTTAGATGGGTCCTGAGGCAATCTAGAAGGGTCTGGGGGCCTTTACATGGGTCTTGAGGGTCATTAGAAGGGTGTGGAGGCCTTTAGAAAGGCCCTGAATGGCATTAGAAGGGTCTGGGGGCTATTAGAAGCTTCCTGAGGGGGTCCAGAAGGGTCTGGGGGCCTTTTTAAAGGCCCTCAGGGGGATTATAAGGGTCTCGCGGCCTTTAGAAAGGCCCTGAGTTGCATTCCAAGGGTCTGGGGTCATATAGAAAGGCCCTGAGAGGTTCTAGAAGTGTCTGGGGTACTTTAGAAAGGCCCTGAGGGGCATTAGAAGGGTCTGGGTGCCTTTAGAATGGTCCTGAGGGGTTCTAGAAGGGTCTGGAGGCATTTAAAACTGTCCTGAGAGGCTCTAGAAGGGTCTGGGTGCCTTTATAAGGGTCCTGAGGGGCATTAGAAGATTCTGGGTGCCCTTATAAAAGCCCTGAGGGGAACTAGCAGAGTCTGGGGGACTTTAGAAGGGTCCTGAGGGGCTCTATAAGGGTCTGGGGGCCTTTAGAATGGTCTTCAGGTGCTCTAGAAGGGTCTGGGGACCTTTAGAAAGGCCCTGTGGGGCATTAGAAGGGTCTGGGGGCCTTTAGAATGCTCTTCAGGGGCAGTAGAAGGGTCTGGGGACCTTTAGAAAGGCCCTGTGGGGCATTAGAAGGGTCTGGGGGCATTTAGAATGCTCCTGAGGGGCAGTAGAAGGGTCTGAGGGCCTTTAGAAAGGTCCTGAGGGGCATTAGAAGGGTCTTGTGGCCTTCATAAGGGTCCTGAAAGGTATTAGAAGGGTCTGGGGGCTTTTAGATTGGTCCTGAGGCAATCTAGAAGGGTCTGGGGGCCTTTACATGGGTCTTGATGGTCATTAGAAGGGTGTGGAAGCCTTTAGAAAGGCCCTGAGGGGCTCTAGAAGGGTCTGGGGGCTATTAGAAGTGTCCTGAGGGGGTCCAGAAGGGTCTGGGGGCCTTTTAAAGGCCCACAGGGGGATTATAAGGGTCTTGCGGCTTTAGAAAGGCTCTGAGTGGCATTACAAGGGTCTGGGTTCTTATAGAAAGGCCTTGAGAGGTTCTAGAAGTGTCTGGTTTACTTTAGAAAGCCCCTGAGGGGCATTAGAAGGGTCTGGGGGCCTTTAGAATGGTCCTGAGGGGGTCTAGAAGGGTCTGGACGCATTTAAAACTGTCCTGAGAGGCTCTAGAAGGGTCTGGGTGCCTTTATAATGGTCCTGAGGGGCATTAAAAGATTCTGGGTGCCCTTATAAAAGCCCTGAGGGGAACTAGCAGGGTCTGGGGGACTTTAGAAGGGTCCTGAGGGGCTCTATAAGGGTCTGGGGGCCTTTAGAAGGGTCTTCAGGGGCTCTAGAAGGGTCTGGGGACCTTTAGAAAGGCCCTGACGGGCATTAGAATGGTCTACGGGCCTTTAGAAGTGTCATGAGGGGCTCTAGAATGGTCTGGGGGCCTTTATAAGGGTCCTGACAGGCTCTAGAAGGGTCTGGGAACCTTTATAAATGCCCTGAGGGGCATTAGAAGGGTCTGAGGGCCTTTAGAAAGGTCCTGAGGGGCATTAGAAGGGTCTTGTGGCCTTAATAAGGGTCCTGAAAGGCATTGGAAGGGTCTTGGGGCTTTTAGATGGGTCCTGAGGCAATCTAGAAGGGTCTGGGGGCCTTTACATGGGTCTTGAGGGTCATTAGAAGGGTGTGGAGGCCTTTAGAAAGGCCCTGAATGGCATTAGAAGGGTCTGGGTTCTTTTAGATGGGTCCTGAGGCAATCTAGAAGGGTCTGGGGGCCTTTACATGGGTCTTGAGGGTCATTAGAAGGGTGTGGAGGCCTTTAGAAAGGCCCTGAGGGGCTCTAGAAGGGTCTGGGGGCTATTAGAAGCATCCTGAGGGGGTCCAGAAGGGTCTGGGGGCCTTTTTAAAGGCCCTCAGAGGGATTATAAGGGTCTCGCTGCCTTTAGAAAGGCCCTGAGTGGCATTACAAGGGCCTGGGGTCATATAGAAAGGCCCTGAGAGGTTCTAGAAGTGTCTGGGGTATTTTAGAAAGGCCCTGAGGGGCATTAGAAGGGTCTGGGGGCCTTTAGAATGGTCCTGGGGGGTTCTAGAAGGGTCTTTAGGCATTTAAAACTGTCCTGAGATGCTCTAGAAGGGTCTGGGTGCCTTTATAAGGGTCCTGAGGGGCATTAGAAGGGTCTGGGGGCCTTTAGAATGCTCCTGAGGGGCAGTAGAAGTGTCTGGGGACCTTTATAAGTGTCCTGACGTGATCTAGAATGGTCTGGGAACCTTTATAAATGCCCTGAGTGGCATTAGAAGGGTCTAAGGGCCTTTAGAAAGGTCCTGAGGGGCATTAGAAGGGTCTTGTGGCCTTAATAAGGGTCCTGAAAGGCATTAGAAGGGTCTGGGGGCTTTTAGATGGGTCCTGAGGCAATCTAGAAGGGTCTAGGGGCCTTTACATGGGTCTTGAGGGTCATTAGAAGGGTGTGGATGCCTTAGAAAGACCCTGAGGGGCTCTAGAAGGGTCTGGGGGCTATTAGAAGTGTCCAGAGGGGGTCCAGAAGGGTCTGGGGGCCTTTTTAAAGGCCCTCAGGGGGATTATAAGGGTCTCGCGGCCTTTAGAAAGGCCCTGATTGGCATTACAGGGGTCTGGGTTGATATAGAAAGGCCCTGAGAGGTTCTAGAAGCGTCTGGTTTACTTTAGAAAGGCCCTTAGGGGCATTAGAAGGGTCTGGGGGCCTTTAGAATGGTCCTGAGGGGGTCTAGAAGGGTCTGGAGGAATTTAAAACTGTCCTGAGAGGCTCTAGAAGGGTCTGGGTGCCTTTATAAGGGTCCTGAGGGGCATTAGAAGATTCTGGGTGCCCTTATAAAAGCCCTGAGGGGAACTAGCAGGGTCTGGGGGACTTTAGAAGGGTCCTGAGGGGCTCTATAAGGGTCTGGGGGCCTTTAGAAGGGTCTTCAGGTGCTCTAGAAGGGTCTGGGGACCTTTAGAAAGGCCCTGTGGGGCATTAGAAGGGTCTGGGGGCCTTTAGAATGCTCCTGAGGGGCAGTAGAAGGGTCTGGGGACCTTTATAAAGACCCTGACGGGCATTAGAATGGTCTGCGGGCCTTTAGAAGTGTCCTGAGGGGCTCTAGAATGGTCTGGGGGCCTTTATAAGGGTCCTGACGGGCTCTAGAAGGGTCTGGGAACCTTTATAAATGCCCTGAGGGGCATTAGAAGGGTCTGAGGGCCTTTAGAAAGGTCCTGATGGGCATTAGAAGGGTCTTGTGGCCTTCATAAGGGTCCTGAAAGGCATTGGAAGGGTCTGGGGGCTTTTAGATGGGTCCTGAGGCAATCTAGAAGGGTCTGGGGGCCTTTACATGGGTCTTGAGGGTCATTAGAAGGGTGTGGAGGCCTTTAGAAAGGCCCTAAATGGCATTAGAAGGGTCTGGGGGCTTTTAGATGGGTCCTGAGGCAATTTAGAAGGGTCTGGGGGCCTTTACATGGGTCTTGAGGGTCATTAGAAGGGTGTGGAAGCCTTTAGAAAGGCCCTGAGGGGCTCTAGAAGGGTCTGGGGGCTATTAGAAGTGTCCTGAGGGGGTCCAGAAGGGTCTGGGGGCCTTTTAAAGGCCCACAGGGGGATTATAAGGGTCTTGCGGCCTTTAGAAAGGCTCTGAGTGGCATTACAAGGGTCTGGGTTCTTACAGAAAGGCCTTGAGAGGTTCTAGAAGTGTCTGGTTTACTTTAGAAAGGCCCTGAGGGGCATTAGAAGGGTCTGGGGGCCTTTAGAATGGTCCTGAGGGGGTCTAGAAGGGTCTGGACGCATTTAAAACTGTCCTGAGAGGCTCTAGAAGGGTCTGGGTGCCTTTATAATGGTCCTGAGGGGCATTAGAAGATTCTGGGTGCCCTTATAAAAGCCCTGAGGGGAACTAGCAGGGTCTGGGGGACTTTAGAAGGGTCCTGAGGGGCTCTATAAGGGTCTGGGGGGCCTTTAGAAGGGTCTTCAGGGGCTCTAGAAGGGTCTGGGGACCTTTAGAAAGGCCCTGTGGGGCATTAGAAGGGTCTGGGGGCCTTTAGAATGCTCCTGAGGGGCAGTAGAAGGGTCTGGGGACCTTTATAAAGACCCTGACGGGCATTAGAATGGTCTGCGGGCCTTTAGAAGTGTCCTGAGGGGCTCTAGAATGGTCTGGGGGCCTTTATAAGGGTCCTGACGGGCTCTAGAAGGGTCTGGGAACCTTTATAAATGCCCTGAGGGGCATTAGAAGGGTCTGAAGGCCTTTAGAAAGGTCCTGAGGGGCATTAGAAGGGTCTTGTGGCCTTCATAAGGGTCCTGAAAGGCATTGGAAGGGTCTGGGGGCTTTTAGATGGGTCCTGAGGCAATCTAGAAGGGTCTGGGGGCCTTTACATGGGTCTTGAGGGTCATTAGAAGGGTGTGGAGGCCTTTAGAAAGGCCCTAAATGGCATTAGAAGGGTCTGGGGGCTTTTACATGGGTCCTGAGGCAATCTAGAAGGGTCTGGGGGCCTTTACATGGGTCTTGAGGGTCATTAGAAGGGTGTGGAAGCCTTTAGAAAGGCCCTGAGGGGCTCTAGAAGGGTCTGGGGGCTATTAGAAGTGTCCTGAGGGGGTCCAGAAGGGTCTGGGGGCCTTTTAAAGGCCCACAGGGGGATTATAAGGGTCTTGCGGCCTTTAGAAAGGCTCTGAGTGGCATTACAAGGGTCTGGGTTCTTATAGAAAGGCCTTGAGAGGTTCTAGAAGTGTCTGGTTTACTTTAGAAAGCCCCTGAGGGGCATTAGAAGGGTCTGGGGGCCTTTAAAATGGTCCTGAGGGGGTCTAGAAGGGTCTGGACGCATTTAAAACTGTCCTGAGAGGCTCTAGAAGGGTCTGGGTGCCTTTATAATGGTCCTGAGGGGCATTAGAAGATTCTGGGTGCCCTTATAAAAGCCCTGAGGGGAACTAGCAGGGTCTGGGGGACTTTAGAAGGGTCCTGAGGGGCTCTATAAGGGTCTGGGGGCCTTTAGAAGGGTCTTCAGGGGCTCTAGAAGGGTCTGGGGACCTTTAGAAAGGCCCTGACGGGCATTAGAATGGTCTGCGGGCCTTTAGAAGTGTCATGAGGGGCTCTAGAATGGTCTGGGGGCCTTTATAAGGGTCCTGACGGGCTCTAGAAGGGTCTGGGAACCTTTATAAATGCCCTGAGGGGCATTAGAAGGGTCTGAGGGCCTTTAGAAAGGTCCTGAGGGGCATTAGAAGGGTATGGGGGCTTTTAGATGGGTCCTGAGGCAATCTAGAAGGGTCTGGGGGCCTTTACATGGGTCTTGAGGGTCATTAGAGAAGGGTGTGGAGGCCTTTAGAAAGGCCCTGAATGGCATTAGAAGGGTCTGGGTTCTTTTAGATGGGTCCTGAGGCAATCTAGAATGGTCTGGGGGCCTTTACATGGGTCTTGAGGGTCATTAGAAGGGTGTGGAGGCCTTTAGAAAGGCCCTGAGGGGCTCTAGAAGGGTCTGGGGGCTATTAGAAGCGTCCTGAGGGGGTCCAGAAGGGTCTGGGGGCCTTTTTAAAGGCCCTCAGGGGGATTATAAGGGTCTCGCGGCCTTTAGAAAGGCCCTGAGTGGCATTAGAAGGGTCTGGGTGCCTTTAGAAATGACCTGAGGGGCATTAGAAGGGTATGGGGGCCTTTAGAAAAGCCCTGATGGGCATTAGAAAGGTCTGGGGGCCTTTAGAATGGTCCTGAGGGGGTCTAGAAGGGTTTTGACGCATTTAAATCTGTCCTGAGAGGCTCTAGAATGGTCTGGGTGCCTTTATAAGTGTCCTGAGGGGCATTAGAAGGGTCTGGGTGCCCTTATAAAAGCCCTGAGGGGAATTAGCAGGGTCTGGGGGCCTTTAGAAGGGTCCTGAGGGGATCTATAAGGGTCTGGGGGTCTTTAGAAGGGTCTTGAGGGGATCTAGAAGGGTCTGGGGACGTTTAGAAAGGCCCTGTGGGGCATTAGAAGAGTCTGGGGGCCTTTAGAATGCTCCTGAGTGGCAGGAGAAGGGTCTGGGGACCTTTGTAAAGTCCCTGACGGGCATTAGAATGGTCTGCGGGATTTAGAAGTGTCCTGAGGGGCTCTAGAATGGTCTGGGGGCCTTTATAAGGGTCCTGACGGGCTCTAGAAGGGTCTGGGAACCTTTATAAATGCCCTGAGGGGCATTAGAAGGGTCTGAGGGCCTTTAGAAAGGTCCTGAGGGGCATTAGAAGGGTCTTGTGGCCTTCATAAGGGTCCTGAAAGGCATTAGAAGGGTCTGGGGGCTTTTAGATGGGTCCTGAGGCAATCTAGAAGGGTCTGGGGGCCTTTACATGGGTCTTGAGGGTCATTAGAAGGGTGTGGAGGCCTTTAGAAAGGCCCTGAGTGGCTCTAGAAGGGTCTGGGGGCTATTAGAAGCATCCTGAGGGGGTCCAGAAGGGTCTGGGGGCCTTTTTAAAGGCCCTCAGTGGGATTATAAGGGTCTCGCTGCCTTTAGAAAGGCCCTGAGTGGCATTACAAGGGCCTGGGGTCATATAGAAAGGCCCTGAGAGGTTCTAGAAGTGTCTGGGGTATTTTAGAAAGGCCCTGAGGGGCATTAGAAGGGTCTGGGGGCCTTTAGAATGGTCCTGGGGGGTTCTAGAAGGGTCTTTAGGCATTTAAAACTGTCCTGAGAGGCTCTAGAAGTGTCTGGGTGCCTTTATAAGGGTCCTGAGGGGCATTAGAAGGGTCTGGGGGCATTTAGAATGCTCCTGAGGGGCAGTAGAAGGGTCTGGGGACCTTTATTAGTGTCCTGACGTGATCTAGAATGGTCTGGGAACCTTTATAAATGCCCTGAGTGGCATTAGAAAGGTCTAAGGGCCTTTAGAAAGGTCCTGAGGGGCATTAGAAGGGTCTTGTGGACTTAATAATGGTCCTGAAAGGCATTAGAAGGGTCTGGGGGCTTTTAGATGGGTCCTGAGGCAATCTAGAAGGGTCTAGGAGCCTTTACATGGGTCTTGAGGGTCATTAGAAGGGTGTGGATGCCTTAGAAAGACCCTGAGGGGCTCTAGAAGGGTCTGGGTGCTATTAGAAGTGTCCAGAGGGGGTCCAGAAGGGTCTGGGGGCCTTTTTAAAGGCCCTCATGGGGATTATAAGGGTCTCGCGGCCTTTAGAAAGGACCTGAGTGGCATTACAGGGGTCTGGGTTGATATAGAAAGGCCCTGAGAGGTTCTAGAAGCGTCTGGTTTACTTTAGAAAGGCCCTTAGGGGCATTAGAAGGGTCTGGGGGCCTTTAGAATGGTCCTGAGGGGGTCTAGAAGGGTCTGGAGGCATTTAAAACTGCCCTGAGAGGCTCTAGAAGGGTCTGGGTGCCTTTATAAGGGTCTTGAGGGGCATTAGAAGATTCTGGGTGCCCTTATAAAAGCCCTGAGGGGAACTAGCAGGGTCTGGGGGACTTTAGAAGGGTCCTGAGGGGCTCTATAAGGGTCTGGGGGCCTTTAGAAGGGTCTTCAGGGGCTCTAGAAGGGTCTGGGGACCTTTAGAAAGGCCCTGTGGGGCATTAGAAGGGTCTGGGGGCCTTTAGAATGCTCCTGAGGGGCAGGAGAAGGGTCTGGGGACCTTTAGAAAAGCCCTGACGGGCATTAGAATGGTCTGCGGGCCTTTAGAAGTGTCCTGAGGGGCTCTAGAATGGTCTGGGGGCCTTTATAAGGGTCCTGACGGGCTCTAGAAGGGTCTGGGAACCTTTATAAATGCCCTGAAGGGCATTAGAAGGGTCTGAGGGCATTTAGAAAGGTCCTGAGGGGCATTAGAAGGGTCTTGTGGCCTTCATAAGGGTCCTGAAAGGCATTGGAAGGGTCTGGGGGATTTTAGATGGGTCCTGAGGCAATCTAGAAGGGTCTGGGGCCTTTACATGGGTCTTGAGGGTCATTAGAAGGGTGTGGAGGCCTTTAGAAAGGCCCTAAATGGCATTAGAAGGGTCTGGGGGCTTTTAGATGGGTCCTGAATCAATCTGGAAGGGTCTGGGGGCCTTTACATGGGTCTTGAGGGTCATTAGAAGGGTGTGGAGGCCTTTAGAAAGGCCCTGAAGGGCTCAAGAAGGGTCTGGGGGCTATTAGAAGCTTCCTGAGGGGGTCCAGAAGGGTCTGGGGGCCTTTTTAAAGGCCCTCAGGGGGATTATAACGGTCTCGCGGCCTTTAGAAAGGCCCTGAGTGGCATTAGAAGGGTCTGGGTGCCTTTAGAAATGACCTGAAGGGCATTAGAAGGGTATGAGGGCCTTTAGAAAGGCCCTGAGGGGCATTAGAAGGGTCTGGGGGCCTTTAGAATGCTCCTGAGGGGCAGTAGAAGGGTCTGGGGACCTTTAGAAAGGCCCTGACGGGCATTAGAATGGTCTGCGGGCCTTTAGAAGTGTCATGAGGGGCTCTAGAATGGTCTGGGGGCCTTTATAAGGGTCCTGACGGGCTCTAGAAGGGTCTGGGAACCTTTATAAATGCCCTGAGGGGCATTAGAAGGGTCTGAGGTCCTTTAGAAAGGTCCTGAAATGCATTAGAAGGGTCTGGGGGCTTTTAGATGGGTCCTTAGGCAATCTAGAAGGGTCTGGGGGCCTTTACATGGGTCTTGAGGGTCATTAGAAGGGTGTGGATGCCTTTAGAAAGGCCCTGAGGGGCTCTAGAAGGGTCTGGGGGCTATTAGAAGCGTTCTGAGGGGGTCCAGAAGGGTCTGGGGGCCTTTTAAAAGGCCCTCAGGGGGATGATAAGGGTCTCGCGGCCTTTAGAAAGGCCCTGAGTGGCATTACAAGGGTCTGGGTTCATATAGAAAGGCCCTGAGAGGATCTAGAAGTGTCTGATTTACTTTAGAAAGGCCCTGAGGGGCATTAGAAGGGTCTGGGTGCCTTTATAAGGGTCCTGTGGGGCATTAGAAGATTCTGGGTGCCCTTATAAAAGCCCTGAGGGGAACTAGCAGGGTCTAGTGGACTTTAGAAGGGTCCTGAGGGGCTCTATAAGGGTCTGGGGGCCTTTAGAAGGGTCTTCAGGGGCTCTAGAAGGGTCTGGGGACCTTTAGAAAGGCCCTGTTGCGCATTAGAAGGGTCTGGGGGCCTTTAGAATGCTCCTGAGGGGCAGTAGAAGGGTCTGGGGACCTTTGTAAAGGCCCTGACGGGCATTAGAATGGTCTGCGGGATTTAGAAGTGTCCTGAGGGGCTCTAGAATGGTCTGGGGGCCTTTATAAGGGTCCTGACGGGCTCTAGAAGGGTCTGGGAACCTTTATAAATGCCCTGAGGGGCATTAGAAGGGTCTGAGGGCCTTTAGAAAGGTCCTGAGGGGCATTAGAAGGGTCTTGTGGCCTTCATAAGGGTCCTGAAAGGTATTAGAAGGGTCTGGGGGCTTTTAGATGGGTCCTGAGGCAATCTAGAAGGGTCTGGGGGCCTTTACATGGGTCTTGAGGGTCATTAGAAGGGTGTGGAAGCCTTTAGAAAGGCCCTGAGGGGCTCTAGAAGGGTCTGGGGGCTATTAGAATTGTCCTGAGGGGGTCCAGAAGGGTCTGGGGGCCTTTTAAATGCCCTCAGGGGGATTATAAGGGTCTTGCGGCCTTTAGAAAGGCTCTGAGTGGCATTACAAGGGTCTGGGTTCTTATAGAAATTCCTTGAGAGGTTCTAGAAGTGTCTGGTTTACTTTAGAAAGCCCCTGAGGGGCATTAGAAGGGTCTGTGGGCCTTTAGAATGGTCCTGAGGGGGTCTAGAAGGGTCTGGACGCATTTAAAACTGTCCTGAGAGGCTCTAGAAGGGTCTGGGTGCCTTTATAATGGTCCTGAGGGTCATTAGAAGATTCTGGGTGCCCTTATAAAAGCCCTGAGGGTAACTAGCAGGGTCTGCGGGACTTTAGAAGGGTCCTGAGGGCCTCTATAAGGGTCTGGGGGCCTTTAGAATGGTCTTCAGGGGCTCAAGAAGGGTCTGGGGACCTTTAGAAAGGCCCTGTGGGGCATTAGAAGGGTCTGGGGGCCTTTAGAATGCTCCTGAGGGGCAGTAGAAGGGTCTGGGGACCTTTAGAAAGGCCCTGACGGGCATTAGAATGGTCTGCGGGCCTTTAGAAGTGTCCTGAGGGGCTCTAGAATGGTCTGGGGGCCTTTATAAGGGTCCTGACGGGCTCTAGAAGGGTCTGGGAACCTTTATAAATGCCCTGAGGGGCATTAGAAGGGTCTGAGGGCCTTTAGAAAGGTCCTGAGGGGCATTAGAAGGGTCTTGTGGCCTTCATAAGGGTCCTGAAAGGCATTAGAAGGGTCTGGGGGCTTTTAGATGGGTCCTGAGGCAATCTAGAAGGGTCTGGCGGCCTTTACATGGGTCTTGAGGGTCATTAGAAGGGTGTGGAGGCCTTTAGAAAGGCCCTGAGGGGCTCTAGAAGGGTCTGGGGGCTATTAGAAGCATCCTGAGGGGGTCCAGAAGGGTCTGGGGGCCTTTTTAAAGGCCCTCAGGGGGATTATAAGGGTCTCGCTGCCTTTAGAAAGGCCCTGAGTGGCATTACAAGGGCCTGGGGTCATATAGAAAGGCCCTGAGAGGTTCTAGAAGTGTCTGGGGTATTTTAGAAAGGCCCTGAGGGGCATTAGAAAGGTCTGGGGGCCTTTAGAATGGTCCTGGGGGGTTCTAGAAGGGTCTTTAGGCATTTAAAACTGTCCTGAGAGGCTCTAGAAGGGTCTGGGTGCCTTTATAAGTGTCCTGAGGGGCATTAGAAGGGTCTGGGGGCATTTAGAATGCTCCTGAGGGGCAGTAGAAGTGTCTGGGGACCTTTATAAGTGTCCTGACGTGATCTAGAATGGTCTGGGAACCTTTATAAATGCCCTGAGTGGCATTAGAAGGGTCTAAGGGCCTTTAGAAAGGTCCTGAGGGGCATTAGAAGGGTCTTGTGGCCTTAATAAGGGTCCTGAAAGGCATTAGAAGGGTCTGGGGGCTTTTAGATGGGTCCTGAGGCAATCTAGAAGGGTCTAGGGGCCTTTACATGGGTCTTGAGGGTCATTAGAAGGGTGTGGATGCCTTAGAAAGACCCTGAGGGGCTCTAGAAGGGTCTGGGGGCTATTAGAAGTGTCCAGAGGGGGTCCAGAAGGGTCTGGGGGCCTTTTTAAAGGCCCTCAGGGGGATTATAAGGGTCTCGCGGCCTTTAGAAAGGCCCTGAGTGGCATTACAGGGGTCTGGGTTGATATAGAAAGGCCCTGAGAGGTTCTAGAAGCGTCTGGTTTACTTTAGAAAGGCCCTTAGGGGCATTAGAAGGGTCTGGGGGCCTTTAGAATGGTCCTGAGGGGGTCTAGAAGGGTCTGGAGGAATTTAAAACTGTCCTGAGAGGCTCTAGAAGGGTCTGGGTGCCTTTATAAGGGTCCTGAGGGGCATTAGAAGATTCTGGGTGCCCTTATAAAAGCCCTGAGGGGAACTAGCAGGGTCTGGGGGACTTTAGAAGGGTCCTGAGGGGCTCTATAAGGGTCTGGGGGCCTTTAGAAGGGTCTTCAGGTGCTCTAGAAGGGTCTGGGGACCTTTAGAAAGGCCCTGTGGGGCATTAGAAGGGTCTGGGGGCCTTTAGAATGCTCCTGAGGGGCAGTAGAAGGGTCTGGGGACCTTTATAAAGACCCTGACGGGCATTAGAATGGTCTGCGGGCCTTTAGAAGTGTCCTGAGGGGCTCTAGAATGGTCTGGGGGCCTTTATAAGGGTCCTGACGGGCTCTAGAAGGGTCTGGGAACCTTTATAAATGCCCTGAGGGGCATTAGAAGGGTCTGAGGGCCTTTAGAAAGGTCCTGATGGGCATTAGAAGGGTCTTGTGGCCTTCATAAGGGTCCTGAAAGGCATTGGAAGGGTCTGGGGGCTTTTAGATGGGTCCTGAGGCAATCTAGAAGGGTCTGGGGGCCTTTACATGGGTCTTGAGGGTCATTAGAAGGGTGTGGAGGCCTTTAGAAAGGCCCTAAATGGCATTAGAAGGGTCTGGGGGCTTTTAGATGGGTCCTGAGGCAATTTAGAAGGGTCTGGGGGCCTTTACATGGGTCTTGAGGGTCATTAGAAGGGTGTGGAAGCCTTTAGAAAGGCCCTGAGGGGCTCTAGAAGGGTCTGGGGGCTATTAGAAGTGTCTTGAGGGGGTCCAGAAGTGTCTGGGGGCCTTTTAAAGGCCCACAGGGGGATTATAAGGGTCTTGCGGCCTTTAGAAAGGCTCTGAGTGGCATTACAAGGGTCTGGGTTCTTACAGAAAGGCCTTGAGAGGTTCTAGAAGTGTCTGGTTTACTTTAGAAAGGCCCTGAGGGGCATTAGAAGGGTCTGGGGGCCTTTAGAATGGTCCTGAGGGGGTCTAGAAGGGTCTGGACGCATTTAAAACTGTCCTGAGAGGCTCTAGAAGGGTCTGGGTGCCTTTATAATGGTCCTGAGGGGCATTAGAAGATTCTGGGTGCCCTTATAAAAGCCCTGAGGGGAACTAGCAGGGTCTGGGGGACTTTAGAAGGGTCCTGAGGGGCTCTATAAGGGTCTGGGGGGCCTTTAGAAGGGTCTTCAGGGGCTCTAGAAGGGTCTGGGGACCTTTAGAAAGGCCCTGTGGGGCATTAGAAGGGTCTGGGGGCCTTTAGAATGCTCCTGAGGGGCAGTAGAAGGGTCTGGGGACCTTTATAAAGACCCTGACGGGCATTAGAATGGTCTGCGGGCCTTTAGAAGTGTCCTGAGGGGCTCTAGAATGGTCTGGGGGCCTTTATAAGGGTCCTGACGGGCTCTAGAAGGGTCTGGGAACCTTTATAAATGCCCTGAGGGGCATTAGAAGGGTCTGAAGGCCTTTAGAAAGGTCCTGAGGGTCATTAGAAGGGTCTTGTGGCCTTCATAAGGGTCCTGAAAGGCATTGGAAGGGTCTGGGGGCTTTTAGATGGGTCCTGAGGCAATCTAGAAGGGTCTGGGGGCCTTTACATGGGTCTTGAGGGTCATTAGAAGGGTGTGGAGGCCTTTAGAAAGGCCCTAAATGGCATTAGAAGGGTCTGGGGGCTTTTACATGGGTCCTGAGGCAATCTAGAAGGGTCTGGGGGCCTTTACATGGGTCTTGAGGGTCATTAGAAGGGTGTGGAAGCCTTTAGAAAGGCCCTGAGGGGCTCTAGAAGGGTCTGGGGGCTATTAGAAGTGTCCTGAGGGGGTCCAGAAGGGTCTGGGGGCCTTTTAAAGGCCCACAGGGGGATTATAAGGGTCTTGCGGCCTTTAGAAAGGCTCTGAGTGGCATTACAAGGGTCTGGGTTCTTATAGAAAGGCCTTGAGAGGTTCTAGAAGTGTCTGGTTTACTTTAGAAAGCCCCTGAGGGGCATTAGAAGGGTCTGGGGGCCTTTAAAATGGTCCTGAGGGGGTCTAGAAGGGTCTGGACGCATTTAAAACTGTCCTGAGAGGCTCTAGAAGGGTCTGGGTGCCTTTATAATGGTCCTGAGGGGCATTAGAAGATTCTGGGTGCCCTTATAAAAGCCCTGAGGGGAACTAGCAGGGTCTGGGGGACTTTAGAAGGGTCCTGAGGGGCTCTATAAGGGTCTGGGGGCCTTTAGAAGGGTCTTCAGGGGCTCTAGAAGGGTCTGGGGACCTTTAGAAAGGCCCTGACGGGCATTAGAATGGTCTGCGGGCCTTTAGAAGTGTCATGAGGGGCTCTAGAATGGTCTGGGGGCCTTTATAAGGGTCCTGACGGGCTCTAGAAGGGTCTGGGAACCTTTATAAATGCCCTGAGGGGCATTAGAAGGGTCTGAGGGCCTTTAGAAAGGTCCTGAGGGGCATTAGAAGGGTATGGGGGCTTTTAGATGGGTCCTGAGGCAATCTAGAAGGGTCTGGGGGCCTTTACATGGGTCTTGAGGGTCATTAGAAGGGTGTGGAGGCCTTTAGAAAGGCCCTGAATGGCATTAGAAGGGTCTGGGTTCTTTTAGATGGGTCCTGAGGCAATCTAGAATGGTCTGGGGGCCTTTACATGGGTCTTGAGGGTCATTAGAAGGGTGTGGAGGCCTTTAGAAAGGCCCTGAGGGGCTCTAGAAGGGTCTGGGGGCTATTAGAAGCGTCCTGAGGGGGTCCAGAAGGGTCTGGGGGCCTTTTTAAAGGCCCTCAGGGGGATTATAAGGGTCTCGCGGCCTTTAGAAAGGCCCTGAGTGGCATTAGAAGGGTCTGGGTGCCTTTAGAAATGACCTGAGGGGCATTAGAAGGGTATGGGGGCCTTTAGAAAAGCCCTGATGGGCATTAGAAAGGTCTGGGGGCCTTTAGAATGGTCCTGAGGGGGTCTAGAAGGGTTTTGACGCATTTAAATCTGTCCTGAGAGGCTCTAGAATGGTCTGGGTGCCTTTATAAGTGTCCTGAGGGGCATTAGAAGGGTCTGGGTGCCCTTATAAAAGCCCTGAGGGGAATTAGCAGGGTCTGGGGGCCTTTAGAAGGGTCCTGAGGGGCTCTATAAGGGTCTGGGGGCCTTTAGAAGGGTCTTGAGGGGATCTAGAAGGGTCTGGGGACGTTTAGAAAGGCCCTGTGGGGCATTAGAAGAGTCTGGGGGCCTTTAGAATGCTCCTGAGGGGCAGGAGAAGGGTCTGGGGACCTTTGTAAAGTCCCTGACGGGCATTAGAATGGTCTGCGGGATTTAGAAGTGTCCTGAGGGGCTCTAGAATGGTCTGGGGGCCTTTATAAGGGTCCTGACGGGCTCTAGAAGGGTCTGGGAACCTTTATAAATGCCCTGAGGGGCATTAGAAGGGTCTGAGGGCCTTTAGAAAGGTCCTGAGGGGCATTAGAAGGGTCTTGTGGCCTTCATAAGGGTCCTGAAAGGCATTAGAAGGGTCTGGGGGCTTTTAGATGGGTCCTGAGGCAATCTAGAAGGGTCTGGGGGCCTTTACATGGGTCTTGAGGGTCATTAGAAGGGTGTGGAGGCCTTTAGAAAGGCCCTGAGTGGCTCTAGAAGGGTCTGGGGGCTATTAGAAGCATCCTGAGGGGGTCCAGAAGGGTCTGGGGGCCTTTTTAAAGGCCCTCAGTGGGATTATAAGGGTCTCGCTGCCTTTAGAAAGGCCCTGAGTGGCATTACAAGGGCCTGGGGTCATATAGAAAGGCCCTGAGAGGTTCTAGAAGTGTCTGGGGTATTTTAGAAAGGCCCTGAGGGGCATTAGAAGGGTCTGGGGGCCTTTAGAATGGTCCTGGGGGGTTCTAGAAGGGTCTTTAGGCATTTAAAACTGTCCTGAGAGGCTCTAGAAGTGTCTGGGTGCCTTTATAAGGGTCCTGAGGGGCATTAGAAGGGTCTGGGGGCATTTAGAATGCTCCTGAGGGGCAGTAGAAGGGTCTGGGGACCTTTATTAGTGTCCTGACGTGATCTAGAATGGTCTGGGAACCTTTATAAATGCCCTGAGTGGCATTAGAAAGGTCTAAGGGCCTTTAGAAAGGTCCTGAGGGGCATTAGAAGGGTCTTGTGGACTTAATAATGGTCCTGAAAGGCATTAGAAGGGTCTGGGGGCTTTTAGATGGGTCCTGAGGCAATCTAGAAGGGTCTAGGAGCCTTTACATGGGTCTTGAGGGTCATTAGAAGGGTGTGGATGCCTTAGAAAGACCCTGAGGGGCTCTAGAAGGGTCTGGGTGCTATTAGAAGTGTCCAGAGGGGGTCCAGAAGGGTCTGGGGGCCTTTTTAAAGGCCCTCATGGGGATTATAAGGGTCTCGCGGCCTTTAGAAAGGACCTGAGTGGCATTACAGGGGTCTGGGTTGATATAGAAAGGCCCTGAGAGGTTCTAGAAGCGTCTGGTTTACTTTAGAAAGGCCCTTAGGGGCATTAGAAGGGTCTGGGGGCCTTTAGAATGGTCCTGAGGGGGTCTAGAAGGGTCTGGAGGCATTTAAAACTGCCCTGAGAGGCTCTAGAAGGGTCTGGGTGCCTTTATAAGGGTCCTGAGGGGCATTAGAAGATTCTGGGTGCCCTTATAAAAGCCCTGAGGGGAACTAGCAGGGTCTGGGGGACTTTAGAAGGGTCCTGAGGGGCTCTATAAGGGTCTGGGGGCCTTTAGAAGGGTCTTCAGGGGCTCTAGAAGGGTCTGGGGACCTTTAGAAAGGCCCTGTGGGGCATTAGAAGGGTCTGGGGGCCTTTAGAATGCTCCTGAGGGGCAGGAGAAGGGTCTGGGGACCTTTAGAAAAGCCCTGACGGGCATTAGAATGGTCTGCGGGCCTTTAGAAGTGTCCTGAGGGGCTCTAGAATGGTCTGGGGTCCTTTATAAGGGTCCTGACGGGCTCTAGAAGGGTCTGGGAACCTTTATAAATGCCCTGAGGGGCATTAGAAGGGTCTGAGGGCATTTAGAAAGGTCCTGAGGGGCATTAGAAGGGTCTTGTGGCCTTCATAAGGGTCCTGAAAGGCATTAGAAGGGTCTGGGGGCCTTTACATGGGTCTTGAGGGTCATTAGAAGGGTGTGGAGGCCTTTAGAAAGGCCCTGAAAGGCATTAGAAGGGTCTGGGGGCTTTTAGATGGGTCCTGAGGCAATCTAGAAGGGTCTAGGGGCATTTACATGGGTCTTGAGGGTCATTAGAAGGGTGTTGAGGCCTTTAGAAAGGCCCTGAGAGGCATTAGAATGGTCTGGGGGCTTTTAGATGGGTCCTGAGGCAATCTAGAAGGGTCTGGCGGCCTTTACATGGGTCTTGAGGGTCATTAGAAGGGTGTGGAGGCCTTTAGAAAGGCCCTGAGGGGCTCTAGAAGGATCTGGGGGCTATTAGAAGCTTCCTGAGGGGGTCCAGAAGGGTCTGGGGGCCTTTTTAAAGGCCCTCAGGGGGATTATAAGGGTCTCGCGGCCTTTAGAAAGGCCCTGAGTGGCATTACAAGGGTCTGGGGTCATATAGAAAGGCCCTGAGATGTTCTAGAAGTGTCTGGGGTACTTTAGAAAGGCCCTGAGGGGCATTAGAAGGGTCTGGGTGCCTTTAGAATGGTCCTGAGGGGTTCTAGAAGGGTCTGGAGGCATTTAAAACTGTCCTGAGAGGCTCTAGAATGGTCTGGGTGCCTTTATAAGGATCCTGAGGGGCATTAGAAGATTCTGGGAGCCCTTATAAAAGCCCTGAGGGGAACTAGCAGGGTCTGGGGGACTTTAGAAGGGTCCTGAGGGGTTCTATAAGGGTCTGGGGGCCTTTAGAAGGGTCTTCAGGTGCTCTAGAAGGGTCTGGGGACCTTTAGAAAGGCCCTGTGGGGCATTAGAAGGGTCTGGGGGCCTTTAGAATGCTCCTGAGGGGCAGTAGAAGGGTCTGGGGACCTTTAGAAAGGCCCTGACGGTCATTAGAATGGTCTGCGGGCCTTTAGAAGTGTCCTGAGGGGCTCTAGAATGGTCTGGGGGCCTTTATAAGGGTCCTGACGGGCTCTAGAAGGGTCTGGGAACCTTTATAAATGCCCTGAGGGGCATTAGAAGGGTCTGAGGGCCTTTAGAAAGGTCCTGAGGGGCATTAGAAGGGTCTTGTGGCCTTCATAAGGGTCCTGAAAGGCATTGGAAGGGTCTGGGGGATTTTAGATGGGTCCTGAGGCAATCTAGAAGGGTCTGGGGCCTTTACATGGGTCTTGAGGGTCATTAGAAGGGTGTGGAGGCCTTTAGAAAGGCCCTAAATGGCATTAGAAGGGTCTGGGGGCTTTTAGATGGGTCCTGAATCAATCTGGAAGGGTCTGGGGGCCTTTACATGGGTCTTGAGGGTCATTAGAAGGGTGTGGAGGCCTTTAGAAAGGCCCTGAAGGGCTCAAGAAGGGTCTGGGGGCTATTAGAAGCTTCCTGAGGGGGTCCAGAAGGGTCTGGGGGCCTTTTTAAAGGCCCTCAGGGGGATTATAACGGTCTCGCGGCCTTTAGAAAGGCCCTGAGTGGCATTAGAAGGGTCTGGGTGCCTTTAGAAATGACCTGAAGGGCATTAGAAGGGTATGAGGGCCTTTAGAAAGGCCCTGAGGGGCATTAGAAGGGTCTGGGGGCCTTTAGAATGCTCCTGAGGGGCAGTAGAAGGGTCTGGGGACCTTTAGAAAGGCCCTGACGGGCATTAGAATGGTCTGCGGGCCTTTAGAAGTGTCATGAGGGGCTCTAGAATGGTCTGGGGGCCTTTATAAGGGTCCTGACGGGCTCTAGAAGGGTCTGGGAACCTTTATAAATGCCCTGAGGGGCATTAGAAGGGTCTGAGGTCCTTTAGAAAGGTCCTGAAATGCATTAGAAGGGTCTGGGGGCTTTTAGATGGGTCCTTAGGCAATCTAGAAGGGTCTGGGGGCCTTTACATGGGTCTTGAGGGTCATTAGAAGGGTGTGGATGCCTTTAGAAAGGCCCTGAGGGGCTCTAGAAGGGTCTGGGGGCTATTAGAAGCGTTCTGAGGGGGTCCAGAAGGGTCCGGGGGCCTTTTAAAAGGCCCTCAGGGGGATGATAAGGGTCTCGCGGCCTTTAGAAAGGCCCTGAGTGGCATTACAAGGGTCTGGGTTCATATAGAAAGGCCCTGAGAGGATCTAGAAGTGTCTGATTTACTTTAGAAAGGCCCTGAGGGGCATTAGAAGGGTCTGGGTGCCTTTATAAGGGTCCTGTGGGGCATTAGAAGATTCTGGGTGCCCTTATAAAAGCCCTGAGGGGAACTAGCAGGGTCTAGTGGACTTTAGAAGGGTCCTGAGGGGCTCTATAAGGGTCTGGGGGCCTTTAGAAGGGTCTTCAGGGGCTCTAGAAGGGTCTGGGTACCTTTAGAAAGGCCCTGTTGCGCATTAGAAGGGTCTGGGGGCCTTTAGAATGCTCCTGAGGGGCAGTAGAAGGGTCTGGGGACCTTTGTAAAGGCCCTGACGGGCATTAGAATGGTCTGCGGGCCTTTAGAAGTGTCCTGAGGGGCTCTAGAATGGTCTGGGGGCCTTTATAAGGGTCCTGACGGGCTCTAGAAGGGTCTGGGAACCTTTATAAATGCCCTGAGGGGCATTAGAAGGGTCTGAGGGCCTTTAGAAAGGTCCTGAGGGGCATTAGAAGGGTCTTGTGGCCTTCATAAGGGTCCTGAAAGGTATTAGAAGGGTCTGGGGGCTTTTAGATGGGTCCTGAGGCAATCTAGAAGGGTCTGGGGGCCTTTACATGGGTCTTGAGGGTCATTAGAAGGGTGTGGAAGCCTTTAGAAAGGCCCTGAGGGGCTCTAGAAGGGTCTGGGGGCTATTAGAATTGTCCTGAGGGGGTCCAGAAGGGTCTGGGGGCCTTTTAAATGCCCTCAGGGGGATTATAAGGGTCTTGCGGCCTTTAGAAAGGCTCTGAGTGGCATTACAAGGGTCTGGGTTCTTATAGAAATTCCTTGAGAGGTTCTAGAAGTGTCTGGTTTACTTTAGAAAGCCCCTGAGGGGCATTAGAAGGGTCTGTGGGCCTTTAGAATGGTCCTGAGGGGGTCTAGAAGGGTCTGGACGCATTTAAAACTGTCCTGAGAGGCTCTAGAAGGGTCTGGGTGCCTTTATAATGGTCCTGAGGGTCATTAGAAGATTCTGGGTGCCCTTATAAAAGCCCTGAGGGTAACTAGCAGGGTCTGCGGGACTTTAGAAGGGTCCTGAGGGCCTCTATAAGGGTCTGGGGGCCTTTAGAATGGTCTTCAGGGGCTCAAGAAGGGTCTGGGGACCTTTAGAAAGGCCCTGTGGGGCATTAGAAGGGTCTGGGGGCCTTTAGAATGCTCCTGAGGGGCAGTAGAAGGGTCTGGGGACCTTTAGAAAGGCCCTGACGGGCATTAGAATGGTCTGCGGGCCTTTAGAAGTGTCCTGAGGGGCTCTAGAATGGTCTGGGGGCCTTTATAAGGGTCCTGACGGGCTCTAGAAGGGTCTGGGAACCTTTATAAATGCCCTGAGGGGCATTAGAAGGGTCTGAGGGCCTTTAGAAAGGTCCTGAGGGGCATTAGAAGGGTCTTGTGGCCTTCATAAGGGTCCTGAAAGGCATTAGAAGGGTCTGGGGGCTTTTAGATGGGTCCTGAGGCAATCTAGAAGGGTCTGGCGGCCTTTACATGGGTCTTGAGGGTCATTAGAAGGGTGTGGAGGCCTTTAGAAAGGCCCTGAGGGGCTCTAGAAGGGTCTGGGGGCTATTAGAAGCATCCTGAGGGGGTCCAGAAGGGTCTGGGGGCCTTTTTAAAGGCCCTCAGGGGGATTATAAGGGTCTCGCTGCCTTTAGAAAGGCCCTGAGTGGCATTACAAGGGCCTGGGGTCATATAGAAAGGCCCTGAGAGGTTCTAGAAGTGTCTGGGGTATTTTAGAAAGGCCCTGAGGGGCATTAGAAGGGTCTGGGGGCCTTTAGAATGGTCCTGGGGGGTTCTAGAAGGGTCTTTAGGCATTTAAAACTGTCCTGAGAGGCTCTAGAAGGGTCTGGGTGCCTTTATAAGGGTCCTGAGGGGCATTAGAAGGGTCTGGGGGCATTTAGAATGCTCCTGAGGGGCAGTAGAAGGGTCTGGGGACCTTTATTAGTGTCCTGACGTGATCTAGAATGGTCTGGGAACCTTTATAAATGCCCTGAGTGGCATTAGAAGGGTCTAAGGGCCTTTAGAAAGGTCCTGAGGGGCATTAGAAGGGTCTTGTGGCCTTAATAAGGGTCCTGAAAGGCATTAGAAGGGTCTGGGGGCTTTTAGATGGGTCCTGAGGCAATCTAGAAGGGTCTAGGGGCCTTTACATGGGTCTTGAGGGTCATTAGAAGGGTGTGGATGCCTTAGAAAGACCCTGAGGGGCTCTAGAAGGGTCTGGGGGCTATTAGAAGTGTCCAGAGGGGGTCCAGAAGGGTCTGGGGGCCTTTTTAAAGGCCCTCAGGGGGATTATAAGGGTCTCGCGGCCTTTAGAAAGGCCCTGAGTGGCATTACAGGGGTCTGGGTTGATATAGAAAGGCCCTGAGAGGTTCTAGAAGCGTCTGGTTTACTTTAGAAAGGCCCTTAGGGGCATTAGAAGGGTCTGGGGGCCTTTAGAATGGTCCTGAGGGGGTCTAGAAGGGTCTGGAGGCATTTAAAAGTGCCCTGAGAGGCTCTAGAAGGGTCTGGGTGCCTTTATAAGGGTCCTGAGGGGCATTAGAAGATTCTGGGTGCCCTTATAAAAGCCCTGAGGGGAACTAGCAGGGTCTGGGGGACTTTAGAAGGGTCCTGAGGGGCTCTATAAGGGTCTGGGGGCCTTTAGAAGGGTCTTCAGGGGCTCTAGAAGGGTCTGGGGACCTTTAGAAAGGCCCTGTGGGGCATTAGAAGGGTCTGGGGGCCTTTAGAATGCTCCTGAGGGGCAGTAGAAGGGTCTGGGGACCTTTAGAAAGGCCCTGACGGGCATTAGAATGGTCTGCGGGCCTTTAGAAGTGTCCTGAGGGGCTCTAGAATGGTCTGGGGGCCTTTATAAGGGTCCTGACGGGCTCTAGAAGGGTCTGGGAACCTTTATAAATGCCCTGAGGGGCATTAGAAGGGTCTGAGGGCCTTTAGAAAGGTCCTGAGGGGCATTAGAAGGGTCTTGTGACCTTCATAAGGGTCCTGAAAGGCATTGGAAGGGTCTGGGGGATTTTAGATGGGTCCTGAGGCAATCTAGAAGGGTCTGGGGCCTTTACATGGGTCTTGAGGGTCATTAGAAGGGTGTGGAGGCCTTTAGAAAGGCCCTAAATGGCATTAGAAGGGTCTGGGGGCTTTTAGATGGGTCCTGAGGCAATCTAGAAGGGTCTGGGGGGCCTTTACATGGGTCTTGAGGGTCATTAGAAGGGTGTGGAGGCCTTTAGAAAGGCCCTGAGGGGCTCTAGAATGGTTGGGGGCTATTAGAAGCGTCCTTAGGAGGTCCAGAAGGGTCTGGGGCCTTTTAAAGGCTCTCAGGGGGATTATAAGCGTCTCGCGGCCTTTAGAAAGGCCTGAGTGGCATTAGAAGGGTCTGGGTTCATATAGAAAGGCCCTGAGAGGATCTAGAAGTGTCTGATTTACTTTAGAAAGGCCCTGAGGGGCATTAGAAGGGTCTGGGTGCCTTTATAAGGGTCCTGTGGGGCATTAGAATATTCTGGGTGCCCTTATAAAAGACCTGAGGGGAACTAGCAGGGTCTAGTGGACTTTAGAAGGGTCTGAGGGGCTCTATAAGGGTCTGGGGCCTTTAGAAGGGTCTTCAGGGGCTCTAGAAGGGTCTGGGGACCTTTAGAAAGGCCCTGTGGGGCATTAGAAGGGTCTGGGGGCCTTTAGAATGCTCTGAGGGGCAGTAGAAAGGTCTGGGGACCTTTGTAAAGGCCCTGACGGGCATTAGAATGGTCTGCGGGATTTAGAAGTGTCCTGAGGGGCTCTAGAATGGTCTGGGGCCTTTATAAGGGTCCTGACGGGCTCTAGAAGGGTCTGGGAACCTTTATAAATGCCCTGAGGGGCATTAGAAGGGTCTGAGGGCCTTTAGAAAGGTCCTGAGGGGCATTAGAAGGGTCTTGTGGCCTTCATAAGGGTCCTGAAAGGTATTAGAAGGGTCTGGGGGCTTTTAGATGGGTCCTGAGGCAATCTAGAAGGGTCTGGGGGCCTTTACATGGGTCTTGATGGTCATTAGAAGGGTGTGGAAGCCTTTAGAAAGGCCCTGAGGGGCTCTAGAAGGGTCTGGGGGCTATTAGAAGTGTCCTGAGGGGGTCCAGAAGGGTCTGGGGGCCTTTTAAATGCCCTCAGGGGGATTATAAGTGTCTTGCGGCCTTTAGAAAGGCTCTGAGTGGCATTACAAGGGTCTGGGTTCTTATAGAAATTCCTTGAGAGGTTCTAGAAGTGTCTGGTTTACTTTAGAAAGCCCCTGAGGGGCATTAGAAGGGTCTGGGGGCCTTTAGAATGGTCCTGAGGGGGTCTAGAAGGGTCTGGACGCATTTAAAACTGTCCTGAGAGGCTCTAGAAGGGTCTGGGTGCCTTTATAATGGTCCTGAGGGGCATTAGAAGATTCTGGGTGCACTTATAAAAGCCCTGAGGGTAACTAGCAGGGTCTGCGGGACTTTAGAAGGGTCCTGAGGGGCTCTATAAGGGTCTGGGGGCCTTTAGAATGGTCTTCAGGGGCTCTAGAAGGGTCTGGGGACCTTTAGAAAGGCCCTGTGGGGCATTAGAAGGGTCTGGGGGCCTTTAGAATGCTCCTGAGGGGCAGTAGAAGGGTCTGGGGACCTTTAGAAAGGCCCTGACGGGCATTAGAATGGTCTGCGGGCCTTTAGAAGTGTCCTGAGGGGCTCTAGAATGGTCTGGGGGCCTTTATAAGGGTCCTGACGGGCTCTAGAAGGGTCTGGGAACCTTTATAAATGCCCTGAGGGGCATTAGAAGGGTCTGAGGGCCTTTAGAAAGGTCCTGAGGGGCATTAGAAGGGTCTTGTGGCCTTCATAAGGGTCCTGAAAGGCATTAGAAGGGTCTGGGGGCTTTTAGATGGGTCCTGAGGCAATCTAGAAGGGTCTGGCGGCCTTTACATGGGTCTTGAGGGTCATTAGAAGGGTGTGGAGGCCTTTAGAAAGGCCCTGAGGGGCTCTAGAAGGGTCTGGGGGCTATTAGAAGCATCCTGAGGGGGTCCAGAAGGGTCTGGGGGCCTTTTTAAAGGCCCTCAGTGGGATTATAAGGGTCTCGCTGCCTTTAGAAAGGCCCTGAGTGGCATTACAAGGGCCTGGGGTCATATAGAAAGGCCCTGAGAGGTTCTAGAAGTGTCTGGGGTATTTTAGAAAGGCCCTGAGGGGCATTAGAAGGGTCTGGGGGCCTTTAGAATGGTCCTGGGGGGTTCTAGAAGGGTCTTTAGGCATTTAAAACTGTCCTGAGAGGCTCTAGAAGGGTCTGGGTGCCTTTATAAGGGTCCTGAGGGGCATTAGAAGGGTCTGGGGGCATTTAGAATGCTCCTGAGGGGCAGTAGAAGGGTCTGGGGACCTTTATTAGTGTCCTGACGTGATCTAGAATGGTCTGGGAACCTTTATAAATGCCCTGAGTGGCATTAGAAGGGTCTAAGGGCCTTTAGAAAGGTCCTGAGGGGCATTAGAAGGGTCTTGTGGCCTTAATAAGGGTCCTGAAAGGCATTAGAAGGGTCTGGGGGCTTTTAGATGGGTCCTGAGGCAATCTAGAAGGGTCTAGGGGCCTTTACATGGGTCTTGAGGGTCATTAGAAGGGTGTGGATGCCTTAGAAAGACCCTGAGGGGCTCTAGAAGGGTCTGGGGGCTATTAGAAGTGTCCAGAGGGGGTCCAGAAGGGTCTGGGGGCCTTTTTAAAGGCCCTCAGGGGGATTATAAGGGTCTCGCGGCCTTTAGAAAGGCCCTGAGTGGCATTACAGGGGTCTGGGTTCATATAGAAAGGCCCTGAGAGGTTCTAGAAGCGTCTGGTTTACTTTAGAAAGGCCCTTAGGGGCATTAGAAGGGTCTGGGGGCCTTTAGAATGGTCCTGAGGGGGTCTAGAAGGGTCTGGAGGCATTTAAAACTGCCCTGAGAGGCTCTAGAAGGGTCTGGGTGCCTTTATAAGGGTCCTGAGGGGCATTAGAAGATTCTGGGTGCCCTTATAAAAGCCCTGAGGGGAACTAGCAGGGTCTGGGGGACTTTAGAAGGGTCCTGAGGGGCTCTATAAGGGTCTGGGGGCCTTTAGAAGGGTCTTCAGGGGCTCTAGAAGGGTCTGGGGACCTTTAGAAAGGCCCTGTGGGGCATTAGAAGGGTCTGGGGGCCTTTAGAATGCTCCTGAGGGGCAGTAGAAGGGTCTGGGGACCTTTAGAAAGGCCCTGACGGGCATTAGAATGGTCTGCGGGCCTTTAGAAGTGTCCTGAGGGGCTCTAGAATGGTCTGGGGGCCTTTATAAGGGTCCTGACGGGCTCTAGAAGGGTCTGGGAACCTTTATAAATGCCCTGAGGGGCATTAGAAGGGTCTGAGGGCCTTTAGAAAGGTCCTGAGGGGCATTAGAAGGGTCTTGTGACCTTCATAAGGGTCCTGAAAGGCATTGGAAGGGTCTGGGGGATTTTAGATGGGTCCTGAGGCAATCTAGAAGGGTCTGGGGCCTTTACATGGGTCTTGAGGGTCATTAGAAGGGTGTGGAGGCCTTTAGAAAGGCCCTAAATGGCATTAGAAGGGTCTGGGGGCTTTTAGATGGGTCCTGAGGCAATCTAGAAGGGTCTGGGGGCCTTTACATGGGTCTTGAGGGTCATTAGAAGGGTGTGGAGGCCTTTAGAAAGGCCCTGAGGGGCTCTAGAAGGGTCTGGGGGCTATTAGAAGCGTCCTTAGGAGGTCCAGAAGGGTCTGGGGGCCTTTTTAAAGGCTCTCAGGGGGATTATAAGCGTCTCGCGGCCTTTAGAAAGGCCCTGAGTGGCATTAGAAGGGTCTGGGTTCATATAGAAAGGCCCTGAGAGGATCTAGAAGTGTCTGATTTACTTTAGAAAGGCCCTGAGGGGCATTAGAAGGGTCTGGGTGCCTTTATAAGGGTCCTGTGGGGCATTAGAATATTCTGGGTGCCCTTATAAAAGACCTGAGGGGAACTAGCAGGGTCTAGTGGACTTTAGAAGGGTCCTGAGGGGCTCTATAAGGGTCTGGGGGCCTTTAGAAGGGTCTTCAGGGGCTCTAGAAGGGTCTGGGGACCTTTAGAAAGGCCCTGTGGGGCATTAGAAGGGTCTGGGGGCCTTTAGAATGCTCCTGAGGGGCAGTAGAAAGGTCTGGGGACCTTTGTAAAGGCCCTGACGGGCATTAGAATGGTCTGCGGGATTTAGAAGTGTCCTGAGGGGCTCTAGAATGGTCTGGGGGCCTTTATAAGGGTCCTGACGGGCTCTAGAAGGGTCTGGGAACCTTTATAAATGCCCTGAGGGGCATTAGAAGGGTCTGAGGGCCTTTAGAAAGGTCCTGAGGGGCATTAGAAGGGTCTTGTGGCCTTCATAAGGGTCCTGAAAGGTATTAGAAGGGTCTGGGGGCTTTTAGATGGGTCCTGAGGCAATCTAGAAGGGTCTGGGGGCCTTTACATGGGTCTTGATGGTCATTAGAAGGGTGTGGAAGCCTTTAGAAAGGCCCTGAGGGGCTCTAGAAGGGTCTGGGGGCTATTAGAAGTGTCCTGAGGGGGTCCAGAAGGGTCTGGGGGCCTTTTAAATGCCCTCAGGGGGATTATAAGTGTCTTGCGGCCTTTAGAAAGGCTCTGAGTGGCATTACAAGGGTCTGGGTTCTTATAGAAATTCCTTGAGAGGTTCTAGAAGTGTCTGGTTTACTTTAGAAAGCCCCTGAGGGGCATTAGAAGGGTCTGGGGGCCTTTAGAATGGTCCTGAGGGGGTCTAGAAGGGTCTGGACGCATTTAAAACTGTCCTGAGAGGCTCTAGAAGGGTCTGGGTGCCTTTATAATGGTCCTGAGGGGCATTAGAAGATTCTGGGTGCACTTATAAAAGCCCTGAGGGTAACTAGCAGGGTCTGCGGGACTTTAGAAGGGTCCTGAGGGGCTCTATAAGGGTCTGGGGGCCTTTAGAATGGTCTTCAGGGGCTCTAGAAGGGTCTGGGGACCTTTAGAAAGGCCCTGTGGGGCATTAGAAGGGTCTGGGGGCCTTTAGAATGCTCCTGAGGGGCAGTAGAAGGGTCTGGGGACCTTTAGAAAGGCCCTGACGGGCATTAGAATGGTCTGCGGGCCTTTAGAAGTGTCCTGAGGGGCTCTAGAATGGTCTGGGGGCCTTTATAAGGGTCCTGACGGGCTCTAGAAGGGTCTGGGAACCTTTATAAATGCCCTGAGGGGCATTAGAAGGGTCTGAGGGCCTTTAGAAAGGTCCTGAGGGGCATTAGAAGGGTCTTGTGGCCTTCATAAGGGTCCTGAAAGGCATTAGAAGGGTCTGGGGGCTTTTAGATGGGTCCTGAGGCAATCTAGAAGGGTCTGGCGGCCTTTACATGGGTCTTGAGGGTCATTAGAAGGGTGTGGAGGCCTTTAGAAAGGCCCTGAGGGGCTCTAGAAGGGTCTGGGGGCTATTAGAAGCATCCTGAGGGGGTCCAGAAGGGTCTGGGGGCCTTTTTAAAGGCCCTCAGTGGGATTATAAGGGTCTCGCTGCCTTTAGAAAGGCCCTGAGTGGCATTACAAGGGCCTGGGGTCATATAGAAAGGCCCTGAGAGGTTCTAGAAGTGTCTGGGGTATTTTAGAAAGGCCCTGAGGGGCATTAGAAGGGTCTGGGGGCCTTTAGAATGGTCCTGGGGGGTTCTAGAAGGGTCTTTAGGCATTTAAAACTGTCCTGAGAGGCTCTAGAAGGGTCTGGGTGCCTTTATAAGGGTCCTGAGGGGCATTAGAAGGGTCTGGGGGCATTTAGAATGCTCCTGAGGGGCAGTAGAAGGGTCTGGGGACCTTTATTAGTGTCCTGACGTGATCTAGAATGGTCTGGGAACCTTTATAAATGCCCTGAGTGGCATTAGAAGGGTCTAAGGGCCTTTAGAAAGGTCCTGAGGGGCATTAGAAGGGTCTTGTGGCCTTAATAAGGGTCCTGAAAGGCATTAGAAGGGTCTGGGGGCTTTTAGATGGGTCCTGAGGCAATCTAGAAGGGTCTAGGGGCCTTTACATGGGTCTTGAGGGTCATTAGAAGGGTGTGGATGCCTTAGAAAGACCCTGAGGGGCTCTAGAAGGGTCTGGGGGCTATTAGAAGTGTCCAGAGGGGGTCCAGAAGGGTCTGGGGGCCTTTTTAAAGGCCCTCAGGGGGATTATAAGGGTCTCGCGGCCTTTAGAAAGGCCCTGAGTGGCATTACAGGGGTCTGGGTTCATATAGAAAGGCCCTGAGAGGTTCTAGAAGCGTCTGGTTTACTTTAGAAAGGCCCTTAGGGGCATTAGAAGGGTCTGGGGGCCTTTAGAATGGTCATGAGGGGGTCTAGAAGGGTCTGGAGGCATTTAAAACTGCCCTGAGAGGCTCTAGAAGGGTCTGGGTGCCTTTATAAGGGTCCTGAGGGGCATTAGAAGATTCTGGGTGCCCTTATAAAAGCCCTGAGGGGAACTAGCAGGGTCTGGGGGACTTTAGAAGGGTCCTGAGGGGCTCTATAAGGGTCTGGGGGCCTTTAGAAGGGTCTTCAGGGGCTCTAGAAGGGTCTGGGGACCTTTAGAAAGGCCCTGTGGGGCATTAGAAGGGTCTGGGGGCCTTTAGAATGCTCCTGAGGGGCAGTAGAAGGGTCTGGGGACCTTTAGAAAGGCCCTGACGGGCATTAGAATGGTCTGCGGGCCTTTAGAAGTGTCCTGAGGGGCTCTAGAATGGTCTGGGGGCCTTTATAAGGGTCCTGACGGGCTCTAGAAGGGTCTGGGAACCTTTATAAATGCCCTGAGGGGCATTAGAAGGGTCTGAGGGCCTTTAGAAAGGTCCTGAGGGGCATTAGAAGGGTCTTGTGACCTTCATAAGGGTCCTGAAAGGCATTGGAAGGGTCTGGGGGATTTTAGATGGGTCCTGAGGCAATCTAGAAGGGTCTGGGGCCTTTACATGGGTCTTGAGGGTCATTAGAAGGGTGTGGAGGCCTTTAGAAAGGCCCTAAATGGCATTAGAAGGGTCTGGGGGCTTTTAGATGGGTCCTGAGGCAATCTAGAAGGGTCTGGGGGCCTTTACATGGGTCTTGAGGGTCATTAGAAGGGTGTGGAGGCCTTTAGAAAGGCCCTGAGGGGCTCTAGAAGGGTCTGGGGGCTATTAGAAGCGTCCTTAGGAGGTCCAGAAGGGTCTGGGGGCCTTTTTAAAGGCTCTCAGGGGGATTATAAGCGTCTCGCGGCCTTTAGAAAGGCCCTGAGTGGCATTAGAAGGGTCTGGGTTCATATAGAAAGGCCCTGAGAGGATCTAGAAGTGTCTGATTTACTTTAGAAAGGCCCTGAGGGGCATTAGAAGGGTCTGGGTGCCTTTATAAGGGTCCTGTGGGGCATTAGAATATTCTGGGTGCCCTTATAAAAGACCTGAGGGGAACTAGCAGGGTCTAGTGGACTTTAGAAGGGTCCTGAGGGGCTCTATAAGGGTCTGGGGGCCTTTAGAAGGGTCTTCAGGGGCTCTAGAAGGGTCTGGGGACCTTTAGAAAGGCCCTGTGTGGCATTAGAAGGGTCTGGGGGCCTTTAGAATGCTCCTGAGGGGCAGTAGAAAGGTCTGGGGACCTTTGTAAAGGCCCTGACGGGCATTAGAATGGTCTGCGGGATTTAGAAGTGTCCTGAGGGGCTCTAGAATGGTCTGGGGGCCTTTATAAGGGTCCTGACGGGCTCTAGAAGGGTCTGGGAACCTTTATAAATGCCCTGAGGGGCAGTAGAAGGGTCTGAGGGCCTTTAGAAAGGTCCTGAGGGGCATTAGAAGGGTCTTGTGGCCTTCATAAGGGTCCTGAAAGGTATTAGAAGGGTCTGGGGGCTTTTAGATGGGTCCTGAGGCAATCTAGAAGGGTCTGGGGGCCTTTACATGGGTCTTGATGGTCATTAGAAGGGTGTGGAAGCCTTTAGAAAGGCCCTGAGGGGCTCTAGAAGGGTCTGGGGGCTATTAGAAGTGTCCTGAGGGGGTCCAGAAGGGTCTGGGGGCCTTTTAAATGCCCTCAGGGGGATTATAAGTGTCTTGCGGCCTTTAGAAAGGCTCTGAGTGGCATTACAAGGGTCTGGGTTCTTATAGAAATTCCTTGAGAGGTTCTAGAAGTGTCTGGTTTACTTTAGAAAGCCCCTGAGAGGCATTAGAAGGGTCTGGGGGCCTTTAGAATGGTCCTGAGGGGGTCTAGAAGGGTCTGGACGCATTTAAAACTGTCCTGAGAGGCTCTAGAAGGGTCTGGGTGCCTTTATAATGGTCCTGAGGGGCATTAGAAGATTCTGGGTGCCCTTATAAAAGCCCTGAGGGTAACTAGCAGGGTCTGCGGGACTTTAGAAGGGTCCTGAGGGGCTCTATAAGGGTCTGGGGGCCTTTAGAATGGTCTTCAGGGGCTCTAGAAGGGTCTGGGGACCTTTAGAAAGGCCCTGTGGGGCATTAGAAGGGTCTGGGGGCCTTTAGAATGCTCCTGAGGGGCAGTAGAAGGGTCTGGGGACCTTTATAAAGGCCCTGACGGGCATTAGAATGGTCTGCGGGCCTTTAGAAGTGTCATGAGTGGCTCTAGAATGGTCTGGGGGCCTTTATAAGGGTCCTGACGGGCTCTAGAAGGGTCTGGGAACCTTTATAAATGCCTTGAGGGGCATTAGAAGGGTCTGAGGGCCTTTAGAAAGGTCCTGAGGGGCATTAGAAGGGTCTTGTGGCCTTCATAAGGGTCCTGAAAGGCATTAGAAGGGTCTGGGGGCTTTTAGATGGGTCCTGAGGCAATCTAGAAGGGTCTGGGGGCCTTTACATGGGTCTTGAGGGTCATTAGAAGGGTGTGGAGGCCTTTAGAAAGGCCCTGAGGGGCTCTAGAAGGGTCTGGGGGCTATTAGAAGCATCCTGAGGGGGTCCAGAAGGGTCTGGGGGCCTTTTTAAAGGCCCTCAGTGGGATTATAAGGGTCTCGCTGCCTTTAGAAAGGCCCTGAGTGGCATTACAAGGGCCTGGGGTCATATAGAAAGGCCCTGAGAGGTTCTAGAAGTGTCTGGGGTATTTTAGAAAGGCCCTGAGGGGCATTAGAAGGGTCTGGGGGCCTTTAGAATGGTCCTGGGGGGTTCTAGAAGGGTCTTTAGGCATTTAAAACTGTCCTGAGAGGCCCTAGAAGGGTCTGGGTGCCTTTATAAGGGTCCTGAGGGGCATTAGAAGGGTCTGGGGGCATTTAGAATGCTCCTGAGGGGCAGTAGAAGGGTCTGGGGACCTTTATTAGTGTCCTGACGTGATCTAGAATGGTCTGGGAACCTTTATAAATGCCCTGAGTGGCATTAGAAGGGTCTAAGGGCCTTTAGAAAGGTCCTGAGGGGCATTAGAAGGGTCTTGTGGCCTTAATAAGGGTCCTGAAAGGCATTAGAAGGGTCTGGGGGCTTTTAGATGGGTCCTGAGGCAATCTAGAAGGGTCTAGGGGCCTTTACATGGGTCTTGAGGGTCATTAGAAGGGTGTGGATGCCTTAGAAAGACCCTGAGGGGCTCTAGAAGGGTCTGGGGGCTATTAGAAATGTCCAGAGGGGGTCCAGAAGGGTCTGGGGGCCTTTTTAAAGGCCCTCAGGGGGATTATAAGGGTCTCGCGGCCTTTAGAAAGGCCCTGAGTGGCATTACAGGGGTCTGGGTTCATATAGAAAGGCCCTGAGAGGTTCTAGAAGCGTCTGGTTTACTTTAGAAAGGCCCTTAGGGGCATTAGAAGGGTCTGGGGGCCTTTAGAATGGTCCTGAGGGGGTCTAGAAGGGTCTGGAGGCATTTAAAACTGCCCTGAGAGGCTCTAGAAGGGTCTGGGTGCCTTTATAAGGGTCCTGAGGGGCATTAGAAGATTCTGGGTGCCCTTATAAAAGCCCTGAGGGGAACTAGCAGGGTCTGGGGGACTTTAGAAGGGTCCTGAGGGGCTCTATAAGGGTCTGGGGGCCTTTAGAAGGGTCTTCAGGGGCTCTAGAAGGGTCTGGGGACCTTTAGAAAGGCCCTGTGGGGCATTAGAAGGGTCTGGGGGCCTTTAGAATGCTCCTGAGGGGCAGTAGAAGGGTCTGGGGACCTTTAGAAAGGCCCTGACGGGCATTAGAATGGTCTGCGGGCCTTTAGAAGTGTCCTGAGGGGCTCTAGAATGGTCTGGGGGCCTTTATAAGGGTCCTGACGGGCTCTAGAAGGGTCTGGGAACCTTTATAAATGCCCTGAGGGGCATTAGAAGGGTCTGAGGGCCTTTAGAAAGGTCCTGAGGGGCATTAGAAGGGTCTTGTGACCTTCATAAGGGTCCTGAAAGGCATTGGAAGGGTCTGGGGGATTTTAGATGGGTCCTGAGGCAATCTAGAAGGGTCTGGGGCCTTTACATGGGTCTTGAGGGTCATTAGAAGGGTGTGGAGGCCTTTAGAAAGGCCCTAAATGGCATTAGAAGGGTCTGGGGGCTTTTAGATGGGTCCTGAGGCAATCTAGAAGGGTCTGGGGGCCTTTACATGGGTCTTGAGGGTCATTAGAAGGGTGTGGAGGCCTTTAGAAAGGCCCTGAGGGGCTCTAGAAGGGTCTGGGGGCTATTAGAAGCGTCCTTAGGAGGTCCAGAAGGGTCTGGGGGCCTTTTTAAAGGCTCTCAGGGGGATTATAAGCGTCTCGCGGCCTTTAGAAAGGCCCTGAGTGGCATTAGAAGGGTCTGGGTTCATATAGAAAGGCCCTGAGAGGATCTAGAAGTGTCTGATTTACTTTAGAAAGGCCCTGAGGGGCATTAGAAGGGTCTGGGTGCCTTTATAAGGGTCCTGTGGGGCATTAGAATATTCTGGGTGCCCTTATAAAAGACCTGAGGGGAACTAGCAGGGTCTAGTGGACTTTAGAAGGGTCCTGAGGGGCTCTATAAGGGTCTGGGGGCCTTTAGAAGGGTCTTCAGGGGCTCTAGAAGGGTCTGGGGACCTTTAGAAAGGCCCTGTGGGGCATTAGAAGGGTCTGGGGGCCTTTAGAATGCTCCTGAGGGGCAGTAGAAAGGTCTGGGGACCTTTGTAAAGGCCCTGACGGGCATTAGAATGGTCTGCGGGATTTAGAAGTGTCCTGAGGGGCTCTAGAATGGTCTGGGGGCCTTTATAAGGGTCCTGACGGGCTCTAGAAGGGTCTGGGAACCTTTATAAATGCCCTGAGGGGCATTAGAAGGGTCTGAGGGCCTTTAGAAAGGTCCTGAGGGGCATTAGAAGGGTCTTGTGGCCTTCATAAGGGTCCTGAAAGGTATTAGAAGGGTCTGGGGGCTTTTAGATGGGTCCTGAGGCAATCTAGAAGGGTCTGGGGGCCTTTACATGGGTCTTGATGGTCATTAGAAGGGTGTGGAAGCCTTTAGAAAGGCCCTGAGGGGCTCTAGAAGGGTCTGGGGGCTATTAGAAGTGTCCTGAGGGGGTCCAGAAGGGTCTGGGGGCCTTTTAAATGCCCTCAGGGGGATTATAAGTGTCTTGCGGCCTTTAGAAAGGCTCTGAGTGGCATTACAAGGGTCTGGGTTCTTATAGAAATTCCTTGAGAGGTTCTAGAAGTGTCTGGTTTACTTTAGAAAGCCCCTGAGGGGCATTAGAAGGGTCTGGGGGCCTTTAGAATGGTCCTGAGGGGGTCTAGAAGGGTCTGGACGCATTTAAAACTGTCCTGAGAGGCTCTAGAAGGGTCTGGGTGCCTTTATAATGGTCCTGAGGGGCATTAGAAGATTCTGGGTGCACTTATAAAAGCCCTGAGGGTAACTAGCAGGGTCTGCGGGACTTTAGAAGGGTCCTGAGGGGCTCTATAAGGGTCTGGGGGCCTTTAGAATGGTCTTCAGGGGCTCTAGAAGGGTCTGGGGACCTTTAGAAAGGCCCTGTGGGGCATTAGAAGGGTCTGGGGGCCTTTAGAATGCTCCTGAGGGGCAGTAGAAGGGTCTGGGGACCTTTAGAAAGGCCCTGACGGGCATTAGAATGGTCTGCGGGCCTTTAGAAGTGTCCTGAGGGGCTCTAGAATGGTCTGGGGGCCTTTATAAGGGTCCTGACGGGCTCTAGAAGGGTCTGGGAACCTTTATAAATGCCCTGAGGGGCATTAGAAGGGTCTGAGGGCCTTTAGAAAGGTCCTGAGGGGCATTAGAAGGGTCTTGTGGCCTTCATAAGGGTCCTGAAAGGCATTAGAAGGGTCTGGGGGCTTTTAGATGGGTCCTGAGGCAATCTAGAAGGGTCTGGCGGCCTTTACATGGGTCTTGAGGGTCATTAGAAGGGTGTGGAGGCCTTTAGAAAGGCCCTGAGGGGCTCTAGAAGGGTCTGGGGGCTATTAGAAGCATCCTGAGGGGGTCCAGAAGGGTCTGGGGGCCTTTTTAAAGGCCCTCAGTGGGATTATAAGGGTCTCGCTGCCTTTAGAAAGGCCCTGAGTGGCATTACAAGGGCCTGGGGTCATATAGAAAGGCCCTGAGAGGTTCTAGAAGTGTCTGGGGTATTTTAGAAAGGCCCTGAGGGGCATTAGAAGGGTCTGGGGGCCTTTAGAATGGTCCTGGGGGGTTCTAGAAGGGTCTTTAGGCATTTAAAACTGTCCTGAGAGGCTCTAGAAGGGTCTGGGTGCCTTTATAAGGGTCCTGAGGGGCATTAGAAGGGTCTGGGGGCATTTAGAATGCTCCTGAGGGGCAGTAGAAGGGTCTGGGGACCTTTATTAGTGTCCTGACGTGATCTAGAATGGTCTGGGAACCTTTATAAATGCCCTGAGTGGCATTAGAAGGGTCTAAGGGCCTTTAGAAAGGTCCTGAGGGGCATTAGAAGGGTCTTGTGGCCTTAATAAGGGTCCTGAAAGGCATTAGAAGGGTCTGGGGGCTTTTAGATGGGTCCTGAGGCAATCTAGAAGGGTCTAGGGGCCTTTACATGGGTCTTGAGGGTCATTAGAAGGGTGTGGATGCCTTAGAAAGACCCTGAGGGGCTCTAGAAGGGTCTGGGGGCTATTAGAAGTGTCCAGAGGGGGTCCAGAAGGGTCTGGGGGCCTTTTTAAAGGCCCTCAGGGGGATTATAAGGGTCTCGCGGCCTTTAGAAAGGCCCTGAGTGGCATTACAGGGGTCTGGGTTCATATAGAAAGGCCCTGAGAGGTTCTAGAAGCGTCTGGTTTACTTTAGAAAGGCCCTTAGGGGCATTAGAAGGGTCTGGGGGCCTTTAGAATGGTCCTGAGGGGGTCTAGAAGGGTCTGGAGGCATTTAAAACTGCCCTGAGAGGCTCTAGAAGGGTCTGGGTGCCTTTATAAGGGTCCTGAGGGGCATTAGAAGATTCTGGGTGCCCTTATAAAAGCCCTGAGGGGAACTAGCAGGGTCTGGGGGACTTTAGAAGGGTCCTGAGGGGCTCTATAAGGGTCTGGGGGCCTTTAGAAGGGTCTTCAGGGGCTCTAGAAGGGTCTGGGGACCTTTAGAAAGGCCCTGTGGGGCATTAGAAGGGTCTGGGGGCCTTTAGAATGCTCCTGAGGGGCAGTAGAAGGGTCTGGGGACCTTTAGAAAGGCCCTGACGGGCATTAGAATGGTCTGCGGGCCTTTAGAAGTGTCCTGAGGGGCTCTAGAATGGTCTGGGGGCCTTTATAAGGGTCCTGACGGGCTCTAGAAGGGTCTGGGAACCTTTATAAATGCCCTGAGGGGCATTAGAAGGGTCTGAGGGCCTTTAGAAAGGTCCTGAGGGGCATTAGAAGGGTCTTGTGACCTTCATAAGGGTCCTGAAAGGCATTGGAAGGGTCTGGGGGATTTTAGATGGGTCCTGAGGCAATCTAGAAGGGTCTGGGGCCTTTACATGGGTCTTGAGGGTCATTAGAAGGGTGTGGAGGCCTTTAGAAAGGCCCTAAATGGCATTAGAAGGGTCTGGGGGCTTTTAGATGGGTCCTGAGGCAATCTAGAAGGGTCTGGGGGCCTTTACATGGGTCTTGAGGGTCATTAGAAGGGTGTGGAGGCCTTTAGAAAGGCCCTGAGGGGCTCTAGAAGGGTCTGGGGGCTATTAGAAGCGTCCTTAGGAGGTCCAGAAGGGTCTGGGGGCCTTTTTAAAGGCTCTCAGGGGGATTATAAGCGTCTCGCGGCCTTTAGAAAGGCCCTGAGTGGCATTAGAAGGGTCTGGGTTCATATAGAAAGGCCCTGAGAGGATCTAGAAGTGTCTGATTTACTTTAGAAAGGCCCTGAGGGGCATTAGAAGGGTCTGGGTGCCTTTATAAGGGTCCTGTGGGGCATTAGAATATTCTGGGTGCCCTTATAAAAGACCTGAGGGGAACTAGCAGGGTCTAGTGGACTTTAGAAGGGTCCTGAGGGGCTCTATAAGGGTCTGGGGGCCTTTAGAAGGGTCTTCAGGGGCTCTAGAAGGGTCTGGGGACCTTTAGAAAGGCCCTGTGTGGCATTAGAAGGGTCTGGGGGCCTTTAGAATGCTCCTGAGGGGCAGTAGAAAGGTCTGGGGACCTTTGTAAAGGCCCTGACGGGCATTAGAATGGTCTGCGGGATTTAGAAGTGTCCTGAGGGGCTCTAGAATGGTCTGGGGGCCTTTATAAGGGTCCTGACGGGCTCTAGAAGGGTCTGGGAACCTTTATAAATGCCCTGAGGGGCAGTAGAAGGGTCTGAGGGCCTTTAGAAAGGTCCTGAGGGGCATTAGAAGGGTCTTGTGGCCTTCATAAGGGTCCTGAAAGGTATTAGAAGGGTCTGGGGGCTTTTAGATGGGTCCTGAGGCAATCTAGAAGGGTCTGGGGGCCTTTACATGGGTCTTGATGGTCATTAGAAGGGTGTGGAAGCCTTTAGAAAGGCCCTGAGGGGCTCTAGAAGGGTCTGGGGGCTATTAGAAGTGTCCTGAGGGGGTCCAGAAGGGTCTGGGGGCCTTTTAAATGCCCTCAGGGGGATTATAAGTGTCTTGCGGCCTTTAGAAAGGCTCTGAGTGGCATTACAAGGGTCTGGGTTCTTATAGAAATTCCTTGAGAGGTTCTAGAAGTGTCTGGTTTACTTTAGAAAGCCCCTGAGAGGCATTAGAAGGGTCTGGGGGCCTTTAGAATGGTCCTGAGGGGGTCTAGAAGGGTCTGGACGCATTTAAAACTGTCCTGAGAGGCTCTAGAAGGGTCTGGGTGCCTTTATAATGGTCCTGAGGGGCATTAGAAGATTCTGGGTGCCCTTATAAAAGCCCTGAGGGTAACTAGCAGGGTCTGCGGGACTTTAGAAGGGTCCTGAGGGGCTCTATAAGGGTCTGGGGGCCTTTAGAATGGTCTTCAGGGGCTCTAGAAGGGTCTGGGGACCTTTAGAAAGGCCCTGTGGGGCATTAGAAGGGTCTGGGGGCCTTTAGAATGCTCCTGAGGGGCAGTAGAAGGGTCTGGGGACCTTTATAAAGGCCCTGACGGGCATTAGAATGGTCTGCGGGCCTTTAGAAGTGTCATGAGTGGCTCTAGAATGGTCTGGGGGCCTTTATAAGGGTCCTGACGGGCTCTAGAAGGGTCTGGGAACCTTTATAAATGCCTTGAGGGGCATTAGAAGGGTCTGAGGGCCTTTAGAAAGGTCCTGAGGGGCATTAGAAGGGTCTTGTGGCCTTCATAAGGGTCCTGAAAGGCATTAGAAGGGTCTGGGGGCTTTTAGATGGGTCCTGAGGCAATCTAGAAGGGTCTGGGGGCCTTTACATGGGTCTTGAGGGTCATTAGAAGGGTGTGGAGGCCTTTAGAAAGGCCCTGAGGGGCTCTAGAAGGGTCTGGGGGCTATTAGAAGCATCCTGAGGGGGTCCAGAAGGGTCTGGGGGCCTTTTTAAAGGCCCTCAGTGGGATTATAAGGGTCTCGCTGCCTTTAGAAAGGCCCTGAGTGGCATTACAAGGGCCTGGGGTCATATAGAAAGGCCCTGAGAGGTTCTAGAAGTGTCTGGGGTATTTTAGAAAGGCCCTGAGGGGCATTAGAAGGGTCTGGGGGCCTTTAGAATGGTCCTGGGGGGTTCTAGAAGGGTCTTTAGGCATTTAAAACTGTCCTGAGAGGCCCTAGAAGGGTCTGGGTGCCTTTATAAGGGTCCTGAGGGGCATTAGAAGGGTCTGGGGGCATTTAGAATGCTCCTGAGGGGCAGTAGAAGGGTCTGGGGACCTTTATTAGTGTCCTGACGTGATCTAGAATGGTCTGGGAACCTTTATAAATGCCCTGAGTGGCATTAGAAGGGTCTAAGGGCCTTTAGAAAGGTCCTGAGGGGCATTAGAAGGGTCTTGTGGCCTTAATAAGGGTCCTGAAAGGCATTAGAAGGGTCTGGGGGCTTTTAGATGGGTCCTGAGGCAATCTAGAAGGGTCTAGGGGCCTTTACATGGGTCTTGAGGGTCATTAGAAGGGTGTGGATGCCTTAGAAAGACCCTGAGGGGCTCTAGAAGGGTCTGGGGGCTATTAGAAATGTCCAGAGGGGGTCCAGAAGGGTCTGGGGGCCTTTTTAAAGGCCCTCAGGGGGATTATAAGGGTCTCGCGGCCTTTAGAAAGGCCCTGAGTGGCATTACAGGGGTCTGGGTTGATATAGAAAGGCCCTGAGAGGTTCTAGAAGCGTCTGGTTTACTTTAGAAAGGCCCTTAGGGGCATTAGAAGGGTCTGGGGGCCTTTAGAATGGTCCTGAGGGGGTCTAGAAGGGTCTGGAGGCATTTAAAACTGCCCTTAGAGGCTCTAGAAGGGTCTGGGTGCCTTTATAAGGGTCCTGAGGGGCATTAGAAGATTCTGGGTGCCCTTATAAAAGCCCTGAGGGGAACTAGCAGGGTCTGGGGGACTTTAGAAGGGTCCTGAGGGGCTCTATAAGGGTCTGGGGGCCTTTAGAAGGGTCTTCAGGGGCTCTAGAAGGGTCTGGGGACCTTTAGAAAGGCCCTGTGGGGCATTAGAAGGGTCTGGGGGCCTATAGAATGCTCCTGAGGGGCAGTAGAAGGGTCTGGGGACCTTTAGAAAGGCCCTGACGGGCATTAGAATGGTCTGCGGGCCTTTAGAAGTGTCCTGAGGGGCTCTAAAATGGTCTGGGGGCCTTTATAAGGGTCCTGACGGGCTCTAGAAGGGTCTGGGAACCTTTATAAATGCCTAGAGGGGCATTAGAAGGGTCTGAGGGCCTTTAGAAAGGTCCTGGGGGGCATTAGAAGGGTCTTGTGGCCTTCATAAGGGTCCTGAAAGGCATTGGAAGGGTCTGGGGGATTTTAGATGGGTCCTGAGGCAATCTAGAAGGGTCTGGGGCCTTTACATGGGTCTTGACGGTCATTAGAAGGGTGTGGAGGCCTTTAGAAAGGCCCTAAATGGCATTAGAAGGGTCTGGGGGCTTTTAGATGGGTCCTGAGGCAATCTAGAAGGGTCTGGGGGCCTTTACATGGGTCTTGAGGGTCATTAGAAGGGTGTGGAGGCCTTTAGAAAGGCCCTGAGGGGCTCTAGAAGGGTCTGGGGGCTATTAGAAGCTTCCTGAGGGGGTCCAGAAGGGTCTGGGGGCCTTTTTAAAGGCCCTCAGGGGGATTATAAGGGTCTCGCGGCCTTTAGAAAGGCCCTGAGTGGCATTAGAAGGGTCTGGGTGCCTTTAGAAATGACCTGAGGGGCATTAGAAGGGTATGAGGGCCTTTAGAAAGGCCCTGAGGGGCATTAGAAGGGTCTGGGGGCCTTTAGAATGCTCCTGAGGGGCAGTAGAAGGGTCTGGGGACCTTTAGAAAGGCCCTGACGGGCATTAGAATGGTCTGCGGGCCTTTAGAAGTGTCATGAGGGGCTCTAGAATGGTCTGGGGGCCTTTATAAGGGTCCTGACGGGCTCTAGAAGGGTCTGGGAACCTTTATAAATGCCCTGAGGGGCATTAGAAGGGTCTGAGGGCCTTTAGAAAGGTCCTGAGGGGCATTAGAAGGGTCTTGTGGCCTTCATAAGGGTCCTGAAAGGCATTAGAAGGGTCTGGGGGCTTTTAGATGGGTCCTGAGGCAATCTAGAAGGGTCTGGGGGCCTTTACATGGGTCTTGAGGGTCATTAGAAGGGTGTGGAGGCCTTTAGAAAGGCCCTGAGGGGCTCTAGAAGGGTCTGGGGGCTATTAGAAGCATCCTGAGGGGGTCCAGAAGGGTCTGGGGGCCTTTTTAAAGGCCCTCAGTGGGATTATAAGGGTCTCGCTGCCTTTAGAAAGGCCCTGAGTGGCATTACAAGGGCCTGGGGTCATATAGAAAGGCCCTGAGAGGTTCTAGAAGTGTCTGGGGTATTTTAGAAAGGCCCTGAGGGGCATTAGAAGGGTCTGGGGGCCTTTAGAATGGTCCTGGGGGGTTCTAGAAGGGTCTTTAGGCATTTAAAACTGTCCTGAGAGGCCCTAGAAGGGTCTGGGTGCCTTTATAAGGGTCCTGAGGGGCATTAGAAGGGTCTGGGGGCATTTAGAATGCTCCTGAGGGGCAGTAGAAGGGTCTGGGGACCTTTATTAGTGTCCTGACGTGATCTAGAATGGTCTGGGAACCTTTATAAATGCCTAGAGGGGCATTAGAAGGGTCTAAGGGCCTTTAGAAAGGTCCTGAGGGGCATTAGAAGGGTCTTGTGGCCTTAATAAGGGTCCTGAAAGGCATTAGAAGGGTCTGGGGGCTTTTAGATGGGTCCTGAGGCAATCTATAAGGGTCTGGTGGCCTTTACATGGGTCTTGAGGGTCATTAGAAGGGTGTGGAGGCCTTTAGAAAGGCCCTGAGGGGCTCTAGAAGGGTCTGGGGGCTATTAGAAGCTTCCTGAGTGGGTCCAGAAGGGTCTGGGGGCCTTTTTAAAGGCCCTCAGGGGGATTATAAGGGTCTCGCGGCCTTTAGAAAGGCCCTGAGTGGCATTACAAGGGTCTGGGGTCATATAGAAAGGCCCTGAGAGGTTCTAGAAGTGTCTGGGGTACTTTAGAAAGGCCCTGAGGGGCATTAGAATGGTCTGGGTGCCTTTAGAATGGTCCTGAGGGGTTCTAGAAGGGTCTGGAGGCATTTAAAACTGCCCTGAGAGGCTCTAGAAGGGTCTGGGTGCCTTTATAAGGGTCCTGAGGGGCATTAGAAGATTCTGGGTGCCCTTATAAAAGCCCTGAGGGGAACTAGCAGGGTCTGGGGGACTTTAGAAGGGTCCTGAGGGGCTCTATAAGGGTCTGGGGGCCTTTAGAAGGGTCTTCAGGGGCTCTAGAAGGGTCTGGGGACCTTTAGAAAGGCCCTGTGGGGCATTAGAAGGGTCTGGGGGCCTTTAGAATGCTCCTGAGGGGCAGTAGAAGGGTCTGGGGACCTTTAGAAAGGACCTGACGGGCATTAGAATGGTCTGCGGGCCTTTAGAAGTGTCCTGAGGGGCTCTAGAATGGTCTGGGGTCCTTTATAAGGGTCCTGACGGGCTCTAGAAGGGTCTGGGAACCTTTATAAATGCCCTGAGGGGCATTAGAAGGGTCTGAGGGCATTTAGAAAGGTCCTGAGGGGCATTAGAAGGGTCTTGTGGCCTTCATAAGGGTCCTGAAAGGCATTAGAAGGGTCTGGGGGCCTTTACATGGGTCTTGAGGGTCATTAGAAGGGTGTGGAGGCCTTTAGAAAGGCCCTGAAAGGCATTAGAAGGGTCTGGGGGCTTTTAGATGGGTCCTGAGGCAATCTAGAAGGGTCTAGGGGCATTTACATGGGTCTTGAGGGTCATTAGAAGGGTGTCGAGGCCTTTAGAAAGGCCCTGAAAGGCATTAGAAGGGTCTGGGGGCTTTTAGATGGGTCCTGAGGCAATCTAGAAGGGTCTGGCGGCCTTTACATGGGTCTTGAGGGTCATTAGAAGGGTGTGGAGGCCTTTAGAAAGGCCCTAAATGGCATTAGAAGGGTCTGGGGGCTTTTAGATGGGTCCTGAGGCATTCTAGAAGGATCTGGGGGCCTTTACATGGGTCTTGAGGGTCATTAGAAGGGTGTGGAGGCCTTTAGAAAGGCCCTGAGGGGCTCTAGAAGGGTCTGGGGGCTATTAGAAGATTCCTGAGGTGGTCCAGAAGGGTCTGGGGGCCTTTTAAAGGCCCTCAGGGGGATTATAAGGGTCTCGCGGCCTTTAGAAAGGCCCTGAGTGGCATTAGAAGGGTCTGGGTGCCTTTAGAAATGACCTGAGGGGCATTAGAAGGGTATGAGGGCCTTTAGAAAGGCCCTGAGGGGCATTAGAAGGGTCTGGGGGCCTTTAGAATGCTCCTGAGGGGCAGTAGAAGGGTCTGGGGACCTTTAGAAAGGCCCTGACGGGCATTAGAATGGTCTGCGGGCCTTTAGAAGTGTCATGAGGGGCTCTAGAATGGTCTGGGGGCCTTTATAAGGGTCCTGACGGGCTCTAGAAGGGTCTGGGAACCTTTATAAATGCCCTGAGGGGCATTAGAAGGGTCTGAGGGCCTTTAGAAAGGTCCTGAGGGGCATTAGAAGGGTCTTGTGGCCTTCATAAGGGTCCTGAAAGGCATTAGAAGGGTCTGGGGGCTTTTAGATGGGTCCTGAGGCAATCTAGAAGGGTCTGGGGGCCTTTACATGGGTCTTGAGGGTCATTAGAAGGGTGTGGAGGCCTTTAGAAAGGCCCTGAGGGGCTCTAGAAGGGTCTGGGGGCTATTAGAAGCATCCTGAGGGGGTCCAGAAGGGTCTGGGGGCCTTTTTAAAGGCCCTCAGTGGGATTATAAGGGTCTCGCTGCCTTTAGAAAGGCCCTGAGTGGCATTACAAGGGCCTGGGGTCATATAGAAAGGCCCTGAGAGGTTCTAGAAGTGTCTGGGGTATTTTAGAAAGGCCCTGAGGGGCATTAGAAGGGTCTGGGGGCCTTTAGAATGGTCCTGGGGGGTTCTAGAAGGGTCTTTAGGCATTTAAAACTGTCCTGAGAGGCCCTAGAAGGGTCTGGGTGCCTTTATAAGGGTCCTGAGGGGCATTAGAAGGGTCTGGGGGCATTTAGAATGCTCCTGAGGGGCAGTAGAAGGGTCTGGGGACCTTTATTAGTGTCCTGACGTGATCTAGAATGGTCTGGGAACCTTTATAAATGCCTAGAGGGGCATTAGAAGGGTCTAAGGGCCTTTAGAAAGGTCCTGAGGGGCATTAGAAGGGTCTTGTGGCCTTAATAAGGGTCCTGAAAGGCATTAGAAGGGTCTGGGGGCTTTTAGATGGGTCCTGAGGCAATCTATAAGGGTCTGGTGGCCTTTACATGGGTCTTGAGGGTCATTAGAAGGGTGTGGAGGCCTTTAGAAAGGCCCTGAGGGGCTCTAGAAGGGTCTGGGGGCTATTAGAAGCTTCCTGAGTGGGTCCAGAAGGGTCTGGGGGCCTTTTTAAAGGCCCTCAGGGGGATTATAAGGGTCTCGCGGCCTTTAGAAAGGCCCTGAGTGGCATTACAAGGGTCTGGGGTCATATAGAAAGGCCCTGAGAGGTTCTAGAAGTGTCTGGGGTACTTTAGAAAGGCCCTGAGGGGCATTAGAATGGTCTGGGTGCCTTTAGAATGGTCCTGAGGGGTTCTAGAAGGGTCTGGAGGCATTTAAAACTGCCCTGAGAGGCTCTAGAAGGGTCTGGGTGCCTTTATAAGGGTCCTGAGGGGCATTAGAAGATTCTGGGTGCCCTTATAAAAGCCCTGAGGGGAACTAGCAGGGTCTGGGGGACTTTAGAAGGGTCCTGAGGGGCTCTATAAGGGTCTGGGGGCCTTTAGAAGGGTCTTCAGGGGCTCTAGAAGGGTCTGGGGACCTTTAGAAAGGCCCTGTGGGGCATTAGAAGGGTCTGGGGGCCTTTAGAATGCTCCTGAGGGGCAGTAGAAGGGTCTGGGGACCTTTAGAAAGGACCTGACGGGCATTAGAATGGTCTGCGGGCCTTTAGAAGTGTCCTGAGGGGCTCTAGAATGGTCTGGGGTCCTTTATAAGGGTCCTGACGGGCTCTAGAAGGGTCTGGGAACCTTTATAAATGCCCTGAGGGGCATTAGAAGGGTCTGAGGGCATTTAGAAAGGTCCTGAGGGGCATTAGAAGGGTCTTGTGGCCTTCATAAGGGTCCTGAAAGGCATTAGAAGGGTCTGGGGGCCTTTACATGGGTCTTGAGGGTCATTAGAAGGGTGTGGAGGCCTTTAGAAAGGCCCTGAAAGGCATTAGAAGGGTCTGGGGGCTTTTAGATGGGTCCTGAGGCAATCTAGAAGGGTCTAGGGGCATTTACATGGGTCTTGAGGGTCATTAGAAGGGTGTCGAGGCCTTTAGAAAGGCCCTGAAAGGCATTAGAAGGGTCTGGGGGCTTTTAGATGGGTCCTGAGGCAATCTAGAAGGGTCTGGCGGCCTTTACATGGGTCTTGAGGGTCATTAGAAGGGTGTGGAGGCCTTTAGAAAGGCCCTAAATGGCATTAGAAGGGTCTGGGGGCTTTTAGATGGGTCCTGAGGCATTCTAGAAGGATCTGGGGGCCTTTACATGGGTCTTGAGGGTCATTAGAAGGGTGTGGAGGCCTTTAGAAAGGCCCTGAGGGGCTCTAGAAGGGTCTGGGGGCTATTAGAAGATTCCTGAGGTGGTCCAGAAGGGTCTGGGGGCCTTTTAAAGGCCCTCAGGGGGATTATAAGGGTCTCGCGGCCTTTAGAAAGGCCCTGAGTGGCATTAGAAGGGTCTGGGTGCCTTTAGAAATGACCTGAGGGGCATTAGAAGGGTATGAGGGCCTTTAGAAAGGCCCTGAGGGGCATTAGAAGGGTCTGGGGGCCTTTAGAATGCTCCTGAGGGGCAGTAGAAGGGTCTGGGGACCTTTAGAAAGGCCCTGACGGGCATTAGAATGGTCTGCGGGCCTTTAGAAGTGTCATGAGGGGCTCTAGAATGGTCTGGGGGCCTTTATAAGGGTCCTGACGGGCTCTAGAAGGGTCTGGGAACCTTTATATATGCCCTGAGGGGCATTAGAAGGGTCTGAGGTCCTTTAGAAAGGTCCTGAAATGCATTAGAAGGGTCTGGGGGCTTTTAGATGGGTCTTGAGGGTCATTAGAAGGGTGTGGATGCCTTTAGAAAGGCCCTGAGGGGCTCTAGAAGGGTCTGGGGGCTATTAGAAGCGTTCTGAGGGGGTCCAGAAGGGTCTGGGGGCCTTTTAAAAGGCCCTCAGGGGGATGATAAGGGTCTCGCGGCCTTTAGAAAGGCCCTGAGTGGTATTACAAGGGTCTGGGTTCATATAGAAAGGCCCTGAGAGGATCTAGAAGTGTCTGATTTACTTTAGAAAGGCCCTGAGGGGCATTAGAAGGGTCTGGGTGCCTTTATAAGGGTCCTGTGGGGCATTAGAAGATTCTGGGTGCCCTTATAAAAGCCCTGAGGGGAACTAGCAGGGTCTGGGGGACTTTAGAAGGGTCCTGAGGGGCTCTATAAGGGTCTGGGGGCCTTTAGAAGGGTCTTCAGGGGCTCTAGAAGGGTCTGGGGACCTTTAGAAAGGCCCTGTGGGGCATTAGAAGGGTCTGGGGGCCTTTATAATGCTCCTGAGGGGCAGTAGAAGGGTCTGGGGACATTTATAAAGGCCCTGACGGGCATTAGAATGGTCTGCGGGCCTTTAGAAGTGTCCTGAGGGGCTCTGGAATGGTCTGGGGGCCTTTATAAGGGTCCTGACGGGCTCTAGAAGGGTCTGGGAACCTTTATAAATGCCCTGAGGGGCATTAGAAGGGTCTGAGGGCCTTTAGAAAGGTCCTGAGGGGCATTAGAAGGGTCTTGTGGCCTTCATAAGGGTCCTGAAAGGCATTAGAAGGGTCTGGGGGCTTTTAGATGGGTCCTGAGGCAATCTAGAAGGGTCTAGGGGCCTTTACATGGATCTTGAGGGTCATTAGAAGGGTGTGGAGGCCTTTAGAAAGGCCCTGAAAGGCATTAGAAGGATCTGGGGGCTATTAGATGGGTCCTGAGGCAATCTAGAAGGGTCTAGGGGCCTTTACATGGGTCTTGAGGGTCATTAGAAGGGTGTGGAGGCCTTTAGAAAGGCGCTGAGGGGCTCTAGAAGAGTCTGGGGGCTATTAGAAGCATCCTGAGGGGGTCCAGAAGGGTCTGGGGGCCTTTTTAAGGGCCATCAGGGGGATTATAAGGGTCTCGCAGCCTTTAGAAAGGCCCTGAGTGGCATTAGAAGGGTCTGCGTGCCTTTAGAAATGTCCTGAGGGGCTCTAGAAGGGTCTGGGGACCTTTAGAAAGGCCCTGAGGGGCATTAGAAGGGTCTGGGGTCATATAGAAAGGCCCTGAGAGGTTCTAGAAGTGTCTGGGGTACGTTAGAAAGGCCCTGAGGGGCATTAGAAGGGTCTGGGGGCCTTCAGAAATGTCCTGAGGGGCATTAGAAGTGTCTGGGGGCCTTTAGAATGGTCCTGAGGGGCTCTAGAAGGGTCTGGGGTCTATTAGAAGCATCCTGAGGGGGTCCAGAATGGTCTGGGGGCCTTTTTAAAGGCCCTCAGTGGGATTATAAGGGTCTCGCTGCCTTTAGAAAGGCCCTGAGTGGCATTACAAGGGCCTGGGGTCATATAGAAAGGCCCTGAGAGGTTCTAGAAGTGTCTGGGGTACTTTAGAAAGGCCCTGAGGGGCATTAGAAGGGTCTGGGGGCCTTTAGAATGGTCCTGGGGGGTTCTAGAAGGGTCTTTAGGCATTTAAAACTGTCCTGAGAGGCTCTAGAAGGGTCTGGGTGCCTTTATAAGGGTCCTGAGGGGCATTAGAAGGGTCTGGGTGCCCTTAGAAAAGCCCTGAGGGGAATTAGCAGGGTCTGAGGGACATTAGAAGGGTCCTGAGGGGCTCTATAAGGGTCTGGGGGCCTTTAGATGGGTCTTCAGGGGCTCTAGAAGGGTCTGGGGACCTTTATAAAGGCCCTGACGGGCATTAGAATGGTCTGCGGGCCTTTAGAAGTGTCCTGAGGGGCTCTGGAATGGTCTGGGGGCCTTTATAAGGGTCCTGACGGGCTCTAGAAGGGTCTGGGAACCTTTATAAATGCCCTGAGAGGCATTAGAAGGGTCTGAGGGCCTTTAGAAAGGTCCTGAGGGGCATTAGAAGGGTCTTGTGGCCTTCATAAGGGTCCTGAAAGGCATTAGAAGGGTCTGGGGGCTTTTAGATGGGTCCTGAGGCATTCTACAAGGGTCTGGGGGCCTTTACATGGGTCTTGAGGGTCTTTAGATGGGTGTGGAGTCCTTTAGAAAGGCCCTGAGGGGCTCTAGAAGGGTCTGGGGCTATTAGAAGCGTCCTGAGGGGGTCCAGAAGGGTCTGGGGGCCTTTTTAAAGGCCCTCAGGAGGATTATAAGGGTCTCGCGTATTTTAGAAAGGCCCTGAGTGGCATTAGAAGGGTCTGGGTGCCTTTAGATATGACCTTAGAAACATTAGAAGAGTCTGGGGGCCTTTAGAATGCTCCTGAGGGGCAGTAGAAGGGTCTGGGGACCTTTATAAGGGTCCTGACTGGCTCTAGAAGGGTCTGGGAACCTTTATAAATGCCCTGAGGGGCATTAGAAGGGTCTGAGGGCCTTTAGAAAGGTCCTGAGGGGCATTAGAAGGGTCTTGTGGCCTTCATAAGGGTCCTGAAAGGCATTAGAAGGGTCTGGGGGCTTTTAGATGGGTCCTGAGGCAATCTAGAAGGGTCTAGGGGCCTTTACATTGGTCTTGAGAGTCATTAGAAGGGTGTGGAGGCCTTTAGAAAGGCCCTGAAGGGCTCTAGAAGGGTCTGGGGGCTATTAGAAGCGTCCTGAGGGGGTCCAGAAGGGTCTGGGGGCCTTTTTAAAGGCCCTCAGGGGGATTATAAGGGTCTCGCGGCCTTTAGAAAGGCCCTGAGTGGCATTAGAAGGGTCTGGGTGCCTTTAGAAATGACCTGAGGGGCATTAGAAGGGTATGGGGGCCTTTAGAAAGGCCCTCAGGGGCATTAGAAGGGTCTGGGGGCCTTTAGAATGGTCCTGAGTGTGTCTAGAAGGGTCTGGAGGCATTTATAACTGTCCTGAGAGGCTCTAGAAGGGTCTGGGTGCCTTTATAAGGGTCCTGAGGGGCATTAGAATAGTCTGGGTGCCCTTATAAAAGCCCTGAGGGGAATTAGCAGGGTCTGGGGGCCTTTAGAAGGGTCCTGAGGGGCTCTATAAGGGTCTGGGGGCCTTTAGAATGGTCTTCAGGGGCTCTAGAAGGGTCTGGGGACCTTTAGAAAGGCCCTGTGGGGCATTAGAAGGGTCTGGAGGCCTTTAGAATGCTCCTGAGGGGCAGGAGAAGGGTCTGGGGACCTTTGTAAAGTCCCTGACGGGCATTAGAATGGTTTGCGGGCCTTTAGAAGTGTAGTGACGGGCTCTAGAATGGTCTGGGGGCCTTTATAAGGGTCCTGACGGGCTCTAGAAGGGTCTGGGAACCTTTATAAATGCCCTGAGGGGCATTAGAAGGGTCTGAGGGCCTTTAGAATGGTCCTGAGGGGCATTAGATGGGTCTTGTGGCCTTCATAAGGGTCCTGAAAGGCATTAGAAGGGTCTGGGGGCTTTTAGATGGGTCCTGAGGCAATCTAGAAGGGTCTAGGGGCCTTTACATGGGTCTTGAGGGTCATTAGAAGGGTGTGGAGGCCTTTAGAAAGGCCCTGAGGGGCTCTAGAAGGGTCTGGGGGCTATTAGAAGTGTCCAGAGGGGGTCCAGAAGGATCTGGGGGCCTTTTTAAAGGCCCTCAGGGGGATTATATGGGTCTCGCGGCCTTTAGAAAGGCCCTGAGTGGTATTACAGGGGTCTAGGTTCATATAGAAAGGCCCTGAGAGGTTCTAGAAGCGTCTGGTTTACTTTAGAAAGGCCCTGAGGGGCATTAGAAGGGTATGGGTGCCTTTAGAATGGTCCTGAGGGGGTCTAGAAAGGTCTGGAGGCATTTAAAACTGTCCTGAGAGGCTCTAGAAGGGTCTGGGTGCGTTTATAAGGGTCCTGAGGGGCATTAGAAGATTCTGGGTGCCCTTATAAAAGCCCTGAGGGGAACTAGCAGAGTCTGGGGGAATTTAGAAGGGTCCTGAGGGGCTCTATAATGGTCTGGGGGCCTTTAGAAGGGTCTTCAGGGTCTCTAGAAGGGTCTGGGGACCTTTAGAAAGGCCCTGTGGGGCATTAGAAAGGTCTGGGGGCCTTTAGAATGCTCCTGAGGGGCAGGAGAAGGGTCTGGGGACCTTTGTAAAGTCCCTGACGGGCATTAGAATGGTTTGCGGGCCTTTAGAAGTGTAGTGAGGTGCTCTAGAATGGTCTGGGGGCCTTTATAAGGGTCCTGACGTGCTCTAGATTGGTCTGGGAACCTTTATAAATGCCCTGAGGGGCATTAGATGGGTCTGAGGGCCATTAGAAAGGTCCTGAGTGGCATTAGAATGGTCTGAGGGCCTTTAGAAAGGTCCTGAGGGGCATTAGAAGGGTCTTGTGGCTTTTATAATGGTCCTGAAAGGCATTAGAAGGGTCTGGGGGCTTTTGGATGGGTCCTGAGGCAATCTAGAAGGGTCTGGGGGCCTTTACATGGGTCTTGAGGGTCATTAGAAGGGTGTGGAGGCCTTTAGAAAGGCCCTTGTGGGCTCTAGAAGGGTCTGGGGGCTATTAGAAGCGTCCTGAGGGGGTCCAGAAGGGTCTGGGGGCCTTTCTAAAGGCCCTCAGGAGGATTCTAAGGGTCTCGCGGCCTTTAGAAAGGCCCTGAGTGGCATTAGAAGGGTCTGGGTGCCTTTAGAAATGACCTGAGGGGCATTAGAAGGGTCTGGGGGCCTTTAGAATGCTCCTGAGGGGCAGTAGAAGGTTCTGGGGACCTTTATAAGTGTCCTGACGTGCTCTAGATGGGTCTGGGAACCTTTATAAATGCCCTGAGGGGCATTAGATGGGTCTGAGGGCCATTAGAAAGGTCCTGAGTGGCATTAGAATGGTCTGAGGGCCTTTAGAAAGGTCCTGGGGGGCATTAGAAGGGTCTTGTGGCCTTCATAAGGGTCCTGAAAGGCATTAGAAGGGTCTGGGGGTTTTTAGATGGGTCCTGAGGCAATCTAGAAGGGTCTAGGGGCCTTTACATGGGTCTTGAGGGTCATTAGAAGGGTGTGGAGGCCTTAAGAAAGGCCCTGAAAGGCATTAGAATGGTCTGGGTGCTTTTAGATGGGTCCTGAGGCAATGTAGAAGGGTCTGGGGGCCTTTACATGGGTCTTGAGGGTCATTAGAAGGGTGTGGAGGCCTTTAGAAAGGCCCTGAGGGGCTCTAGAAGGGTCTGGGGGCTATTAGAAGCGTCCTGAGGGGGTCCAGAAGGGTCTGGGGGCCTTTTTAAAGGCCCTCAGGGGGATTATAAGGGTCTCGCTGCCTTTAGAAGGGCCCTGAGTGGCATTACAAGGGCCTGGGGTCATATAGAAAGGCCCTGAGAGGTTCTAGAAGTGTCTGGGGTAATTTAGAAAGGCCCTGAGGGGCATTAGAAGGGTCTGGGTGCCATTATAAAAGCCCTGAGGGGAATTAGCAGGGTCTGGGGTACTTTAGAAGTGTCCTGAAGGGCTCTATAAGGGTCTGAGGGCCTTTAGAAGGGTCTTCAGGGGCTCTAGAAGGGTCTGAGGTCCTTTAGAAAGGCCCTGAGGGGCATTAGAAGGGTCTGGGGGCGTTTAGAATGCTCCTGAGGGGCAGTAGAAGGGTCTGGGGACCTTTAGAAAGGCCCTGACGGGCATTAGATTGGTCTGCGGAATTTAGAATTGTCCTGAGGGGCTCTAGAATGGTCTGGGGGCCTTTATAAGGGTCCTGACGTGCTCTAGAAGGGTCTGGGAACCTTTATAAATGCCCTTAGGGGCATTAGAAGGGACTGAAGGCCTTTAGAAAGGTCCTGAGGGGCTTTAGAAGGGTCTTGTGGCCTTCATAAGGGTCCTGAAATGCATTAGAAGGGTCTGGGGGCTTTTAGATGGGTCCTGAGGCAATCTAGAAGGGTCTAGGGGCCTTTACATGGGTCTTGAGGGTCATTAGAAGGGTGTGGAGGCCTTTAGAAAGGCCCTGAAAGGCATTAGAAGGGTCTGGGTGCTTTTAGATGGGTCCTGAGGCAATCTAGAAGGGTCTGGGGGCCTTTACATGGGTCTTTAGGGTCATTAGAAGGGTGTGGAGGCCTTTAGAAAGGCCCTGAGGGGCTCTAGAAGGGTCTGGGGGATATTAGAAGCGTCCTGAGTGGGTCCAGAAGGGTCTGGGGGCCTTTTTAAAGGCTCTCAGGGGGATTATAAGGGTCTCGCGGCCTTTAGAAAGGCCCTGAGTGGCATTACAAGGGCCTGGGGTCATATAGAAAGGCCCTGAGAGGTTCTAGAAGCGTCTGGTTTACATTAGAAATGTCCTGAGGGGCATTAGAAGGGTCTGGGTGCCTTTAGAATGGTCCTGAGGGGGTCTAGAAGGGTCTGGAGGCATTTAAAACTGTCCTGAGAGGCTATAGACGGGTCTGGGGGCCTTTATAAGGGTCCTGAGGGGCATTAGAAGATTCTGGGTGCCCTTATAAAAGCCCTGAGGGGAACTAGCAGGGTCTGGGGGACTTTAGAAGGGTCCTGAGGGGCTCTATAAGGGTCTGGGGGCCTTTAGAAGGGTCTTGAGGGGCTCTAGAAGGGTCTGGGGACCTTTAGAAAGGCCCTGTGGGGCATTAGAAGGGTCTGGGGGCCTTTAGAATGCTCCTGAGGGGCAGTAGAAGGGACTGGGGACCTTTAGAAAGGCCCTGACGGGCATTAGAATGGTCTGCGGGCCTTTAGAAGTGTCCTGAGGGGCTCTAGAATGGTCTGGGGGCCTTTATAAGGGTCCTGACGGGCTCTAGAAGGGTCTGGGAACCTTTATAAATGCCCTGAGGGGCATTAGAAGGGTCTGAGGGCCTTTAGAATGGTCCTGAGGGGCATTAGAAGGGTCTTGTGGCCTTCATAAGGGTCCTGAAAGGCATTAGAAGGGTCTGGGGGCTTTTAGATGGGTCCTGAGCAATCTAGAAGGGTCTAGGGGCCTTTACATGGGTCTTGAGGGGCATTAGAAGGGTGTGGAGGCCTTTAGAAAGGCCCTGAAAGGCATTAGAAGGGTCTGGGGGCTTTTAGATCAGTCCTCAGGCATTCTACAAGGGTCTGGGGTCCTTTACATGGGTCTTGAGGGTCATTAGAAGGGTGTGGAGGCCTTTAGAAAGGCCCTGAGGGGCTCTAGAAGGGTCTGGGGTCTATTAGAAGCGTCCTGAGGGGGTCCAGAAGGGTCTGGGGGCCTTTTTAAAGGCCCTCAGGTGGATTCTAAGGGTCTCGTGGCCTTTAGAAAGGCCCTGAGTGGCATTAGAAGGGTCTGGGTGCCTTTAGAAATGACCTGAGGGGCATTAGAAGGGTCTGGTGGCCTTTATAATGCTCCTGAGGGGAAGTAGAAGGGTCTGGGGACCTTTGTAAGTGTCCTGACGGGCTCTAGAAGGGTCTGAGAACCTTTATAAATGCCCTGAGGGGCATTAGAAGGGTCTTTGGGCCTTTAGAAAGGTCCTGAGGGGCATTAGAAGTGTCTTGTGGCCTTCATAAGGGTCCTGAAAGGCATTAGTAGGGTCTGGGGGCTTTTAGATGGGTCCTGAGGCAATCTAGAAGGGTCTAGGGGCCTTTACATGGGTCTTGAGTGTCATTAGAAGGGTGTGGAGGCCTTTAGAAAGGCCCTGAGGGGCTCTAGAAGGGTCTGGGGGCTATTAGAATCATCCTGAGGGGGTCCAGAATGGTCTGGGGGCCTTTTTAAAGGCCCTCAGGGGGATTATAAGGGTCTCGCGGCCTTTAGAATGACCCTGAGTGGCATTAGAAGGGTGTGGGTGCCTTTAGAATTGACATGAGGGGCATTAGAAGGGTCTGGTTTACTTTAGAAATGTCCTGAGGGGCATTAGAAGGGTCTGGGGGCCTTTAGAATGGTCCTGAGGGGGTCTAGAAGGGTCTGGAGGCATTTAAAACTGTCCTGAGAGGCTCTAGAAGGGTCTGGGTGCCTTTATAAGGGTCCTGAGGGGCATTAGAAGGGTCTGGGTGCCCTTATAAAAGCCCGGAGGGGAATTAGCAGGGTCTGGGGGCCTTTAGAGGGGTCCTGAAGGGCTCTATAAGGGTCTAGGGGCCTTTAGAAGGGTCTTCAGCGGATCTAGAAGGGTCTGGGGACCTTTAGAAAGGCCCTGTGGGGCATTAGAAGGGTCTGGGGGCCTTTAGAAGGCTCCTCAGGGGAAGTAGAAGGGTCTGGGGACCTTTAGAAAGGCCCTGACGTGCATTAGAATGGTCTGCGGGCCTTTAGAAGTGTCCTGAGGGGCTCTAGAATGGTCTGGGGGCCTTTATAAGGGTCCTGACGGGCTCTAGAAGGGTCTGGGAACCTTTATAAATGCCCTGAGGGGCATTAGAAGGGTCTGAGTGCCTTTAGAAAGGTCCTGAGGGGCATTAGAAGGGTCTTTTGGCCTTCATAAGGGTCCAGAAATGCATTAGAAGGGTCTGGGTGCTTTTTTGATGGGTCCTGAGGCAATCTAGAAGGGTCTAGGGGCCTTTACATGGGTCTTGAGGGTCATTAGAAGGGTGTGGAGGCCTTTAGAAAGGCCCTTAGGGGCTCTAGAAGGGTCTGGGGTCTATTAGAAGCGTCCTGAGGGGGTCCAGAAGGGTCTGGGGGCCTTTTTAAAGGCCCTCAGGGGGATTATAACGGTCTCGCGACCTTTAGAAAGGCCCTGAGTGGCATTAGAAGGGTCTGGGTGCCTTTAGAAATGACCTTAGAAGCATTAGAAGGGTCTGTGGGCCTTTATAATGCTCCTGAGGGGCAGTAGAAGGGTCTGGGGACCTTTATAAGTGTCCTGACGGGCTCTAGAAGGGTCTGGGAACCTTTATAAATGCCCTGAGGGGCATTAGAAGGGTCTGAGGGCCTTTAGAAAGGTCCTGAGGGGCATTAGAAGGGTCTTGTGGCCTTCATAAGGGTCCTGAAAGGCATTAGAAGGGTCTGGGGGCTTTTAGATGGGTCCTGAGGCAATCTAGAAGGGTCTAGGGGCCTTTACATGGGTCTTGAGGGTCATTATAAGGGTGTGGAGGCCTTTAGAAAGGCCCTGAGGGGCTCTAGAAGGGTCTGGGGGCTATTAGAAGCGTCCTGAGTGGGTCCAGAATGGTCTGGGGGCCTTTTTAAAGGCCCTCAGGGGGATTATAAGGGTCTCGCGGCCTTTAGAATGACCCTGAGTGGCATTAGAAGGGTGTGGGTGCATTTAAAAATGACCTGAGGGGTATTAGAAGGGTCTGGTTTACTTTAGAAATGTCCTGAGGGGCATTAGAAGGGTCTGGGGGCATTTGGAATTGTCCTGAGCGGGTCTAGAAGGGTCTGGAGGCATTTAAAACTGTCCTGAGAGGCTCTAGAAGGGTCTGGGTGCCTTTATAAGGGTCCTTAGGGGCATTAGAAGGGTCTGGGTGCCCTTATAAAAGCCCGGAGGGGAATTAGCAGGGTCTGGGGGCCTTTAGAGGGGTCCTGAAGGGCTCTATAAGGGTCTAGGGGCCTTTAGAAGGGTCTTCAGGGGATCTAGAAGGGTCTGGGTACCTTTAGAAAGGCCCTGTGGGGGATTAGAAGGGTCTGGGGGCCTTTAGAAGGCTCCTCAGGGGCAGTAGAAGGGTCTGGGGACCTTTAGAAAGGCCCTGACCGGCATTAGAATGGTCTGCGGGCCTTTAGAAGCGTCCTTAGGGGCTCTGGAATGGTCTGGGGGCCTTTTTAAGGGTCCTGACGGGCTCTAGAAGGGTCTGGGATCCTTTATAAATGCCCTGAGGGGCATTAGAAGCGTCTGAGGGCATTTAGAAAGGCCCTGAGGGGCATTAGAAGGGTCTTGTGGCCTTCATAAGGGTCCAGAAAGGCATTAGAAGGGTCTGGGGGCTTTTAGATGGGTCCTGAGGCAATCTAGAAGGGTCTAGGGGCCTTTACATGGGTCTTGAGGGTCATTAGAAGGGTGTGGAGGCCTTCAGAAAGGCCCTGAGGGGCTCTAGAAGGGTCTGGGATCTATTAGAAGCGTCCTGAGGGGGTCCAGAAGGGTCTGGGGGCCTTTTAAATGCCCTCAGGGGGATTATAAGGGTCTCGCGGCCTTTAGAAACGCCCTGAGTGGCATTAGAAGGGTCTTGGTGTCTTTAGAAATGACCTGAGGGGCATTAGAAGGGTCTGTGGGCCTTTATAATGCTCCTGAGGGGCAGTAGAAGGGTCTGGGGACCTTTATAAGTTTCCTGACGGGCTCTAGAAGGGTCTGGGAACCTTTATAAATGCCCTGAGGGGCATTAGAAGGGTCTGAAGGCCTTTAGAAAGGTCCTGAGGGCCATTAGAAGGGTCTTGTGGCCTTCATAAGGGTCCTGAAAGGCATTAGAAGGGTCTGGGGGCCTTTAGAATGCTCCTGAGGGGCAGGAGAAAGGTCTGGGGACATTTATAAAGGCCCTGACCGGCATTAGAATGGTCTGCGGGCCTTTAGAAGTGTCCTGAGGGGCTCTAGAATGGTCTGGGGGCCTTTATAAGGGTCCTGACGGGCTCTAGAAGGGTCTGGGAACCTTTATAAATGCCCTGAGGGGCATTAGAAGGGTCTGAGGGCCTTTAGAAAGGTCCTGAGGGGCATTACAAGGGTCTTGTGGCCTTCATAAGGGTCCTGAAAGGCATTAGAAGGGTCTGGGGGCTTTTAGATGGGTCCTGAGGCAATCTAGAAGGGTCTAGGGGCCTTTACATGGGTCTTGAGGGTCATTAGAAGGGTGTGGAGGCCTTTAGAAAGGCCCTGAAAGGCATTAGAAAGGTCTGGGGGCTTTTAGATGGGTCCTGAGGCATTCTAGAAGGGTCTGGGGGCCTTTACATGGGTCTTGAGGGTCATTAGAAGGGTGTGGAGGCCTTTAGAAAGGCGCTGAGGGGCTCTAGAAGGGTCTGGGGGCTATTAGAAGCGTCCTGAGGGGGTCCAGAAGGGTCTGGGGGCATTTTAAAGGCCCTCAGGGGGATTATAAGGGTCTTGCGGCCTTTAGAAAGGCCCTGAGTGGCATTAGAAGGGTCTGGGTGCCTTTAGAAATGACCTGAGGGGCATTAGAAGGGTATGGGGGCCTTTAGAAAGGCCCTGAGGGGCATTAGAAGGGTCTGGGTGCCTTTAGAATGGTCCTGAGGGGGTCTAGAATGGTCTGGACGCATTTAAAACTGTCCTGAGAGGCTCTAGAAGGGTCTGGGTGCCTTTTTAAGGGTCCTGAGGGGCATTAGAAGATTCTGGGTGCCCTTATAAAAGCCCTGAGGGGAATTAGCAGGGTCTGGGGGACTTTAGAAGGGTCCTGAGGGGCTCTATAATGGTCTGGGGGCCTTTAGAATGGTCTTCAGGGTCTCTAGAAGGGTCTGGGGACCTTTAGAATGGCCCTGTGGGGCATTAGAAGGGTCTGGGGGCCTTTAGAATGCTCCTGAGGGGCAGTAGAAGGGTCTGGGGACCTTTAGAAAGGCCCTGACCTGCATTAGAATGGTCTGCGGGATTTAGAAGTGTCCTGAGGGGCTCTAGAATGGTCTGGGGGCATTTATAAGGGTCCTGACGGGCTCTAGAAGGGTCTGGGAACCTTTATAAATGCCCTGAGGGGCATTAGAAGGGTCTGAGGGCCTTTAGAAAGGTCCTGAGGGGCATTAGAAGGGTCTTGTGGCCTTGATAAGGGTCCTGAAAGGCATTAGAAGGGTCTGAGGGCTTTTAGATAGGTCCTGAGGCAATCTAGAAGGGTCTAGGGGCCTTTACATGGGTCTTGAGAGTCATTAGAAGGGTGTGGAGGCCTTTAGAAAGGCCCTGAAATGCATTAGAAGGGTCTGGGGGATTTTGGATGGGTCCTGAGGCAATCTAGAAGGGTCTGGGGGCCTTTACATGGGTCTTGAGGGTCATTAGAAAGGTGTGGAGGCCTTTAGAAAGGCCCTGAGGGGCTCTAGAAGGGTCTGGGGGCTATTAGAAGCGTCCTGAGGGGGTCCAGAAGGGTCTGGGGGCCTTTTTATAGGCCCTCAGGGGGATTATAAGGGTCTCGCGGCCTTTAGAAAGGCCCTGAGTGGCATTACAGGGGTCTGGGTTCATATAGAAAGGCCCTAAGAGGTTCTAGAAGCATCTGGTTTACTTTAGAAAGGCCCTGAGGGGCATTAGAAGGGTATGGGTGCCTTTAGAATGGTCCTGAGGGGGTCTAGAAGGGTCTGGACGCATTTAAAACTGTCCTGAGAGGCTCTAGAAGGGTCTGGGTGCCTTTATAAGGGTCCTGAGGGGCATTAGAAATTCTGGGTGCCCTTATAAAAGCCCTGAGGGGAACTAGCAGGGTCTGGGGGACTTTAGAAGGGTCCTCAGGGGCTCTATAAGGGTCTGGGGGCCTTTAGAAGGGTCTTCAGGGGCTCTAGAAGGGTCTGGGGACCTTTAGAAAGGCCCTGTGGGGCATTAGAAAGGTCTGGGGGCCTTTAGAATGCTCCTGAGGGGCAGTAGAAGGGTCTGGGGACCTTTATAAAGGCCCTGACGGGCATTAGAATGGTCTGCGGGCCTTTAGAAGTGTCCTGAGGGGATCTAGAATGGTCTGGGGGCCTTTATAAGGGTCCTGACCGGTTCTAGAAGGGTCTGGGAACCTTTATAAATGCCCTGAGGGGCATTAGAAGGGTCTGGGGGCCCTTAGGAAGGTCCTGAGGGGCATTAGAAGGGTCTGAGGGCCTTTAGAAAGGTCCTGAGGGGCATTAGAAGGGTCTTGTGGCCTTCATAAGGGTCCTGAAAGGCATTAGTAGGGTCTGGGGACTTTTAGATGGGTCCTGAGGCAATCTAGAAGGGTCTGGGGTCCTTTAGAAACGCCCTGTGGGGCATTAGAAGGGTCTGGGGGCCTTTAGAATGCTCCTGAGGGGCAGTAGAAGGGTCTGGGGACCTTTAGAAAGGCCCTGACGGGCATTAGAATGGTCAGCGGAATTTAGAAGTGTCCTGAGGGGCTCTAAAATGGTCTGGGGGCCTTTATAAGGGTCCTGACGGGCTCTAGAATGGTTTGGGGGCCTTTATAAATGCCCTGAGGGGCATTAGAAGGGTGTGAGGGCCTTTATAAATGCCCTGAGGGACATTAGAAGGGTCTGAGGGCCTTTAGAAAGGTCCTGAGGGGCATTAGAAGGGTCTGAGGGCCTTTAGAAAGGTCCTGAGGGGCATTAGAAGGGTCTGAGGGCCTTTAGAAAGGTCCTGAGGGGCATTAGAAGGGTCTTGTGGCCTTCATAAGGGTCCTGAAAGGCATTAGAAGGGTCTGGGGGCTTTTAGATGGGTCCTGAGGCAATCCAGAAGGGTCTAGGGGCCTTTACATGGGTCTTGAGGGTCATTAGAAGGGTGTGGAGGCCTTTAGAAAGGCCCTGAAAGGCATTAGAAGGGTCTGGGTGCTTTTAGATGGGTCCTGAGGCAATCTAGAAGGGTCTGGGGGCCTTTACATGGGTCTTGAGGGTCATTAGAAGGGTGTGGAGGCCTTTAGAAAGGCCCTGAGGGGCTCTAGAAGGGTCTGGGGGCTATTAGAAGCGTCCTGAGGGGGTCCAGAAGGGTCTGGGGGCCTTTTTAAAGGCCCTCAGGGGGATTATAAGGGTCTCGCGGCCTTTAGAAAGGCCCTGAGTGGCATTACAAGGGCCTGGGGTCATATAGAAAGGCCCTGAGAGGTTCTAGAAGCGTCTGGTTTACTTTAGAAAGGTCCTGAGGGGCATTAGAAGGGTCTGGGTGCCTTTAGAATTGTCCTGAGCGGGTCTAGAAGGGTCTGGAGGCATTTAAAACTGTCCTGAGAGGCTCTAGACGGGTCTGGGGGCCTTTATAAGGCTCCTGAGGGGCATTAGAAGATTCTGGGTGCCCTTATAAAAGCCCTGAGGGGAACTAGCAGGGTCTGGGGGACTTTAGAAGGGTCCTAAGGGGCTCTATAAGGGTCTGGGGGCCTTTAGAAGGGTCTTGAGGGGCTCTAGAAGGGTCTGGGGACCTTTAGAAAGGCCCTGTGGGGCATTAGAATGGTCTGGGGGCCTTTAGAATGCCCCTGAGGGGCAGGAGAAGGGTCTGGGGACCTTTATAAAGGCCCTGACGGGCATTAGAATGGTCTGCGGGCCTTTAGAAGTGTCCTGAGGGGCTCTAGAATGGTCTGGGGGCCTTTATAAGGGTCCTGACGGGCTCTAGAAGGGTCTGGGAACCTTTATAAATGCCCTGAGGTGCATTAGAAGGGTCTGAGGGCCTTTAGAATGGTCCTGAGGGGCATTAGAAGGGTCTTGTGGCCTTCATAAGGGTCCAGAAAGGCATTAGAAGGGTCTGGGGACTTTTAGATGGGTCCTGAGGCAATCTAGAAGGGTCTAGGGGCCTTTACATGGGTCTTGAGGGTCAATAGAAGGGTGTGGAGGCCTTTAGAAAGGCCCTGAGGGGCTCTAGAAGGGTCTGGGATCTATTAGAAGCGTCCTGAGGGGGTCCAGAAGGGTCTGGGGGCCTTTTTAAAGGACCTCAGGTGGATTATAAGGGTCTCGCGGCCTTTAGAAAGGCCCTGAGTGGCATTAGAAGGGTCTTGGTGCCTTTAGAAATGACCTGAGGGGCATTAGAAGGGTCTGTGGGCCTTTATAATGCTCCTGAGGGGCAGTAGAAGGGTCTGGGGACCTTTATAAGTTTCCTGACGGGCTCTAGAAGGGTCTGGGAACCTTTATAAATGCCCTGAGGTGCATTAGAAGGGTCTGAGGGCCTTTAGAAAGGTCCTGAGGGGCATTAGAAGGGTCTTGTGGCCTTGATAAGGGTCCTGAAAGGCATTAGAAGGGTCTGAGGGCTTTTAGATGGGTCCTGAGGCAATCTAGAAGGGTCTAGGGGCCTTTACATGGGTCTTGAGGGTCATTAGAAGGGTGTGGAGGCCTTTAGAAAGGCCCTGAAAGGCATTAGAAAGGTCTGGAGGCTTTTAGATGGGTCCTGAGGCATTCTAGAATGGTCTGGGGGCCTTTACATGGGTCTTGAGGGTCATTAGAAGGGTGTGGAGGCCTTTAGAAAGGCGCTGAGGGGCTCTAGAAGGGTCTGGGGGCTATTAGAAGCGTCCTGAGGGGGTCCAGAAGGGTCTGGGGGCATTTTAAAGGCCCTCAGGAGGATTATAAGGGCCTCGCGGCCTTTAGAAAGGCCCTGAGTGGCATTAGAAGGGTCTGGGTGCCTTTAGAAATGACCTGAGGGGCATTAGAAGGGAATGGGGGCCTTTAGAAAGGCCCTGAGGGGCATTAGAAGGGTCTGGGTGCCTTTAGAATGGTCCTGAGGGGGTCTAGAATGGTCTGGACGCATTTAAAACTGTCCTGAGAGGCTCTAGAAGGGTCTGGGTGCCTGTATAAGGGTCCTGAGGGGCATTAGAAGATTCTGGGTGCCCTTATAAAAGCCCTGAGGGGAATTAGCAGGGTCTGGGGGACTTTAGAAGGGTCCTGAGGGGCTCTATAAGGGTCTGGGGGCCTTTAGAATGGTCTTCAGGGTCTCTAGAAGGGTCTGGGGACCTTTAGAATGGCCCTGTGGGGCATTAGAAGGGTCTGGGGGCCTTTAGAATGCTCCTGAGGGGCAGTAGAAGGGTCTGGGGACCTTTATAAAGGCCCAGACCTGCATTAGACTGGTCTGCGGGATTTAGAAGTTTCCTGAGGGGCTCTAGAATGGTCTGGGGGCCTTTATAAGGGTCCTGACGGGCTCTAGAAGGGTCTGGGAACCTTTATAAATGCCCTGAGGTGCATTAGAAGGGTCTGAGGGCCTTTAGAAAGGTCCTGAGGGGCATTAGAAGGGTCTTGTGGCCTTGATAAGGGTCCTGAAAGGCATTAGAAGGGTCTGAGGGCTTTTAGATGGGTCCTGAGGCAATCTAGAAGGGTCTAGGGGCCTTTACATGGGTCTTGAGAGTCATTAGAAGGGTGTGGAGGCCTTTAGAAAGGCCCTGAAAGGCATTAGAAGGGTCTGAGGGCTTTTGGATGGGTCCTGAGGCAATCTAGAAGGGTCTGGGGGCCTTTACATGGGTCTTGAGGGTCATTAGAAGGGTGTGGAGGCCTTTAGAAAGGCCCTGAGGGGCTCTAGAAGGGTCTGGGGGCTATTAGAAGCGTCCTGAGAGGGTCCAGAATGGTCCGGGGGCCTTTTTAAAGGCCCTCAGGGGGATTATAAGGGTCTCGCGGCCTTTAGAAAGGCCCTGACTGGCATTAGAAGGGTCTGGGTGCCTTTAGAAATGACCTGAGGGGCATTAGAATGGTCTGGGGGCCTTTATAATGCTCCTGAGGGGCAGTAGAAGGGTCTGAGGACCTTTATAAGTGTCCTGACGGGCTCTAGAATGGTCTGGGAACCTTTATAAATGCCCTGAGGGGCATTAGAAGGGTCTGAGGGCCTTTAGAAAGGTCCTGAGGGGCATTAGAAGGGTCTTGTGGCCTTCATAAGGGTCCTGAAAGGCATTAGAAGGGTCTGGGGGCTTTTAGATGGGTCCTGAGGCAATCTAGAAGGGTCTAGGGGCCTTTACATGGGTCTTGAGGGTCATTAGAAGGGTGTGGAGGCCTTTAGAAAGGCCCTGTGGGGCATTAGAAAGGTCTGGGGGCCTTTAGAATGCTCCTGAGGGGCATTAGAAGGGTCTGAGGGCCTTTAGAAAGGTCCTGAGGGGCATTAGAAGGGTCTGGGGACCTTTATAAAGGCCCTGACGGGCATTAGAATGGTCTGCGGGCCTTTAGAAGTGTCCTGAGGGGCTCTAGAATGGTCTGGGGGCCTTTATAAGGGTCCTGACGGGCTCTAGAAGGGTCTGGGAACCTTTATAAATGCCGTGAGGGGTATTAGAAGGGTCTGAGGGCCTTTAGAAAGGTCCTGAGGGGCATTAGAAGGGTCTGGGGGCCTTTAGAAAGGTCCTGAGGGGCATTAGAAGGGTCTGAGGGCCTTTAGAAAGGTTCTGAGGGGCATTAGAAGGGTCTTGTGGCCTTCATAAGGGCCCTGAAAGGCATTAGAAGGGTCTGGGGTCTTTTCGATGGGTCCTAAGGCAATCTAGAAGGGTCTAGGGGCCTTTACATGGGTCTTGAGGGTCATTAGAAGGGTGTGGAGGCCTTTAGAAAGGCCCTGAAAGGCATTAGAAGGGTCTGGGGGCTTTTAGATGGGTCCTTATGCAATCTAGAAGGGTCTGGGGGCCTTTACATGGGTCTTGAGGGTCATTAGAAGGGTGTGGAGGCCTTTAGAAAGGCCCTGAGGGGCTCTAGAAGGGTCTGGGGGCTATTAGAAGCGTCCTGAGTGGGTCCAGAAGGTCTGGGGGCCTTTTTAAAGGCCCTCAGGGGGATTATAAGGGTCTCGCGGCCTTTAGAAAGGCCCTGAGTGGCATTACAAGGGCCTGGGGTCATATAGAAAGACCCTGAGAGGTTCTAGAAGCGTCTGGTTTACTTTAGAAAGGCCCTGAGGGGCATTAGAAGGGTCGGGGTGCCTTTAGAATGGTCCTGAGGGGGTCTAGAAGGGTCTGGAGGCATTTAAACCTGTCCTGAGAGGCTCTATATGGGTCTGGGGGCCTTTATAAGGGTCCTGAGGGGCATTAGAAGATTCTTGGTGCCCTTATAAAAGCCCTGAGGGGAACTAGCAGGGTCTGGGGGACTTTAGAAGGGTCCTGAGGGGCTCTATAAGGGTCTGGGGGCCTTTAGAAGGGTCTTCAGGGGCTCTAGAAGGGTCTGGGGACCTTTAGAAAGGCCCTGAGGTGTATTAGAAGGGTCTGGGGGCCTTTAGAATGCTCCTGAGGGGCAAGTGAAGGGTCTGGGGACCTTTATAAAGGCCCTGACGGGCATTAGAATGGTCTGCGGGCCTTTAGAAGTGTCCTGAGTTGCTCTAGAATGGTCTGGGGGCCTTTATTAGGGTCCTGACGGGCTCTAGAAGGGTCTGGGAACCTTTATAAATGACCTGATCGGCATTAGATGGGTCTGAGGGTCTTTAGAAAGGTCCTGAGGGGCATTAGAAGGGTCTGGGGGCCTTTAGAATGCTCCTGAGGGGCATTAGAAGGGTCTGAGGGCCTTTAGAAAGGTCCTGAGGGGCATTAGAAGGGTCTGGGGGCTTTTAGATGGGTCCTTATGCAATCTAGAAGGGTCTGGGGGCTTTACATGGGTCTTGAGGGTCATTAGAAGGGTGTGGAGGCCTTTAGAAAGGCCCTGAGGGGCTCTAGAAGGGTCTGGGGGCCATTAGAAGCGTCCTAAGGGGGTCCAGAATGGTCCGGGGGCCTTTTTAAAGGCCCTCAGGGGGATTATAAGGGTCTCGCGGCCTTTAGAAAGGCCCTGACTGGCATTAGAAGGGTCTGGGTGCCTTTAGAAATGACCTGAGGGGCATTAGAAGGGTCTGGGGGCCTTTATAATGCTCCTGAGGGGCAGTAGAATGGTCTGAGGACCTTTATAAGTGTCCTGACGGGCTCTAGAATGGTCTGGGAACCTTTATAAATGCCCTGAGGGGCATTAGAAGGGTCTGAGGGCCTTTAGAAAGGTCCTGAGGGGCATTAGAAGGGTCTTGTGGCCTTCATAAGGGTCCTGAAAGGCATTAGAAGGGTCTGGGGGCTTTTAGATGGGTCCTGAGGCAATCTAGAAGGGTCTAGGGGCCTTTACATGGGTCTTGAGGGTCATTAGAAGGGTGTGGAGGCCTTTAGAAAGGCCCTGAGGGGCTCTAGAAGGGTCTGGGGGCTATTAGAAGCGTCCTACGGGGGTCCAGAATGGTCTGGGGGCCTTTTTAAAGGCCCTCAGGGGGATTATAAGGGTCTCGCGGCCTTTAGAAAGGCCCTGAGTGGCATTAGAAGGGTCTGGGTGCCTTTAGAAATGACCTGAGGGGCATTAGAAGGGTCTGGGGGCCTTTATAATGCTCCTGAGGGGCAGTAGAAGGGTCTGAGGACCTTTATAAGTGTCCTGACGGGCTCTAGAATGGTCTGGGAACCTTTATAAATGCCCTGAGGGGCATTAGAAGGGTCTGAGGGCCTTTAGAAAGGTCCTGAGGGGCATTAGAAGGGTCTTGTGGCCTTCATAAGGGTCCTGAAAGGCATTAGAAGGGTCTGGGGGCTTTTAGATGGGTCCTGAGGCAATCTAGAAGGGTCTAGGGGCCTTTACATGGGTCTTGAGGGTCATTAGAAGGGTGTGGAGGCCTTTAGAAAGGCCCTGAGGGGCTCTAGAAGGGTCTGGGGGCCATTAGAAGCGTCCTACGGGGGTCCAGAATGGTCCGGGGGCCTTTTTAAAGGCCCTCAGGGGGATTATAAGGGTCTCGCGGCCTTTAGAAAGGCCCTGAGTGGCATTACAGGGGTCTGGGTTCATATAGAAAGGCCCTAAGAGGTTCTAGAAGCGTCTGGTTTACTTTAGAAAGGCCCTGAGGGGCATTAGAAGGGTATGGGTGCCTTTAGAATGGTCCTGAGGGGGTCTAGAAAGGTCTGGAGGCATTTAAAACTGTCCTGAGAGGCTCTAGAAGGGTCTGGGTGCCTTTATAAGGGTCCTGAGGGGCATTAGAAGATTCTGGGTGCCCTTATAAAAGCCCTGAGGGGAACTAGCAGGGTCTAGGGGACTTTAGAAGGGTCCTCAGGGGCTCTATAAGGGTCTGGGGGCCTTTAGAAGGGTCTTCAGGGGCTCTAGAAGGGTCTGGGGACCTTTAGAAAGGCCCTGTGGGGCATTAGAAAGGTCTGGGGGCCTTTAGAATGCTCCTGAGGGGCAGTAGAAGGGTCTGGGGACCTTTATAAAGGCCCTGACGGGCATTAGAATGGTCTGCGGGCCTTTAGAATTGTCCTGAGGGGCTCTAGAATGGTCTGGGGGCCTTTATAAGGGTCCTGACGGGCTCTAGAAGGGTCTGGGAACCTTTATAAATGCCGTGAGGGGTATTAGAAGGGTCTGAGGGCCTTTAGAAAGGTCCTGAGGGGCATTAGAAAGGTCTGGGGGCCTTTAGAAAGGTCCTGAGGGGCATTAGAAGGGTCTGAGGGCCTTTAGAAAGGTCCTGAGGGGCATTAGAAGGGTCTTGTGGCCTTCATAAGGGCCCTGAAAGGCATTAGAAGGGTCTGGGGTCTTTTCGATGGGTCCTAAGGCAATCTAGAAGGGTCTAGGGGCCTTTACATGGGTCTTGAGGGTCATTAGAAGGGTGTGGAGGCCTTTAGAAAGGCCCTGAGGGGCTCTAGAAGGGTCTGGGGGCTATTAGAAGCGTCCTACGGGGGTCCAGAATGGTCCGGGGGCCTTTTTAAAGGCCCTCAGGGGGATTATAAGGGTCTCGCGGCCTTTAGAAAGGCCCTGAGTGGCATTACAGGGGTCTGGGTTCATATAGAAAGGCCCTAAGAGGTTCTAGAAGCGTCTGGTTTACTTTAGAAAGGCCCTGAGGGGCATTAGAAGGGTATGGGTGCCTTTAGAATGGTCCTGAGGGGGTCTAGAAAGGTCTGGAGGCATTTAAAACTGTCCTGAGAGGCTCTAGAAGGGTCTGGGTGCCTTTATAAGGGTCCTGAGGGGCATTAGAAGATTCTGGGTGCCCTTATAAAAGCCCTGAGGGGAACTAGCAGGGTCTAGGGGACTTTAGAAGGGTCCTCAGGGGCTCTATAAGGGTCTGGGGGCCTTTAGAAGGGTCTTCAGGGGCTCTAGAAGGGTCTGGGGACCTTTAGAAAGGCCCTGTGGGGCATTAGAAAGGTCTGGGGGCCTTTAGAATGCTCCTGAGGGGCATTAGAAGGGTCTGAGGGCCTTTAGAAAGGTCCTGAGGGGCATTAGAAGGGTCTGGGGACCTTTATAAAGGCCCTGACGGGCATTAGAATGGTCTGCGGGCCTTTAGAAGTGTCCTGAGGGGCTCTAGAATGGTCTGGGGGCCTTTATAAGGGTCCTGACGGGCTCTAGAAGGGTCTGGGAACCTTTATAAATGCCGTGAGGGGTATTAGAAGGGTCTGAGGGCCTTTAGAAAGGTCCTGAGGGGCATTAGAAGGGTCTGGGGGCCTTTAGAAAGGTCCTGAGGGGCATTAGAAGGGTCTGAGGGCCTTTAGAAAGGTTCTGAGGGGCATTAGAAGGGTCTTGTGGCCTTCATAAGGGCCCTGAAAGGCATTAGAAGGGTCTGGGGTCTTTTCGATGGGTCCTAAGGCAATCTAGAAGGGTCTAGGGGCCTTTACATGGGTCTTGAGGGTCATTAGAAGGGTGTGGAGGCCTTTAGAAAGGCCCTGAAAGGCATTAGAAGGGTCTGGGGGCTTTTAGATGGGTCCTTATGCAATCTAGAAGGGTCTGGGGGCCTTTACATGGGTCTTGAGGGTCATTAGAAGGGTGTGGAGGCCTTTAGAAAGGCCCTGAGGGGCTCTAGAAGGGTCTGGGGGCTATTAGAAGCGTCCTGAGTGGGTCCAGAAGGTCTGGGGGCCTTTTTAAAGGCCCTCAGGGGGATTATAAGGGTCTCGCGGCCTTTAGAAAGGCCCTGAGTGGCATTACAAGGGCCTGGGGTCATATAGAAAGACCCTGAGAGGTTCTAGAAGCGTCTGGTTTACTTTAGAAAGGCCCTGAGGGGCATTAGAAGGGTCGGGGTGCCTTTAGAATGGTCCTGAGGGGGTCTAGAAGGGTCTGGAGGCATTTAAACCTGTCCTGAGAGGCTCTATATGGGTCTGGGGGCCTTTATAAGGGTCCTGAGGGGCATTAGAAGATTCTTGGTGCCCTTATAAAAGCCCTGAGGGGAACTAGCAGGGTCTGGGGGACTTTAGAAGGGTCCTGAGGGGCTCTATAAGGGTCTGGGGGCCTTTAGAAGGGTCTTCAGGGGCTCTAGAAGGGTCTGGGGACCTTTAGAAAGGCCCTGAGGTGTATTAGAAGGGTCTGGGGGCCTTTAGAATGCTCCTGAGGGGCAAGTGAAGGGTCTGGGGACCTTTATAAAGGCCCTGACGGGCATTAGAATGGTCTGCGGGCCTTTAGAAGTGTCCTGAGTTGCTCTAGAATGGTCTGGGGGCCTTTATTAGGGTCCTGACGGGCTCTAGAAGGGTCTGGGAACCTTTATAAATGACCTGATCGGCATTAGATGGGTCTGAGGGTCTTTAGAAAGGTCCTGAGGGGCATTAGAAGGGTCTGGGGGCCTTTAGAATGCTCCTGAGGGGCATTAGAAGGGTCTGAGGGCCTTTAGAAAGGTCCTGAGGGGCATTAGAAGGGTCTGGGGGCTTTTAGATGGGTCCTTATGCAATCTAGAAGGGTCTGGGGGCTTTACATGGGTCTTGAGGGTCATTAGAAGGGTGTGGAGGCCTTTAGAAAGGCCCTGAGGGGCTCTAGAAGGGTCTGGGGGCCATTAGAAGCGTCCTAAGGGGGTCCAGAATGGTCCGGGGGCCTTTTTAAAGGCCCTCAGGGGGATTATAAGGGTCTCGCGGCCTTTAGAAAGGCCCTGACTGGCATTAGAAGGGTCTGGGTGCCTTTAGAAATGACCTGAGGGGCATTAGAAGGGTCTGGGGGCCTTTATAATGCTCCTGAGGGGCAGTAGAATGGTCTGAGGACCTTTATAAGTGTCCTGACGGGCTCTAGAATGGTCTGGGAACCTTTATAAATGCCCTGAGGGGCATTAGAAGGGTCTGAGGGCCTTTAGAAAGGTCCTGAGGGGCATTAGAAGGGTCTTGTGGCCTTCATAAGGGTCCTGAAAGGCATTAGAAGGGTCTGGGGGCTTTTAGATGGGTCCTGAGGCAATCTAGAAGGGTCTAGGGGCCTTTACATGGGTCTTGAGGGTCATTAGAAGGGTGTGGAGGCCTTTAGAAAGGCCCTGAGGGGCTCTAGAAGGGTCTGGGGGCTATTAGAAGCGTCCTACGGGGGTCCAGAATGGTCTGGGGGCCTTTTTAAAGGCCCTCAGGGGGATTATAAGGGTCTCGCGGCCTTTAGAAAGGCCCTGAGTGGCATTAGAAGGGTCTGGGTGCCTTTAGAAATGACCTGAGGGGCATTAGAAGGGTCTGGGGGCCTTTATAATGCTCCTGAGGGGCAGTAGAAGGGTCTGAGGACCTTTATAAGTGTCCTGACGGGCTCTAGAATGGTCTGGGAACCTTTATAAATGCCCTGAGGGGCATTAGAAGGGTCTGAGGGCCTTTAGAAAGGTCCTGAGGGGCATTAGAAGGGTCTTGTGGCCTTCATAAGGGTCCTGAAAGGCATTAGAAGGGTCTGGGGGCTTTTAGATGGGTCCTGAGGCAATCTAGAAGGGTCTAGGGGCCTTTACATGGGTCTTGAGGGTCATTAGAAGGGTGTGGAGGCCTTTAGAAAGGCCCTGAGGGGCTCTAGAAGGGTCTGGGGGCCATTAGAAGCGTCCTACGGGGGTCCAGAATGGTCCGGGGGCCTTTTTAAAGGCCCTCAGGGGGATTATAAGGGTCTCGCGGCCTTTAGAAAGGCCCTGAGTGGCATTACAGGGGTCTGGGTTCATATAGAAAGGCCCTAAGAGGTTCTAGAAGCGTCTGGTTTACTTTAGAAAGGCCCTGAGGGGCATTAGAAGGGTATGGGTGCCTTTAGAATGGTCCTGAGGGGGTCTAGAAAGGTCTGGAGGCATTTAAAACTGTCCTGAGAGGCTCTAGAAGGGTCTGGGTGCCTTTATAAGGGTCCTGAGGGGCATTAGAAGATTCTGGGTGCCCTTATAAAAGCCCTGAGGGGAACTAGCAGGGTCTAGGGGACTTTAGAAGGGTCCTCAGGGGCTCTATAAGGGTCTGGGGGCCTTTAGAAGGGTCTTCAGGGGCTCTAGAAGGGTCTGGGGACCTTTAGAAAGGCCCTGTGGGGCATTAGAAAGGTCTGGGGGCCTTTAGAATGCTCCTGAGGGGCAGTAGAAGGGTCTGGGGACCTTTATAAAGGCCCTGACGGGCATTAGAATGGTCTGCGGGCCTTTAGAATTGTCCTGAGGGGCTCTAGAATGGTCTGGGGGCCTTTATAAGGGTCCTGACGGGCTCTAGAAGGGTCTGGGAACCTTTATAAATGCCGTGAGGGGTATTAGAAGGGTCTGAGGGCCTTTAGAAAGGTCCTGAGGGGCATTAGAAGGGTCTGGGGGCCTTTAGAAAGGTCCTGAGGGGCATTAGAAGGGTCTGAGGGCCTTTAGAAAGGTTCTGAGGGGCATTAGAAGGGTCTTGTGGCCTTCATAAGGGCCCTGAAAGGCATTAGAAGGGTCTGGGGTCTTTTCGATGGGTCCTAAGGCAATCTAGAAGGGTCTAGGGGCCTTTACATGGGTCTTGAGGGTCATTAGAAGGGTGTGGAGGCCTTTAGAAAGGCCCTGAAAGGCATTAGAAGGGTCTGGGGGCTTTTAGATGGGTCCTTATGCAATCTAGAAGGGTCTGGGGGCCTTTACATGGGTCTTGAGGGTCATTAGAAGGGTGTGGAGGCCTTTAGAAAGGCCCTGAGGGGCTCTAGAAGGGTCTGGGGGCTATTAGAAGCGTCCTGAGTGGGTCCAGAAGGTCTGGGGGCCTTTTTAAAGGCCCTCAGGGGGATTATAAGGGTCTCGCGGCCTTTAGAAAGGCCCTGAGTGGCATTACAAGGGCCTGGGGTCATATAGAAAGACCCTGAGAGGTTCTAGAAGCGTCTGGTTTACTTTAGAAAGGCCCTGAGGGGCATTAGAAGGGTCGGGGTGCCTTTAGAATGGTCCTGAGGGGGTCTAGAAGGGTCTGGAGGCATTTAAACCTGTCCTGAGAGGCTCTATATGGGTCTGGGGGCCTTTATAAGGGTCCTGAGGGGCATTAGAAGATTCTTGGTGCCCTTATAAAAGCCCTGAGGGGAACTAGCAGGGTCTGGGGGACTTTAGAAGGGTCCTGAGGGGCTCTATAAGGGTCTGGGGGCCTTTAGAAGGGTCTTCAGGGGCTCTAGAAGGGTCTGGGGACCTTTAGAAAGGCCCTGAGGTGTATTAGAAGGGTCTGGGGGCCTTTAGAATGCTCCTGAGGGGCAAGTGAAGGGTCTGGGGACCTTTATAAAGGCCCTGACGGGCATTAGAATGGTCTGCGGGCCTTTAGAAGTGTCCTGAGTTGCTCTAGAATGGTCTGGGGGCCTTTATTAGGGTCCTGACGGGCTCTAGAAGGGTCTGGGAACCTTTATAAATGACCTGATGGGCATTAGATGGGTCTGAGGGTCTTTAGAAAGGTCCTGAGGGGCATTAGAAGGGTCTGAGGGCCTTTAGAAAAGTCCTGAGGGGCATTAGAAGGGTCTGAGGGCCTTTAGAAAGGTCCTGAGGGGCATTAGAAGGGTCTGGGGGCTTTTAGATGGGTCCTTATGCAATCTAGAAGGGTCTGGGGGCTTTACATGGGTCTTGAGGGTCATTAGAAGGGTGTGGAGGCCTTTAGAAAGGCCCTGAGGGGCTCTAGAAGGGTCTGGGGGCCATTAGAAGCGTCCTAAGGGGGTCCAGAATGGTCCGGGGGCCTTTTTAAAGGCCCTCAGGGGGATTATAAGGGTCTCGCGGCCTTTAGAAAGGCCCTGACTGGCATTAGAAGGGTCTGGGTGCCTTTAGAAATGACCTGAGGGGCATTAGAAGGGTCTGGGGGCCTTTATAATGCTCCTGAGGGGCAGTAGAATGGTCTGAGGACCTTTATAAGTGTCCTGACGGGCTCTAGAATGGTCTGGGAACCTTTATAAATGCCCTGAGGGGCATTAGAAGGGTCTGAGGGCCTTTAGAAAGGTCCTGAGGGGCATTAGAAGGGTCTTGTGGCCTTCATAAGGGTCCTGAAAGGCATTAGAAGGGTCTGGGGGCTTTTAGATGGGTCCTGAGGCAATCTAGAAGGGTCTAGGGGCCTTTACATGGGTCTTGAGGGTCATTAGAAGGGTGTGGAGGCCTTTAGAAAGGCCCTGAGGGGCTCTAGAAGGGTCTGGGGGCTATTAGAAGCGTCCTACGGGGGTCCAGAATGGTCTGGGGGCCTTTTTAAAGGCCCTCAGGGGGATTATAAGGGTCTCGCGGCCTTTAGAAAGGCCCTGAGTGGCATTAGAAGGGTCTGGGTGCCTTTAGAAATGACCTGAGGGGCATTAGAAGGGTCTGGGGGCCTTTATAATGCTCCTGAGGGGCAGTGGAAGGGTCTGAGGACCTTTATAAGTGTCCTGACGGGCTCTAGAATGGTCTGGGAAGCTTTATAAATGCCCTGAGGGGCATTAGAAGGGTCTGAGGGCCTTTAGAAAGGTCCTGAGGGGCATTAGAAGGGTCTTGTGGCCTTCATAAGGGTCCTGAAAGGCATTAGAAGGGTCTGGGGGCTTTTAGATGGGTCCTGAGGCAATCTAGAAGGGTCTAGGGGCCTTTACATGGGTCTTGAGGGTCATTAGAAGGGTGTGGAGGCCTTTAGAAAGGCCCTGAGGGGCTCTAGAAGGGTCTGGGGGCCATTAGAAGCGTCCTACGGGGGTCCAGAATGGTCCGGGGGCCTTTTTAAAGGCCCTCAGGGGGATTATAAGGGTCTCGCGGCCTTTAGAAAGGCCCTGAGTGGCATTACAGGGGTCTGGGTTCATATAGAAAGGCCCTAAGAGGTTCTAGAAGCGTCTGGTTTACTTTAGAAAGGCCCTGAGGGGCATTAGAAGGGTATGGGTGCCTTTAGAATGGTCCTGAGGGGGTCTAGAAAGGTCTGGAGGCATTTAAAACTGTCCTGAGAGGCTCTAGAAGGGTCTGGGTGCCTTTAGAATGGTCTTCAGGGTCTCTAGAAGGGTCTGGGGACCTTTATAAATGCCGTGAGGGGTATTAGAAGGGTCTGAGGGCCTTTAGAAAGGTCCTGAGGGGCATTAGAAGGGTCTGGGGGCCTTTAGAAAGGTCCTGAGGGGCATTAGAAGGGTCTGAGGGCCTTTAGAAAGGTTCTGAGGAGCATTAGAAGGGTCTTGTGGCGTTCATAAGGGCCCTGAAAGGCATTAGAAGGGTCTGGGGTCTTTTCGATGGGTCCTAAGGCAATCTAGAAGGGTCTAGGGGCCTTTACATGGGTCTTGAGGGTCATTAGAAGGGTGTGGATGCCTTTAGAAAGGCCCTGAAAGGCATTAGAAGGGTCTGGGGGCTGTTGGATGAGTCCTGAGGCAATCTAGAAGGGTCTGGGGGCCTTTACATGGGACTTGAGGGTCATTAGAAGGGTGTGGAGGCCTTTATAAATGCCCTGAGGGGCATTAGAAGGGTCTGAGGGCCTTTAGAAAGGTCCTGAGGGGCATTAGAAGGGTCTTGTGGCCTTCATAAGGGTCCTGAAAGGCATTAGAAGGTTCTGGGGGCTTTTAGATGGGTCCTGAGGCAATCTAGAAGGGTCTGGGGGCCTTTACATGGGTCTTGAGGGTCATTAGAAGGGTGTGGATGCCTTTAGAAAGGCCCTGAGGGGCTCTAGAAGGGTCTGGGGGCTATTAGAAGTGTCCAGAGGGGATCCAGAAGGGTCTGGGGGCCTTTTTAAAGGCCCTCAGGGGGATTATAAGGGTCTCGCGGCCTTTAGAAAGGCCCTGAGTGGCATTACAGGGGTCTGGGTTCATATAGAAAGGCCCTAAGAGGTTCTAGAAGCGTCTGGTTTAATTTAGAAAGGCCCTGAGGGGCATTAGAAGGGTATGGGTGCCTTTAGAATGGTCCTGAGGGGGTCTAGAAGGGTCTGGAGGCATTTAAAACTGTCCTGAGAGGCTCTAGAAGGGTCTGGGAACCTTTATAAATGCCCTGAGGGGTATTAGAAGGGTCTGAGGGCCTTTAGAAAGGTCCTGAGGGGCATTAGAAGGGTCTGGGGGCCTTTAGAAAGGTCCTGAGGGGCATTAGAAGGGTCTGAGGGCCTTTAGAAAGGTCCTGAGGGGCATTTGAAGGGTCTTGTGGCCTTCATAAGGGTCCTGAAAGGCATTAGAAGGGTCTGGGGGCTTTTCGATGGGTCCTGAGGCAATCTAGAAGGGTCTGGAGGCCTTTGCATGGGTCTTGAGGGTCATTAGAAGGGTGTGGAGGCCTTTAGAAAGGCCCTGAGGGGGTCTAGAAGGGTCTGGGGGCATTTAGAACTGTCCTGAGAGGCTCTAGAAGGGTCTGGGTGCCTTTATAAGGGTCCTGAGGGGCATTAGAAGGGTCTGGGTGACCTTATAAAAGACCTGAAAGGAATTAGCAGGGTCTGGGGGAATTTAGAAGGGTCCTGAGGGGCTCTATAAGGGTCTGGGGGCCTTTAGAAGGGTCTTCAGGGGCTCTAGAAGGGTCTGGGGACCTTTAGAAAGGCCCTGTGGGGCATTAGAAGGGTCTGGGGGCCTTTAGAATGCTCCTGAGGGGCAGTAGAAGGTTCTGAGGACCTTTATAAAGGCCCTGACGGGCATTAGAATGGTCTGTGGGCCTTTAGAAGTGTCCTTAGGGGCTCTAGAATGGTCTGGAGGCTTTTATAAGGGTCCTGACGGGCTCTAGAAGGGTCTGGGAACCTTTATAAATGCCCTGAGGGGCATTAGAAGGGTCTGGGGGCCTTTAGAAAGGTCCTGAGGGGCATTAGAAGGGTCTTGTGGCCTTCATAATGGTCCTGAAAGGCATTAGAATGGTCTGGGGGTTTTAGATGGGTCCTGAGGCAATCTAGAAGGGTCTGGGGGCCTTTACATGGGTCTTGAGGGTCATTAGAAGGGTTTGGAGGCCTTTAGAAAGGCCCTGAAATGCATTAGAAGGGTCTGGGGGCTATTAGAAGCATCCTGAGGGGGTCCCGGAGGGTCTGGGGGCCTTTTTAAAGGACCTCACGGGGATTATAAGGGTCTCGCGGCCTTTAGAAAGGCCCTGAGTGGCATTAGAAGGATCTGGGTGCCTTTACAAATGTCCTGAGCGGGTCTAGAAGGGTCTGGGGGCCTTTAGAAATGTCCTGAGGGGCATTAGAAGAGTCTGGGGGCCTTTAAAATGGTCCTGAGGGGCATTACAAGGGTCTGGGGGCCCTTAGAAAGGCCCTGAGGGGCATTAGAAGGGTCTGGGGGCCTTTAGAATGGTCCTGAGGGGGTCTAGAAGGGTCTGGAGGCATTTAAAACTGTCCTGAGAGGCTCTAGAAGGGTCTGGGTGCCTTTATAAGGGTCTTGAGGGGCATTAGAAGGGTCTGGGTGCCCTTATAAAAGCCATGAGAGGAATTAGCAGGGTCTGGGGGACTTTAGAAGGGTCCTGAGTGGCTCTATAATGGTCTGGGGGCCTTTTGAAGGGTCTTCAGGGGCTCTAGAAGGGTCTGGGGACCTTTAGAAAGGCCCTGTGGGGCATTAGAATGGTCTGGGGGCCTTTAGAATGCTCCTGAGGGGCAGTAGAAGGGTCTGGGTACCTTTATAAGTGTCCTGACGGGCTCTAAAATGGTCTGGGAACCTTTATAAATGCCCTGAGGGGCATAAGAAGGGTCTGAGGGCCTTTAGAATGGTCCTGAGGGGCATTAGAAGGGTCTTGTGGCATTGATAAGGGTCCTGAAAGGCATTAGAAGGGTCTGGGGGCTTTTAGATGGGTCCTGAGGCAATCTGGAAGGGTCTAGGGGCCTTTACATGGGACTTGAGGGTCATTAGAAGGGTGTGGAGGCCTTTAGAAAGGCCCTGAAGGGCTCTAGAAGGGTCTGGGGGCTATTAGAAGCGTCCTGAGGGGGTCCAGAAGGGTCTGGGGGCCTTTTTAAAGGCCCTCAGGGGGATTATAAGGGTCTCGCGGCCTTTAGAAAGGCCCTGAGTGGCATTAGAATGGTCTGGGTGCCTTTAGAAATGTCCTGAGGGGCTCTAGAAGGGTCTGGGGGCCTTTAGAAATGTCCTGAGGGGCATTAGAAGGGTCTGGGTGCCCTTATAAAAACCCTGAGGGGAATTAGCAGGGTCTGGGGGACTTTAGAAGGGTCCTGAGGGGCTCTATGAGGGTCTGGGGGCCTTTAGAAGGGCCTTCAGGGGCTCTAGAATGGTCTGGGGACCTTTAGAAAGGCCCTGTGGGGCATTAGAAGGGTCTGGGGGCCTTTAGAATGCTCCTGAGGGGCAGTAGAAGGGTCTGGGGGCCTTTAGAAAGGCCCTGACGGGCATTAGAATGCTCTGCGGGCCTTTAGAAGTGTCCTGAGGTGCTCTAGAATGGTCTGGGGACCTTTATAAGGGTATTGACAGGCTCTCGAAGGGTCTGGGAACCTTTATAAATGCCCTGAGGGGCACTAGAAGGGTCTGTGGGCCTTTAGAAAGGTCCTGAGGGGCATTAGATGGGTCTTGTGGCCTTCATATGGGTCCTGAAAGGCATTAGAAGGGTCTGGGGGCTTTTAGATGGGTCCTGAGGCAATCTAGAAGGGTCTGGGGGCCTTTACATGGGTCTTGAGTGTCATTAGAAGGTTGTGGAGGCGTTTAGAAAGGCCCTGAGGGGCTCTAAAAAGGTCTGGGGGCTATTAGAAGCGTCCTGAGGGGGTCCAGAAGGGTCTGGGTGCCTTTTTGAAGGACCTCAGGGGGATTATAAGGGTCTCGCGGCCTTTAGAAAGGCCCTGACAGGCATTAGAAAGGTCTCGGGTCATATAGAAAGGCCCTGATAGTTTCTAGAAGTGTCTGGCGTACTTTAGAAAGGCCTTGAGGGGCATTACAAGGGTCTGGGGGCCTTTAGAAGGGTCTTCAGGTGCTCTAGAAGGGTCTGGGGACCTTTAGAAAGGCCCTGTGGGGCATTAGAAGGGTCTGAGGACCTTCAGAAAGGCCCTGACGGGCATTAGAATGGTCTGCGGGCCTGTAGAAGTGTCCTGAGGGGGTCTAGAATGGTCTGGGGGCCTTTATAAGGGTCCTGAGGGGCTCTAGAAGGGTCTGGGAACCTTTATAAATGCCCTGAGGGGCATTAGAAGGGTCTGAGGGCCTTTAGAAAGGTCCTGAGGGGCACTAGAAGGGTCTTGTGGCCTTCATAAGGGTCCTGAAAGGCATTAGAAGGGTCTGGGGTCTTTTAGGTTGGTCTTGAGCAAATCTAGAAGGGTCTAGAGGTCTTTACATGGGTCTTGAGGGTCATTAGAAGGGTGTGGGTCCTTTAGAAAGGCCCTGAGGGGCTCTAGAAGGGTCTGGGGGCTATTAGAAGCGTCCTGAAAGGGTCCAGAAGGGTCTGGGGACCTCTTCAAAGGCCCTAAGGGAGATTATAAGGGTCTCGCGGCCTTTAGAAAGGCCCTGAGTGGCATTAGAAGAGTCTGGGTGCCTTTAGAAATGTCCTGAGGGGCTCTAGAAGGGTCTGGGGGCCTTTAGAAATGTCCTGAGGGGCATTAGATGGGTCTGGGGGCCCTTATAAAAGCCCTGAGGGGAATTAGCAGGGTCTGGGGGACATTAGAAGGGTCCTGAGGGGCTCTATAAGGGTCTGGGGGCCTTTAGAAGGGTCTTTAGGGGCTCTAGAATGGTCTGGGGGCCTTTATAAGGGTCCTGACAGGCTCTAGAAGGGTCTGGGAACCTTTATAAATGCCCTGAGGGGCACTAGAAAGGTCTGAGGGCCTTTAGAAAGGTCCTGAGGGGCATTAGAAGGGTCTTGTGTCCTTTATAAGGGTCCTGAAAGGCATTAGAAGGGACTGGGGGCTTTTAGATGGGTCCTGAGGCAATCTAGACGGGTCTGGGGGCCTTTACATGGGTCTTGAGGGTCATTAGAAGGGTGTGGAGGCCTTTAGAAAGGCCCTGAAAGGCATTAGAAGGGTCTGGGGGCTTTTAGATGGGTCCTGATGCAATCTAGAAGGGTCTGGGGGCCTTTACATGGGTCTTGAGGGTCATTAGAAGGGTGTGGAGGCCTTTAGAAAGGCCCTGAAATGCATTAGAAGGGTCTGGGGGCTATTAGAAGCATCCTGAGGTGGTCCCGGAGGGTCTGGGGGCCTTTTTAAAGGCCCTCAGGGGGATTATAACGGTCTCGCGGCCTTTAGAAAGGCCCTGAGTGGCATTAGAAGGGTCTGGGTGCCTTTAGAAATATCCTGAACGGGTCTAGAAGTGTCTGGGGGCCTTTAGAAATGTCCTGAGGGGCATTAGAATGGTATGGGTGCCTTTAGAAAGGCCCTGAGGGGCATTACAAGGTTCTGGGGGCCTTTAGAAAGGCCCTGAGGGGCATTAGAAGGGTCTGGGGGCCTTTAGAATGGTCCTGAGGGGGTCTAGAAGGGTCTAGAGGCATTTAAAACTGTCCTGAGAGGCTCTAGAAGGGTCTGGGTGCCATTATAAGGGTCCTGAGGGGCATTAGAAGGGTCTGGGTGTCCTTATAAAAGCCCTGAGAGGAATTAGCAGGGTCTGGGGGACTTTAGAAGGGTCCTGAGTGGCTCTATAATGGTCTGGGGGCCTTTTGAAGGGTCTTCAGGGGCTCTAGAAGGGTCTGGGGACCTTTAGAAAGGCCCTGTGGGGCATTAGAATTGTCTGGGGGCCTTTAGAATGCTCCTGAGGGGCAGTAGAAGGGTCTGGGGGCCTTTAGAAAGGCCCTGACGGGCATTAGAATGGTCTGCGGGCCCGTAGATGTGTCCTGAGGGGCTCTAGAATGGTCTGGGGGCCTTTATAAGGGTCTTGACGGGCTCTAGAAGGGTCTGGGAACCTTTATAAATGCCCTGAGGGGCATTAGAAGGGTCTGAGGGCCTTTAGAAAGGTCCTGAGGGGCATTAGAAGGGTCTTGTGGCCTTCATTATGGTCCTGAAAGGCATTAGAAGGGTCTGGGGTCTTTTAGGTGGGTCTTGAGCAAATCTAGAAGGGTCTAGAGGCCTTTACATGGGTCTTGAGGGTCATTAGAAGGGTGTGGAGGCCTTTAGAAAGGCCCTGAGGGGCTCTAGAAGGGTCTGGGGGCTATTAGAAGCGTCCTGAGTGGGTCCAGAAGGGTCTGGGGGCCTTTTTAAAGGCCCTCAGGGGGATTATAAGGGTCTCGCGGCCTTTAGAAAGGCCCTGAGTGGCATTACAAGGGCCTGGGGTCATATAGAAAGACCCTGAGAGGTTCTAGAAGCGTCTGGTTTACTTTAGAAAGGCCCTGAGGGGCATTAGAAGGGTCGGGGTGCCTTTAGAATGGTCCTGAGGGGGTCTAGAAGGGTCTGGAGGCATTTAAACCTGTCCTGAGAGGCTCTATATGGGTCTGGGGGCCTTTATAAGGGTCCTGAGGGGCATTAGAAGATTCTTGGTGCCCTTATAAAAGCCCTGAGGGGAACTAGCAGGGTCTGGGGGACTTTAGAAGGGTCCTGAGGGGATCTATAAGGGTCTGAGGGCCTTTAGAAAGGTCCTGAGGGGCATTAGAAGGGTCTGGGGGCTTTTAGATGGGTCCTTATGCAATCTAGAAGGGTCTGGGGGCTTTACATGGGTCTTGAGGGTCATTAGAAGGGTGTGGAGGCCTTTAGAAAGGCCCTGAGGGGCTCTAGAAGGGTCTGGGGGCTATTAGAAGCGTCCTGAGGGGGTCCAGAAGGGTCTGGGGGCCTTTTTAAAGGCCCTCAGGGGGATTATAAGGGTCTCGCTGCCTTTAGAAAGGCCCTGAGTGGCATTACAAGGGCCTGGGGTCATATAGAAAGGCCCTGAGAGGTTCTAGACGTGTCTGGGGTAATTTAGAAAGGCCCTGAGGGGCATTAGAAGGGTCTGGGTGCCCTTATAAAAGCCCTGAGGGGAATTAGCAGGGTCTGGGGGACTTTAGAAGTGTCCTTAGGGGCTCTATAAGGGTCTGTGGGCCTTTAGAATGGTCTTCAGGGGCTCTAGAAGGGTCTGGGGTCCTATAGAAAGGCCCTGTGGGGCATTAGAAGGGTCTGGGGGCCTTTAGAATGCTCCTGAGGGGCAGTAGAATGGTCTGGGGACCTTTAGAAAGGCCCTGACGGGCATTAGAATGGTCTGCGGAATTTAGAAGTGTCCTGAGGTGCTCTAGAATGGTCTGGGGGCCTTTATAAGGGTCCTGACGTGCTCTAGAAGGGTCTGGGAACCTTTATAAATGCCCTGAGGGGCATTAGAAGGGTCTGAGGGCCTTTAGAAAGGTCCTGAGGGGCTTTAGAAGGGTCTTGTGGCCTTCATAAGGGTCCTGAAAGGCATGAGAAGGGTCTGGGGGCTTTAGAAGGGCCCTGAGGGGCATTAGAAGGGTCTGAGGGCTTTTAGAAATGTCCTGAGGGGCATTAGAAGGGTCTTGTGGCCTTCATAAGGGTCCTGAAAAGCATTAGAAGGGTCTGGGGACTTTTAGATGGGTCCTGAGGCAATCTAGAAGGGTCTAGAGGCCTTTACATGGGTCTTGAGGGTCATTAGAAGGGTGTGGAGGCCTTTAGAAAGGCCCTGAAAGGCATTAGAAGGGTCTGGGGGCTTTTAGATGGGTCCTTATGCAATCTAGAAGGGTCTGGGGGCCTTTACATGGGTCTTGAGGGTCATTAGAAGGGTGTGGAGGCCTTTAGAAAGGCCCTGAGGGGCTCTAGAAGGGTCTGGGGGCTATTAGAAGCGTCCTGAGTGGGTCCAGAAGGTCTGGGGGCCTTTTTAAAGGCCCTCAGGGGGATTATAAGGGTCTCGCGGCCTTTAGAAAGGCCCTGAGTGGCATTACAAGGGCCTGGGGTCATATAGAAAGACCCTGAGAGGTTCTAGAAGCGTCTGGTTTACTTTAGAAAGGCCCTGAGGGGCATTAGAAGGGTCGGGGTGCCTTTAGAATGGTCCTGAGGGGGTCTAGAAGGGTCTGGAGGCATTTAAACCTGTCCTGAGAGGCTCTATATGGGTCTGGGGGCCTTTATAAGGGTCCTGAGGGGCATTAGAAGATTCTTGGTGCCCTTATAAAAGCCCTGAGGGGAACTAGCAGGGTCTGGGGGACTTTAGAAGGGTCCTGAGGGGCTCTATAAGGGTCTGGGGGCCTTTAGAAGGGTCTTCAGGGGCTCTAGAAGGGTCTGGGGACCTTTAGAAAGGCCCTGAGGTGTATTAGAAGGGTCTGGGGTCCTTTAGAATGCTCCTGAGGGGCAAGTGAAGGGTCTGGGGACCTTTATAAAGGCCCTGACGGGCATTAGAATGGTCTGCGGGCCTTTAGAAGTGTCCTGAGTTGCTCTAGAATGGTCTGGGGGCCTTTATTAGGGTCCTGACGGGCTCTAGAAGGGTCTGGGAACCTTTATAAATGACCTGATGGGCATTAGATGGGTCTGAGGGTCTTTAGAAAGGTCCTGAGGGGCATTAGAAGGGTCTGAGGGCCTTTAGAAAAGTCCTGAGGGGCATTAGAAGGGTCTGAGGGCCTTTAGAAAGGTCCTGAGGGGCATTAGAAGGGTCTGGGGGCTTTTAGATGGGTCCTTATGCAATCTAGAAGGGTCTGGGGGCTTTACATGGGTCTTGAGGGTCATTAGAAGGGTGTGGAGGCCTTTAGAAAGGCCCTGAGGGGCTCTAGAAGGGTCTGGGGGCCATTAGAAGCGTCCTAAGGGGGTCCAGAATGGTCCGGGGGCCTTTTTAAAGGCCCTCAGGGGGATTATAAGGGTCTCGCGGCCTTTAGAAAGGCCCTGACTGGCATTAGAAGGGTCTGGGTGCCTTTAGAAATGACCTGAGGGGCATTAGAAGGGTCTGGGGGCCTTTATAATGCTCCTGAGGGGCAGTAGAATGGTCTGAGGACCTTTATAAGTGTCCTGACGGGCTCTAGAATGGTCTGGGAACCTTTATAAATGCCCTGAGGGGCATTAGAAGGGTCTGAGGGCCTTTAGAAAGGTCCTGAGGGGCATTAGAAGGGTCTTGTGGCCTTCATAAGGGTCCTGAAAGGCATTAGAAGGGTCTGGGGGCTTTTAGATGGGTCCTGAGGCAATCTAGAAGGGTCTAGGGGCCTTTACATGGGTCTTGAGGGTCATTAGAAGGGTGTGGAGGCCTTTAGAAAGGCCCTGAGGGGCTCTAGAAGGGTCTGGGGGCTATTAGAAGCGTCCTACGGGGGTCCAGAATGGTCTGGGGGCCTTTTTAAAGGCCCTCAGGGGGATTATAAGGGTCTCGCGGCCTTTAGAAAGGCCCTGAGTGGCATTACAGGGGTCTGGGTTCATATAGAAAGGCCCTAAGAGGTTCTAGAAGCGTCTGGTTTACTTTAGAAAGGCCCTGAGGGGCATTAGAAGGGTATGGGTGCCTTTAGAATGGTCCTGAGGGGGTCTAGAAAGGTCTGGAGGCATTTAAAACTGTCCTGAGAGGCTCTAGAAGGGTCTGGGTGCCTTTAGAATGGTCTTCAGGGTCTCTAGAAGGGTCTGGGGACCTTTATAAATGCCGTGAGGGGTATTAGAAGGGTCTGAGGGCCTTTAGAAAGGTCCTGAGGGGCATTAGAAGGGTCTGGGGGCCTTTAGAAAGGTCCTGAGGGGCATTAGAAGGGTCTGAGGGCCTTTAGAAAGGTTCTGAGGGGCATTAGAAGGGTCTTGTGGCGTTCATAAGGGCCCTGAAAGGCATTAGAAGGGTCTGGGGTCTTTTCGATGGGTCCTAAGGCAATCTAGAAGGGTCTAGGGGCCTTTACATGGGTCTTGAGGGTTATTAGAAGGGTGTGGAGGCCTTTAGAAAGGCCCTGAAAGGCATTAGAAGGGTCTTGGTGCCTTTAGAAATGACCTGAGGGGCATTAGAAGGGTCTGGGGACCTTTAGAAAGGCCCTGAGGGGCATTAGAAGGGTCTGGGTGCCTTTAGAATGGTCCTGAGGGGGTCTAGAATCGTCTGGAGGCATTTAAAACTGTCCTGAGAGGCTCTAGAAGGGTCTGGGTGCCTTTATAAGGGTCCTGAGGGGCATTAGAAGATTCTGGGTGCCCTTATAAAAGCCCTGAGGGGAATTAGCAGGGTCTGGGGGACTTTAGAAGGGTCCTGAGGGGCTCTATAAGGGTCTGGGGGCCTTTAGAATGGTCTTCAGGGTCTCTAGAAGGGTCTGGGGACCTTTAGAATGGCCCTGTGGGGCACTAGAAGGGTCTGGGGGCCTATAGAATGCTCCTGAGTGGCAGTAGAAGGGTCTGGGGACCTTTATAAAGGCCCTGACGTGCATTAGAATGGTCTGCTGGATTTAGAAGTGTCCTGAGGGGCTCTAGAATGGTCTGGGGGCCTTTATAAGTGTCCTGACGGGCTCTAGAAGGGTCTGGGAACCTTTATAAATGCCCTGAGGGGCATTAGAAGGGTCTGAGGACCTTTAGAAAGGTCCTGAGGGGTATTAGAAGGGTCTTGTGGCCTTCATAAGGGTCCTGAAAGGCATTAGAAGGGTCTGAGGGCTTTTAGATGGGTCCTGAGGCAATCTAGAAGGGTCTAGGGGCCCTTACATGGGTCTTGAGAGTCATTAGAAGGGTGTGGAGGCCTTTAGAAAGGCCCTGAAAGGCATTAGAAGGGTCTGGGGGCTGTTGGATGAGTCCTGAGGCAATCTAGAAGGGTCTGGGGGCCTTTACATGGGACTTGAGGGTCATTAGAAGGGTGTGGAGGCCTTTATAAATGCCCTGAGGGGCATTAGAAGGGTCTGAGGGCCTTTAGAAAGGTCCTGAGGGGCATTAGAAGGGTCTTGTGGCCTTCATAAGGGTCCTGAAAGGCATTAGAAGGTTCTGGGGGCTTTTAGATGGGTCCTGAGGCAATCTAGAAGGGTCTGGGGGCCTTTACATGGGTCTTGAGGGTCATTAGAAGGGTGTGGATGCCTTTAGAAAGGCCCTGAGGGGCTCTAGAAGGGTCTGGGGGCTATTAGAAGTGTCCAGAGGGGATCCAGAAGGGTCTGGGGGCCTTTTTAAAGGCCCTCAGGGGGATTATAAGGGTCTCGCGGCCTTTAGAAAGGCCCTGAGTGGCATTACAGGGGTCTGGGTTCATATAGAAAGGCCCTAAGAGGTTCTAGAAGCGTCTGGTTTAATTTAGAAAGGCCCTGAGGGGCATTAGAAGGGTATGGGTGCCTTTAGAATGGTCCTGAGGGGGTCTAGAAGGGTCTGGAGGCATTTAAAACTGTCCTGAGAGGCTCTAGAAGGGTCTGGGAACCTTTATAAATGCCCTGAGGGGTATTAGAAGGGTCTGAGGGCCTTTAGAAAGGTCCTGAGGGGCATTAGAAGGGTCTGGGGGCCTTTAGAAAGGTCCTGAGGGGCATTAGAAGGGTCTGAGGGCCTTTAGAAAGGTCCTGAGGGGCATTTGAAGGGTCTTGTGGCCTTCATAAGGGTCCTGAAAGGCATTAGAAGGGTCTGGGGGCTTTTCGATGGGTCCTGAGGCAATCTAGAAGGGTCTGGGGGCCTTTGCATGGGTCTTGAGGGTCATTAGAAGGGTGTGGAGGCCTTTAGAAAGGCCCTGAGGGGGTCTAGAAGGGTCTGGGGGCATTTAGAACTGTCCTGAGAGGCTCTAGAAGGGTCTGGGTGCCTTTATAAGGGTCCTGAGGGGCATTAGAAGGGTCTGGGTGACCTTATAAAAGACCTGAAAGGAATTAGCAGGGTCTGGGGGAATTTAGAAGGGTCCTGAGGGGCTCTATAAGGGTCTGGGGGCCTTTAGAAGGGTCTTCAGGGGCTCTAGAAGGGTCTGGGGACCTTTAGAAAGGCCCTGTGGGGCATTAGAAGGGTCTGGGGGCCTTTAGAATGCTCCTGAGGGGCAGTAGAAGGTTCTGAGGACCTTTATAAAGGCCCTGACGGGCATTAGAATGGTCTGTGGGCCTTTAGAAGTGTCCTTAGGGGCTCTAGAATGGTCTGGAGGCTTTTATAAGGGTCCTGACGGGCTCTAGAAGGGTCTGGGAACCTTTATAAATGCCCTGAGGGGCATTAGAAGGGTCTGGGGGCCTTTAGAAAGGTCCTGAGGGGCATTAGAAGGGTCTTGTGGCCTTCATAATGGTCCTGAAAGGCATTAGAATGGTCTGGGGGTTTTAGATGGGTCCTGAGGCAATCTAGAAGGGTCTGGGGGCCTTTACATGGGTCTTGAGGGTCATTAGAAGGGTTTGGAGGCCTTTAGAAAGGCCCTGAAATGCATTAGAAGGGTCTGGGGGCTATTAGAAGCATCCTGAGGGGGTCCAGAAGGGTCTGGAGGCCTCTTCAAAGGCCCTAAGGGGGATTATAAGGGTCTCGCGGCCTTTATAAAGGCCCTGAGTGGCATTAGAAGGGTCTGGGTGCCTTTAGAAATGTCCTGAGGGGCTCTAGAAGGGTCTGGGGGCCTTTAGAAATGTCCTGAGGGGCATTAGATGGGTCTGGGGGCCCTTATAAAAGCCCTGAGGGGAATTAGCAGGGTCTGGGGGACTTTAGAAGGGTCCTGAGGGGCTCTATAAGGGTCTGGGGACCTTTAGAAGGGTCTTCAGGGGCTCTAGAATGGTCTGGGGGCCTTTATAAGGGTCCTGACAGGCTCTAGAAGGGTCTGGGAACCTTTATAAATGCCCTGAGGGGCACTAGAAAGGTCTGAGGGCCTTTAGAAAGGCCCTGAAAGGCATTAGAAGGGTCTGGGGGCTTTTGGATGGGTCCTGAGGCAATCTAGAAGGGTCTAGGGGCCTTTACATGGGTCTTGAGGGTCATTAGAAGGGTGTGGAGGCCTTTAGAAAGGCCCTGAAAGGCATTAGAAGGGTCTGGGGGCATTTAGATGGGTCCTGAGGCAATCTAGAAGGGTCTGGGGGCCTTTACATGGGTCTTGAGGGTCATTAGAAGGGTGTGGAGGCCTTTAGAAAGGCCCTGAGGGGCTCTAGAAGGGTCTGGGGGCTATTAGAAGCGTCCTGAGGGGGTCCAGAAAGGTCTGGGTGCCTTTTTAATGGTCCTCAGGGGGATTATAAGGGTCTCGCGGCCTTTAGAAAGGCCCTGAGTGGCATTAGAAGGGTCTGGGTGCCTTTAGAAATGTCCTGAGGGGCTCTTGAATGGTCTGGGGGCCTTTAGAAATGTCCTGAGGGTCATTAGAAGGGTGTGGGGGCCTTTAGAAAGGCCCTGAGGGGCATTACAAGGGTCTGGGGTCATATAGAAAGGCCCTGAGAGGTTCTAGAAGTGTCTGGGGTAATTTAGAAAGGCCCTGCGGGGCATTAGAAGGGTCTGGGGGACTTTATAAGGGTCCTGAGGGGCATTAGAAGGGTCTGGGGGCCTTTAGAAGGGTCCTAAGGGGCATTAGAAGGGTCTGGGGGCCTTTAGAATGGTCCTGAGGGGGTCTAGAAGGGTCTGGAGGCTTTTAAAACTGTCCTGAGAGGCTCTAGAAGGGTCTGGGTGCCTTTATAAGGGTCCTGAGGGGCATTAGAAGGGTCTTGTGGCCCTTATAAAAGCCCTGAGGGGAATTAGCAGGGTCTGGGGGATATTAGAAGGGTCCTGAGGGGCTCTATAAGGGTCTGGGGGCCTTTAGAAGGGTCTTGAGGGGCTCTAGAAGAGTCTGGGGACCTTTAGAAAGGCCGTGTGGGGCATTAGAATGGTCTGGGGGCCTTTAGAATGCTCCTGAGGGGCAGTACAAGGGTCTGGGGACCTTTATAAAGGCCCTGACCGGCATTAGAATGGTCTGCGGGATTTAGAAGTGTCCTGATGGGGTCTAGAATGGTCTGGGGGCCTTTATAAGGGTCCTGACGGGCTCTAGAAGGGTCTGGGAACCTTTATAAATGCCCTGAGGGGCATTAGAAGGGTCTGAGGGCCTTTAGAAAGGTCCTGAGGGGCATTAAAAGGGTCTTGTGGCCTTCATAAGGGTCCTGAAAGGCATTAGAAGGGTCTGAGGGCTTTTAGATGGGTCCTGAGGCAATCTAGAAGGGTCTTGGGGCCTTTACATGGGTCTTGAGAGTCATTAAAAGGGTGTGGAGGCCTTTAGAAAGGCCCTGAAAGGCATTAGAAGGGTCTGGGGGCTTTTGGATGGGTCCTGAGGCAATCTAGAATGGTCTGGGGGCCTTTACATGGGTCTTGAGGGTCATTAGAAGGGTGTGGAGGCCTTTAGAAAGGCCCTGAGGGGCTCTAGAAGGGTCTGGGGTCTATTAGAAGCGTCCTGAGGGGGTCCAGAAGGGTCCGGGGGCCTTTTTAATGGTCCTCAGGGGGATTATAAGGGTCTCACAGCCTTATAGAATGGTCCTGAGTGGCATTAGAAGGTTCTGGGTGCCTTTAGAAATGTCCTGAGGGGCTCTTGAAGGGTCTGGCGGCCTTTAGAAATGTCCTGAGGGTTATTAGAAGGGTATGGGGGCCTTTAGAAAGGCCCTGAGGGGCATTACAAGGGTCTGGGGTCATATAGAAAGGCCCTGAGAGGTTCTAGAAGTGTCTGGGGTACTTTAGAAAGGCCCTGAGGGGCATTAGAAGGGTCTGGGGGCCTTTAGAAGGGTCCTGAGCGGCATTAGAAGGGTCTGGGGCATTTAGAATGGTCCTGAGGGGGTCTAGAAGGGTCTGGAGGCATTTAAAACTGTCCTGAGAGGCTCTAGACGGGTCTGGGTGCCTTTATAAGGGTCCTGAGGGGCATTAGAAGGGTCTTGTGGCCCTTATAAAAGTCCTGAGGGGAATTAGCAGGGTCTTGTGGCCCTTATAAAAGCCCTGAGGGGAATTAGCAGGGTCTGGGGGACATTAGAAGGGTCCTGAGGGGCTCTATAAGGGTCTGGGGGACCTTTAGAAAGGCCCTGTGGGGCATTAGAAGGGTCTGGGGGCCTTTAGAATGCTCCTGAGGGGCAGTAGAAGGGTCTGGGGGCCTTTAGAAAGGCCCTGACGGGCATTAGAATGGTCTGCGGGCCTTTAGAAGTGTCCTGAGGGGCTCTAGAATGGTCTGGGGGCATTTATAAGGGTCCTGACGGGCTCTAGAAGGGTCTGGGAACCTTTATAAATGCCCTGAGGGGCATTAGAAGGGTCTGAGGGCCTTTAGAAAGGTCCTGAGGGGCATTAGAAGGGTCTTGTGGCCTTCATAAGGGTCCTGAAAGGCATTAGAAGGGTCTGGGGTCTTTTAGATGGGTCCTGAGGCAATCTAGAAGGGTCTGGGGGCCTTTACATGTGTCTTGAGTGTCATTAGAAGGGTGTGGAGGCCTTTAGAAAGGCCCTGAAAGGCATTAGAAGGGTCTGGGGGCTTTTAGATGGGTCCTGATGCAATCTAGAAGGGTCTGGGGGCCTTTACATGGGTCTTGAGGGTCATTAGAAGGGTGTGGAGGCCTTTAGAAAGGCCCTGAGGGGCTCTAGAAGGGTCTGGGGGCTATTAGAAGCGTCCTGAGGGGGGTCCAGAAGGGTCTGGAGGCCTTTTTAAAGGTCCTCAAGTGGATTATAAGGGTCTCGCAGCCTTTAGAAAGGCCCTGAGTGGCATTAGAAAGTTCTGGGTGCCTTTAGAAATGTCCTGAGGGGCTCTTGAAGGGTCTGGGGGCATTTAGAAATGTCCTGAGGGGCATTATAAGCGTCTCGTGGCTTTTAGAAAGGCCCTGAGTGGCATTACAAGGGTCTGGGGTCATATAGAAAGGCCCTGAGAGGTTCTAGAAGTGTCTGGGATACTTTAGAAAGGCCCTGAGGGGCATTAGAAGGGTCTGGGGGCCTTTAGAAGGGTCCTGAATGGCATTAGAAGGGTCTGGGGGCCTTTAGAAGGGTCCTGAGGGGCATTAGAAGGGTCTGGGGGCCTTTAAAATGGTCCTGAGGGGCTCTAGAAGGGTCTGGGTGCCTTTATAAGGGTCCTGAGGGGCATTAGAAGGGTCTGGGTGCCCTTATAAAAGCCCTGAGGGGAATTAGCAGGGTCTGGGGGACTTTAGAAGGGCCCTGAGGGGCTCTAAAAGGGTCTGGGGGCCTTTAGAAGGGTCTTCAGGGGCTCTAGAAGGGTCTGGGGACCTTTAGAAAGGCCCTGAGGTGCATTAGAAGGGTCTAAGGGCCTTTAGAAAGTTCCTGAGGGGCATTAGAAGGGTATGGGGGCCTTTAGAAAGGCCCTGAGGGGCATTACAAGGGTCTGGGGTCATATAGAAAGGCCCTGAGAGGTTCTAGAAGTGTCTGGGGTACTTTAGAAAGGCCCTGAGGGGCATTAGAAGGGTCTGGGGGCCTTTAGAAGGGTCCTGAGGGGCATTAGAATGGTCTGGGGGCCTTTAGAAAGGCCCTGAGGGGCATTAGAAGGGTCTGGGGGCCATTAGAATGGTCCTGAGGGGCATTAGAAGGGTCTGGGGGCCTTTAGAATGGTCTTGAGGGGGTCTAGAAGGGTCTGGAGGCATTTAAAACTGTCCTAAGAGGCTCTAGAAGGGTCTGGGTGCCTTTATAAGGGTCTTGAGGGGCATTAGAAGGGTCTGGGTGCCCTTATAAAAGCCCTGAGGGGAATTAGCAGGGTCTGCAGGCCCTTAGAAATGTCCTGAGGGGCTCTAGAAGGTTCTGGGGGCCTTTATTAGGGTCCTAACGGGCTCTAGAAGGGTCTGGGAACCTTTATAAATGCCCTGAGGGGCATTAGAAGGGTCTGAGGGCCTTTAGAAAGGTCCTGAGGGGCATTAGAAGGGTCTGGTGGCCTTCATAAGGGTCCTGAAAGGCATTAGAAGGGTCTGGGGGCTTTTAGATGGGTCCTGATGCAATCTAGAAGGGTCTAGGGGCCTTTACATGGGTCTTGAAAGTCATTAGAAGGGTGTGGAGGCCTTTAGAAAGGCCCTGAAAGGCATTAGAAGGGTCTGGGGGCTTTTAGATGGGTCCTGAGGCAATCTAGAAGGGTCTGGGGGCCTTTACATGGGTCTGGAGTGTCATTAGAAGGGTGAGGAGGCCTTTAGAAAGGCCCTGAGGGGCTCTAGAAGGGTCTGGGGTCTATTAGAAGCGTCCTGAGGGGGTCCAGAAGGGCCTGGGGGCCTTTTTAAAGGTCCTCATGGGGATTATAAGGGTCTCGCAGCCTTTAGAAAGGCCCTGAGTGGCATTAGAAGGTTCTGGGTGCCTTTAGAAATGTCCTGAGGGGCTCTTGAAGGGTCTGGGGGCCTTTAGAAATGTCCTGAGGGTCATTAGAAGGGTATGGGGGCCTTTAGAAAGGCCCTGATGGGCATTACAAGGGTCTGGGGTCATATAGAAAGGCCCTGAGAGGTTCTAGAAGGTTCTGGGTGCCTTTAGAAAGGCCCAGAGGGGCATTAGAAGGGTCTGGGGGCCTTTAGAAATGTCCTGAGGGTCATTAGAAGTTTATGGGGGCCTTTAGAAAGGACCTTAGGGGCATTACAATGGTCTGGGGTCATATAGAATGGTCCTGAGAGGTTCTAGAAGTGTCTGGGGTACTTTAGAAAGGCCCTGAGGTGCATTAGAATGGTCTGGGGGCCTTTAGAAGGGTCCTGAGGGACATTAGAAGGGTCTGGGGGCCTTTAGAATGGTCCTGAGGGGGTCTAGAAGGGTCTGGAGGCATTTAAAACTGTCCTGAGATGCTCTAGAAGGTTCTGGGTGCCTTTAGAAATGTCCTGCGGGGATCTTGAAGGATCTGGGGACCTTTAGAAATGTCCTGAGGGTCATTAGAAGGGTATGGGTGCCTTTAGAAAGGCCCTGAGGGGCATTACAAGGGTCTGGTGTCATATAGAAAGGCCCTGAAAGGTTCTAGAAGTGTCTGGGGTACTTTAGAAAGGCCCTGAGGTGCATTAGAAGGGTCTGGGGGCCTTTAGAAAGGTCCTCAGGGGCATTGGAAGTGTCTGGGGGCCTTTAGAATGGTCCTGAGGGGGTCTAGAAGGGTCTGGAGGCATTTAAAACTGTCCTGAGGGGCATTAGAATGGTCTGGGCGCCTTTAGAAGGGTCCTGAGGGGTATTAGAAGGGTCTGGGGGCTTTTAGATGGGTCCTGCGGCAATCTAGAAGGGTCTGGGGGCCTTTACATGGGTCTTGAGGGTCATTAGAAGGGTGTGGAGGCCTTTAGAAAGGCCCTGAGGGGGTCTAGAAGGGTCTGGGGTCATTTAGAACTGTCCTGAGAGGCTCTAGAAGGGTCTGGGTGCCTTTATAAGGGTCCTGAGGGGCATTAGAAGGGTCTGGGTGACCTTATAAAAGACCTGAAAGGAATTAGCAGGGTCTGGGGGACTTTAGAAGGGTCCTGAGGGGCTCTAGAAGGGTCTGGGGGCCTTTAGAAGGGACTTCAGGGGCTCTAGAAGGGTCTGGGGACCTTTAGAAAGGCCCTGTGGGGCATTAGAAGGGTCTGGGGGCCTTTAGAATGCTCCTGAGGGGCAGTAGAAGGTTCTGAGGACCTTTATAAAGGCCCTGACGGGCATTAGAATGGTCTGTGGGCCTTTAGAAGTGCCCTGAGGGGCTCTAGAATGGTCTGGGGGCTTTTATAAGGGTCCTGACGGGCTCTAGAAGGGTCTGGGAACCTTTATAAATGCCCTGAGGGTCATTAGAAGGGTCTGAGGGCCTTTAGAAAGGTCCTGAGGGGCATTAGAAGGGTCTTGTGGCCTTCATAATGGTCCTGAAAGGCATTAGAAGGGTCTGGGGGCTTTTAAATGGGTCCTGAGGCAATCTAGAAGGGTCTGGGGGCCTTTACATGGGTCTTGAGGTTCATTAGAAGGATTTGGAGGCCTTTAGAAAGGCCCTGAAAGGCATTAGAAGGGTCTGGGGGCTTTTAGATGGGTTCTGATGCAATCTAGAAGGGTCTGGGGGCCTTTACATGGGTCTTGAGGGTCATTAGAAGGGTGTGGAGGCCTTTAGAAAGGCCTTAAGCACTAGAAGGGTCTGGGGGCTATTAGAAGCGTCTTGAGGGGGTCCAGAAGGGTCTGGGGGCCTTTAGAATGGTCCTGAGGGGTTCTAGAAGGGTCTGGGGGCCTTTAGAAATGTCCTGAGGGGCATTATAAGCGTCTCGTGGCTTTTAGAAGGGTCCTGAGGGGCTCTATAAGGGTCTGGGGGCCTTTAGAAGTGTCTTCAGGGGCTCTAGAAGGGTCTGGGGACCTTTAGAAAGGCCCTGTGCGGCATTAGAAGGGTCTGGGGGCCTTTAGAATGCTCCTGAGGGGCAGTAGAAGCGTCTGGGGACCTTTAGAAAGGCCCTGACGGGCATTAGAATGGTCTGCGGGATTTAGTAGTGTCCTGAGGTGCTCTAGAATGGTCTGGGGGCCTTTATAAGGGTCCTGACGGGCTCTAGAAGGGTCTGGGAACCTTTATAAATGCCCTGAGGTGCATTAGAAGGGTCTGAGGGCCTTTAGAAAGGTCCTGAGGGGCATTAGAAGGGTCTTGTGGCCTTCACAAGGGTCCTGAAAGGCATTAGAAGGGTCTGGGGGCTTTTAGATGGGTCCTGAGGCAATCTAGAAGGGTCTAGGGGCCTTTACATGGGTCTTGAGGTTCATTAGAAGGGTGTGGAGGCCTTTTGAAAGGCCCTGAAAGGCATTAGAAGGGTCTGGGGGCTTTTAGAAAGGCCCTGAAGGGCATTAGAAGGTTCTGGGGGCCTTTAGAAGGGTCTTCAGGGGCTCTAGAAGGGTCTCGGGACCTTTAGAAAGGCCCTGTGGGGCATTAGAATGGTCTGGGGGCCTTTAGAATGCTCCTGAGGGGCAGTAGAAGGGTCTGCGGTCCTTTATAAAGGCCCTGACGTGCATTAGAATGGTCTGCGGGCCTTTAGAAGTGTCCTGAGGGGCTCTAGAAGGGTCTGGGGGCCTTTAAAAAGGCCCTGAGGGGCATTACAAGGGTCTGGGGTCATATAGAAAAGACCTGAGAGGTTCTAGAAATGTCTGGGGTACTTTAGAAAGGCCCTGAGGGGCATTAGAAGGGTCTGGGGGCCTTTAGAAAGGCCCTGAGGGGCATTAGAAGGGTCTGGGGGCCTTTAGAATCGTCCTGAGGGGAATTAGAAGGATCTGGGGGCCTTTAGAATGGTCCTGAGGGGAGTCTAGAAGGGTCTGGAGGCATTTAAAACTGTCCTGAGAGGCTCTAGAAGGGTCCTGGTGCCTTTATAAGGGTCCTGAGGGGCATTAGAAGGGTCTGGGTGCCCTTATAAAAGCCCTGCGGGGAATTAGCTAGGTCTGGGGGACTTTAGAAGGGTCCTGAGGGGCTCTATAAGGGTCTGGGGGCCTTTAGAAGGGTCTTCAGGGGCTCTAGAAGGGTCTGGGGACCTTTAGAGAGGCCCTGTGGGGCATTAGAAGGGTCTGGGGGCCTTTAGAATGCTCCTGAGGGGCAGTAGAAGGGTCTGGGGACCTTTATAAAGGCCCTGACGGGCATTAGAATGGTCTGCGGGCCTTTAGAAGTGTCCTGAGGGGCTCTAGAATGGTCTGGGGGCCTTTATAAGGGTCCTGACGGGCTCTAGAAGGGTCTGGGAACCTTTATAAATGCCCTGAGTGGCATTAGAAGGGTCTGAGGGCCTTTAGAAAGGTCCTGAGGGGCATTAGAAGGGTCTTGGGGCTTTTAGATGGGTCCTGAGGCAATCTAGAAGGGTCTAGGGGCCTTTATATAGGTCTTGAGGGGCATTAGAAGGGTCTGAGGGCCTTCAGAAGGGTCCTGAGGGGCATTAGAAGGGTCTGGGGGCTTTTAGATGGGTCCTGAGGCAATCTAGAATGGTCTGGGGGCCTTTACATGGGTCTTGAGGGTCATTTGAAGGGTGTGGAGGCCTTTAGAAAGGCGCTGAGGGGCTCTAGAAGGGTCTGGGGGCTATTAGAAGCGTCATGAGGGGGTCCAGAAGGGTCTGGGGGCCTTTTTAAAGGCCCTCAGGGGGATTATAAGGGTCTCGCGGCTTTTAGAAAGGCCCTGAGTGGCATTACAAGGGTCTGGGGTCATATAGAAAGGCCCTGAGAAGTTCTAGAAGTGTCTGGGGTACTTTAGAAAGACCCTGAGGGGCATTAGAAGGGTCTGGGGGCCTTTAGAATGGTCCTGAGGGGTTCTAGAAGGGTCTGGAGGCATTTAAAACTGTCCTGAGAGGCTCTAGAAGGGTCTGGGTGCCTTTATAAGGGTCCTGAGGGGCATTAGAAGATTCTGGGTGCCCTTATAAAAGACCTGAGGGAAACTAGCAGGGTCTGGGGGACTTTAGAAGGGTCCTGAGGGGCTCTATAATGGTCTGGGGGGCTTTAGAAGGGTCTTCAGGGGCTCTAGAAGGGTCTGGGGACCTTTAGAATGGTCCTGTGGGGCATTAGAAGGGTCTGGGGGCCTTTAGAATGCTCCTGAGGGGCTCTATAAAGGTCTGGGGACCTTTATAAGTGTCCTGACTGGCTCTAGAAGGGTCTGGGAACCTTTATAAATGCCCTGAGGGGCATTAGAAGGGTCTGAGGGCCTTTAGAAAGGTCCTGAGGGGCATTAGAAGGGTCTTGTGGCCTTCATAAGGGTCCTGAAAGGCATTAGAAGGGTCTGGGGGCTTTTAGATGGGTCCTGAGGCAATCTAGAAGGGTCTAGGGGCCTTTACATGGGTCTTGAGGGTCATTAGAAGGGTGTGGATGCCTTTAGAAAGGCCCTGAGGGGCATTAGAAGCGTCTGGGGGCCTTTAGAATGGTCCTGAGGGGGGTCTAGAAGGGTCTGGAGGCATTTAAAACTGTCCTGAGAGGCTCTAGAAGGGTCTGGGTGCCTTTATAAGGGACCTGAGGGGCATTAGAAGGGTCTGCGTGCCCTTATAAAAGCCCTGCGGGGAATTAGCAGGGTCTGGGGGACTTTAGAAGAGTCCTGAAGGGCTCTATAAGGGTCTGGGGGCCTTTAGAAGTGTCTTCAGGGGCTCTAGAAGGGTCTGGGGACCTTTAGAAAGGCCCTGTGGGGCATTAGAAGGGTCTTGTGGCCTTCATAAGGGTCCTGAAAGGCATTGGAAGGGTCTGGGGGCTTTTAGATCGGTCCTGAGGCAATCTAGAAGGGTCTAGGGGCCTTTATATGGGTCTTGAGGGTCATTAGAAGGGTGTGGAGGCCTTTAGAAAGGCCCTGAGGAGCTCTAGAAGGGTCTGGGGGCTATTAGAAGAGTCCTCAGGGGGTCCAGAAGGGTCTGGGGGCCTTTTTAAAGGCCCTCAGGGGGATTATAAGGTTCTCGCAGGCTTTAGAAAGGCCCTGAGTGGCATTAGAATGGTCTGGGTGCCTTTAGAAATGACCTGAGGGGCATTAAAAGGGTATGGGAGCCTTTAGAAAGGACCTGAGGGGCATTAGAAGGGTCTGGGGGCCTTTAGAATGATCCTGAGGGGCAGTAGAAGGGTCAGGTGACCTTTATAAGGCCCTGACGGGCATTAGAATGGTCTGCAGGCCTTTAGAAGAGTCCTGAGGGGCTCTAGAATGGTCTGGGGGCCTTTATAAGGGTCCTGACGGGCTCTAGAAGGGTCTGGGAACCTTTATAAATGCCCTGAGGGGCATTAGAAGGGTCTGAGGGCCTTTAGAAAGGTCCTGAGGGGCATTAGAAGGGTCTTGTGGCCTTCATAAGGGTCCTGAAAGGCATTAGAAGGGTCTGGGGGCTTTTAGATGGGTCCTGAGGCAATCTAGAAGGGTCTGGGGGCCTTTACATGGGTCTTGAGGGTCATTAGAAGGGTGTGGAGGCCTTTAGAAAGGCGCTGAGGGGCTCTAGAAGGGTCTGGGGGCTATTAGAAGCGTCCTGAGGGGGTCCAGAAGGGTCTGGGGGCCTTTTTAAAGTCCCTCAGGGGGATTATAAGGGTCTCGCGGCTTTTAGAAAGGCCCTGAGTGGCATTACAAGGGTCTGGGGTCATATAGAAAGGCCCTGAGAGGTTCTAGAAGTGTCTGGGGTACTTTAGAAATGCCCTGAGAGGCATTAGAAGGGTCTGGGGGCATTTAGAATGGTCCTGAGGGGTTCTAGAAGGGTCTGGAGGCATTTAAAACTGTCCTGAGAGGCTCTAGAAGGGTCTGGGTGCCTTTATAAGGGTCCTGAGGGGCTTTAGAAGGGTCTGGGTGCCCTTATAAAAGCCCTGAGCGGAATTAGCAGGGTCTGGGGAACTTTAGAAGGGTCCTGAGGGGCTCTATAAGGGTCTGGGGGCCCTTAGAAGGGTCTTCAGGGGCTCTAGAAGGGTCTGGGGACCTTTAGAAAGGCCCTGTCGGGCATTAGAAGGGTCTGGGGGCCTTTAGAATGCTCCTGAGGGGCTCTATAAGGGTCTGGGGACCTTTATAAGTGTCCTGACGGGCTCTAGAAGGGTCTGGGAACCTTTATAAATGCCCTGAGGGGCATTAGAAGGGTCTGTGGGCCTTTAGAAAGGTCCTGAGGGGCATTAGAAGGGTCTTGTGGCCTTCATAAGGGTCCTGAAAGGCATTAGAAGGGTCTGGGGGCTTTTAGATGGGTCCTGAGGCAATCTAGAAGGGTCTGGGGGCCTTTACATGGGTCTTGAGGGTCATTAGAAGGGTGTGGAGGCCTTTAGAAAGGCCCTGAGGGGCTCTAGAAGGGTCTGGGGGCTATTAGAAGCGTCCTGAGGGGGTCCAGAAGGGTCTGGGGGCCTTTTTAAAGGCCCTCAGGGGGATTATAAGGGTCTCGCGGCCTTTAGAAAGGCCCTGAGTGGCATTACAAGGGCCTGGGGTCATATAGAAAGGCCCTGAGAAATTCTAGAAGTGTCTGGGGTACTTTAGAAAGGCCCTGAGGGGCATTAGAAGGGTCTGGGGGCCTTTAGAATGGTCCTGAGGGGGTCTAGAAGGGTCTGGAGGCATTTAAAACTGTCCTGAGAGGCTCTAGAAGGGTCTGGGTGCCTTTATAAGGGTCCTGAGGGGCATTAGAAGGGTCTGGCTGCCCTTACAAAAGCACTGAAAGGAATTAGCAGGGTCTGGGCGCCTTTAGAAGGGTCCTGAGGGGCTCTATAAGGGTCTGGGGGCCTTTATAAGGCTCTTCAGGGGCTCTAGAGGGGTCTGGGGACCTTTAGAAAGGCCCTGTGGGGCATTAGAAGGGTCTGGGGGCCTTTAGAATGCTCCTGAGGGGCAGTAGAAGGGTCTGGAGACCTTTATAAGGGTCCTGACGGGCTCTAGAAGGGTCTGGGTACCTTTATAAGGGTCCTGACGCGCTCTAGAAGGGTCTGAGGGCCTTTAGAAAGGTCCTGAGGGGCATTAGAAGGGTCTTGTGGCCTTCATAAGGGTCCTGAAAGGCATTGGAAGGGTCTGGGGGCTTTTAGATCGGTCCTGAGGCAATCTAGAAGGGTCTAGGGGCCTTTATATGGGTCTTGAGGGTCATTAGAAGGGTGTGGAGGCCTTTAGAAAGGCCCTGAGGAGCTCTAGAAGGGTCTGGGGGCTATTAGAAGAGTCCTGAGGGGGTCCAGAATGGTCTGGGGGCCTTTTTAAAGGCCCTCAGGGGGATTATAAGGTTCTCGCAGGCTTTAGAAAGGCCCTGAGTGGCATTAGAATGGTCTGGGTGCCTTTAGAAATGACCTGAGGGGCATTAAAAGGGTATGGGAGCCTTTAGAAAGGACCTGAGGGGCATTAGAAGGGTCTGGGGGCCTTTAGAATGCTCCTGAGGGGCAGTAGAAGGGTCTGGTGACCTTTATAAGGCCCTGACAGGCATTAGAATGGTCTGCAGGCCTTTAGAAGAGTCCTGAGGGGCTCTAGAATGGTCTGGGGGCCTTTATAAGGGTCCTGACGGGCTCTAGAAGGGTCTGGGAACCTTTATAAATGCCCTGAGGGGCATTAGAAGGGTCTGAGGGCCTTTAGAAAGGTCCTGAGGGGCATTAGAAGGGTCTTGTGGCCTTCATAAGGGTCCTGAAAGGCATTAGAAGGGTCTGGGGGCTTTTAGATGGGTCCTGACGCAATCTAGAAGGGTCTAGGGGCCTTTACATGGGTCTTGAGGGTCATTAGAAGGGTGTGGAGGCCTTTAGAAAGGCCCTGAAAGGCATTAGAAGGGTCTGGGGGCTATTAGATGGGTCCTGAGGCAATCTAGAAGGGTCTGGGGGCCTTTACATGGGTCGTGAGGTTCATTAGAAGGGTGTGGAGGCCTTTAGAAAGGCCCTGAGGGGCTCTAGAAGGGTCTGGGGGCTATTAGAAGCGTCCTGAGGGGGTCCAGAAGGGTCTGGGGGCCTTTATAAAGGCCCTCAGGGGGATAAGGGTCTCGCGGCCTTTAGAAAGGCCCTGAGTGGCATTAGAAGGGTCTGGGTGCCTTTAGAAATGACGTGAGGGGCATTACAAAAGTATGGGGGCCTTTAGAAAGGCCCTGAGGGGCATCAGAAGGGTCTGGGGGCCTTTAGAGTGGTCCTCAGGAGGGTCTAGAAGGGTCTGGAGGCATTTAAAACTGTCCTGAGAGGATCTAGAAGGGTCTGGGTGCATTTATAAGGGACCTGAGGGGCTTTAGAAGGGTCTGGGTGCCCTTATAAAAGCCCTGAGGGGAATTAGCAGGGTCTGGGGGACTTTAGAATGGTCCTGAGGGGCTCTATAAGGGTCTGGGGGCCCTTAGAAGGGTCTTCAGGGGCTCTAGAAGGGTCTGGGGACCTTTAGAAAGGCCCTGTGGGGCATTAGAAGGGTCTGGGGGCCTTTAGAATGCTCCTGAGGGGCTCTATAAGGGTCTGGGGACCTTTATAAGTGTCCTGACTGGCTCTAGAAGGGTCTGGGAAGCTTTATAAATGCCCTGAGGGGCATTAGAAGGGTCTAAGGGCCTTTAGAAAGGTCCTGAGGGGCATTAGAAGGTTCTTGTGGCCTTCATAAGGGTCCTGAAAGGCATTAGAAGGGTCTGGGGGCTTTTAGATGGGTCCTGAGGCAATCTAGAAGGGTCTAGGGGCCTTTTCATGGGTCTTGAGAGTCATTTAGAAGGGTGTGGAGGCCTTTAGAAAGGCCCTGAGGGGCTCTAGAAGGGTCTGGGGGCCTTTAGAAGGGTCTTCAAGGGCTCTAGAAGGGTCTGGGGACCTTTAGAAAGGCCCTGTGGGGCATTAGAAGGGTCTGGGGGCCTTTAGAATGCTCCTGAGGGGCAGTAGAAGGGTCTGGGAACCTTTATAAATGCCCTGAGGGGCATTAGAAGGGTCTGAGGGCCTTTAGAAAGGTCCTGAGGGGCTTTAGAAGGGTCTTGTGGCCTTCACAAGGGTCCTGAAAGGCATTAGAAAGGTCTGGGGGCATTTAGATGGGTTCTGAGGCAATCTAGAAGGGTCTGGCGGCCTTTACATGGGTCTTGAGGGTCATTAGAAGGGTGTGGTGTCCTTTAGAAAGGCCCTGAAAGGCATTAGAAGGGTCTGGGTGATTTTAGATGAGTCCTAAGGCAATCTAGAAGGGTCTGGGGGCCTTTACATGGGTCTTGAGGGTCATTAGAAGGGTGTGGATGCCTTTAGAAAGGCCCTGAGGGGCTCTAGAAGGGTCTGGGGGCTACTAGAAGCGTCCTGAGGGGGTCTAGAAGGGTCTGGGGGCCTTTTTAAAGCCCCTCAGGGAGATTATAAGGGTCTCGCAGCCTTTAGAAAGGCCCTGAGTGGCATTAGAAGGGTCTGGGGGCCTTTAGAATGGTCCTGAGGGGGTCTAGAAGGGTCTGGAGGCATTTAAAACTGTCCTGAGAGGCTCTAGAAGGGTCTGGGTGCCTTAATAAGGGTCCTGAGGAGCTTTAGAAGGGTCTGGGTGCCCTTATAAAAGCACTGAAAGGAATTAGCTGGATCTGGTGGCCTTTAGAAGGGTCCTGAGGGGCTCTATAAGGGTCTGGCGGCCTTTAGAATGGTCTTCAGGGGCTCTAGAAGGGTCTGGGGACCTTTAGAAAGGCCCTGTGGGGCATTAGAAGGGTCTGGGGGCCTTTAGAATGCTCCTGAGGGGCAGTAGAAGGGTCTGGAGACCTTTATAAAGGCCCTGACGGGCATTAGAATGGTCTGAGGGCCTTTAGAATGCTCCTGAGGGGCAGTAGAAGGGTCTGGGGACCTTTATAAGTGTCCTGACGGGCTCTAGAAGGGTCTGGGAACCTTTATAAATGCCCTGAGGTGCATTAGAAGGGTCTGAGGGCCTTTAGAAACGTCCTGAGGGGCATTAGAAGGGTCTTGTGGCATTCATAAGGGTCCTGGAAGGCATTAGAAGGGTCTGGGGGCTTTTAGATGGGTCCTGAGGCAATCTAGAAGGGTCTAGGGGTCTTTACATGGGTCTTGAGGGTCATTAGAAGGGTGTGGAGGCCTTTAGAAAGGCCCTGAAAGGCATTAGAAGGGTCTGGGTGCTTTAGATGGGTCCTGAGGCAATCTAGAAGGGTCTGGGGGCCTTTACATGGGTCCTGAGCATCATTAGAAGTGTGTGGAGGCCTTTCGAAAGGCCCTGAGGGGCTCTAGAAGGGTCTGGGGGGCCTTTAGAAGGGTCCTTCAGGAGCTCTAGAGGGGTCTGGGTACCTTTAGAAAGGCCCTGTAGGGCATTAGAATGGTCTGGGGGCCTTTAGAATGCTCCTGAGGGGCAGTAGAAGGGTCTGGGAACATTTATAAATGCCCTGAGGGGCATTAGAAGGGTCTGAGAGCCTTTAGAAAGGTCTGAGGGGCATTAGAAGGGTCTTGTGGCCTTGATAAGGGTCCTGAAATGCATTAGAAGGGTCTGGGGGCTTTTAGATGGGTCCTGAGGCAATCTAGAAGGGTCTGGGGGTCTTTACATGGGTCTTGAGGGTCATTACAAGGGTGTGGTGTCCTTTAGAAAGGCCCTGAAATGCATTAGAAGGGTTTGGGGCTTTTAGATGGGTCCTGAGGCAATCTAGAAGGGTCTGGGGGCCTTTACATGGGTCTTGAGGGTCATTAGAAGGTGTGGAGGCCTTTAGAAAGGCCCTGAGGGGCTCTAGAAGGTCTGGGTGCTATTAGAAGCGTCCTGAGGGGGGTCTAGAAGGGTCTGGGGGCCTTTTTGAAGGCCCTCAGGGGGATTATAAGGGTCTCGCGGCCTTTAGAAAGCCCTGAGTGGCATTAGAAGGGTCTGTGTGCCTTTAGGAATGACCTGAGGGGCATTAGAAAGGTTATGGGGGCCTTTAGAATGGTCCTGAAAGGGTCTAGAAGGGTCTGGAGGCATTTAAAAACTGTCCTGAGAGGCTCTAGAAGGGTCTGGGTGCCTTTATAAGGGTCCTGAGGGGCATTAGAAGGGTCTGGGTGCCATTATAAAAGCACTGAAAGGAATTAGCAGGGTCTGGGGGACTTTAGAAGGGTCCTTAGGGGCTCTATAAGGGTCTGGGGGCCTTTAGAAGGGTCTTCAGGGGCTCTAGAAGGGTCTGGGACCTTTAGAAAGGCCCTGTGTGGCATTAGAAGGGTCTGGGGGCCTTTACAAGGGTCTTCAGGGGCTCTAGAAGGTCTGGGGACCCTTAGAAAGGCCCTGTGGGGCATTAGAAGGGTCTGGGGGCCTTTAGAATGCTCCTGAGGGGCAGTAGAAGGGTCTGGGGACCTTTATAAACGCCCTGAGGGGCATTAGAAGGGTCTGAGGGCCTTTACAAAGGTCCTGAGGTGCATTAGAAGGGTCTTGTGGCCTTCATAAGGGTCCTGAAAGGCATTAGAAGGGTCTGTGGGCTTTTAGATGGGTCCTGAGGCAATCTAGAAGGGTCTAGGGGCCTTTACATGGGTCTTGAGGGTCATTAGAAGGGTGTGGAGGCCTTTAGAAAGACCCTGAGGGGCTATAGAAGGGTCTGGGGGCTATTAGAAGCGTCATGAGGGGGTCCAGAAGGGTCTGGGGGCCTTTTTAAAGGCCCTCAGGGGGATTATAAGGGTCTCGCGGCTTTTAGAATGGCCCTGAGTGGCATTACAAGGGTCTGGGGTCATATAGAAAGGCCCTGAGAGGTTCTAGAAGTGTCTGGGGTACTTTAGAAATGCCCTGAGGGGCATTAGAAGAGTCTGCGGGCCTTTAGAATGGTCCTGAGGGGTTCTAGAAGGGTCTGGAGGCATTTAAAACTGTCCTGAGAGGCTCTAGAAGGGTCTGGGTGCCTTTATAAGGGTCCTGAGGAGCTTTAGAAGGGTCTGGGCGCCCTTATAAAAGACCTGAGGGGAATTAGCAGGGTCTGGGGGACTTTAGAAAGGCCCTGAGGGGCATTAGAAGGGTCTGGGGGCCTTTAGAATGCTCCTGAGGGGCAGTAGAAGGGTCTGGGGACCTTTATAAATGCCCTGAGTGGCATTAGAAGGGTCTGAGGGCCTTTATAAAGGTCCTGAGGGGCATTAGAAGGGTCTTGTGGCCTTCATAAAGGTCCTGAAAGGCATTAGAAGGGTCTGGGGGCTTTTAGATGGGTCCTGAGGCAATCTAGAAGGGTCTGGGGGCCTTTACATGGGTCTTGAGGGTCATTAGAAGGGTGTGGATGCCTTTAGAAAGGCCCTGAGGCGCTCTAGAAGGGTCTGGGGGCTATTAGAAGCGTCCTGAGGGGGTCCAGAAGGGTCTGGGGGCCTTTTTAAAGGCCCTCAGGGGGATTATAAGGGTCTCGCGGCCTTTAGAAAGGCCCTGAGTGGCATTAGAAGGGTCTGGGTGCCTTTAGAAATGACGTGAGGGGCATTACAAGGGTATGGGGGCCTTTAGAAAGGCCCTGAGGGGCATTAGAAGGGTCTGGGGGCCTTTAGAATGGTCCTGAGTGGCATTAGAAGGGTCTCGGTGCCATTATAAAAGCCCTGAGAGGAATTAGCAGGGTCTGGGGGACTTTAGAAAGGCCCTGAGGGGCATTAGAAGGGTCTGGGGGCCTTTAGAATGCTCCTGAGGGGCAGTAGAATGGTCTGGGGACATTTATAAGGGTCCTGACGGGCTCTAGAAGCGTCTGGGGACCTTTATAAGGGTCCTGACGGGCTCTAGAAGGGTCTGAGGGCCTTTAGAAAGGTCCTGAGGGGCATTAGAAGGGTCTTGTGGCCTTCATAAGGGTCCTGAAAGGCATTAGAAGGGTCTGGGGGCTTTTAGATGGGTCCTGAGGCATTCTAGAAGGGTCTAGGGGCCTTTACATGGGTCTTGAGGGTCATTAGAAGGGTGTGGAGGCCTTTATAAAGGCCCTGAAAGGCATTAGAAGGGTCTGGGGGCCTTTAGAAGGGTCTTCAAGGGCTCTAGAAGGGTCTGGGTACCTTTAGAAAGGCCCTGTGGGGCATTAGAAAGGTCTAGGGGCCTTTAGAATGCTCCTGAGGGGCAGTAGAAGGGTCTGGGGACCATTATAAGTGTCCTGACGGGCTCTAGAAGGGTCTGGGAACCTTTATAAATGCCCTGAGGGGCATTAGAAGGGTCTAAGGGCCTTTAGAAAAGTCCTGAGGGGCATTAGAAGGGTCTAAGGGCCTTTAGAAAGGTCCTGAGGGGCATTAGAAGGTTCTTGTGGCCTTCATAATGGACCTGAAAGGCATTAGAAGGGTCTGGGGGCTTTTAGATGGGTCCTCAGGCAATCTAGAAGGGTCTGGGGGCCTTTACATGGGTCTTGAGGGTCATTAGAAGGGTGTGGAGGCCTTTAGAAAGGCCCTGAGGGGCTCTAGAAGGGTCTGGGGGCTATTAGAAGCGTCCTGAGGGGGTCTAGAAGGGTCTGGGGGCCTTTTTAAAGGCCCTCAGGGGGATTATAAGGGTCTCGCGGCCTTTAGAAAAGCCCTGAGTGGCATTAGAAGGGTCTGGGTGCCTTTAGAAATGACCTGAGGGGCATTAGAAGGGTATGGGGGCCTTTAGAAAGGCCCTGATGGGCATTAGAAGGGTCTGGGTGCCTTTATAATGGTCCTGAGGGGCATTAGAAGGGTCTGGCTGCCATTATAAAAGCACTGAAAGGAATTAGCAGGGTCTGGGGGCCTTTAGAAGGGTCCTGAGGGGCTCCATAAGGGTCTGGCGGCATTTACAAGGGTCTTCAGGGGCTCTAGAAGGGTCTGGGGACCTTTAGAAAGGCCATGTGGGGCATTAGAAGGGTCTGGGGGCCTTTAGAATGCTCCTGAGGGGCAGGAGAAGGGTCTGGGGACCTTTATAAGGCCCTGACGGGCATTAGAATGGTCTGCGGGGCTTTAGAAGAGTCCTGAGGGGCTCTAGAATGGTCTGGGGGCCTTTATAAGGGTCCTGACATGCTCTAGAAGAGTCTGGGAACCTTTATAAATGCCCTAAGGGGCATTAGAAGGGTCTGAGGGCCTTTAGAAAAGTCCTGAGGGGCATTAGAAGGGTCTGGGGGCCTTTAGAATGGTCCTGAGGGGGTCTAGAAGGGTCTGGAGGCATTTAAAACTGCCCTGAGAGGCTCTAGAAGGTTCTGGGTGCCTTTATAAGGGTCATGAGGGGCATTAGAAGGGTCTGGGTGCCCCTATAAAAGCCCTGAGGAGAATTAGCAGGGTCTGGGGGCCATTAGAAGGGTCCTTAGGGTCTCTATAAGGGTCTGGGGGCCTTTAGAAGGGTCTTGAGGGGCTCTAGAAGGGTCTGGGGACCTTTAGAAAGGCCCTGTGTGGCATTAGAAGGGTCTGGGGGCCTTTAGAAGGGTCTCCAGGGGCTCTAGAAGGGTCTGGGGACCTTTAGAAAGGCCCTGTGGGGCATTAGAAGGGTCTGAGGGCCTTTATAATGCTCCTTAGGTGCAGTAGAAGGGTCTGGGGACCTTTATAAGTGTCCTGACGTGCTCTAGAAGGGTCTGGGAACCTTTATAAAGGCCCTGAGGTGCATTAGAAGGGTCTGAGGGCCTTTAGAAAGGTCCTGAGGGGCATTAGAAGGATCTTGTGGCCTTCATAAGGGTCCTGAAAGGCATTAGAAGGGTCTGGGGGCTTTTAGATGGGTCCTGAGGCAATCTAGAAGGGTCTAGGGGCCTTTACATGGGTCTTGAGGTTCATTAGAAGGGTGTGGAGGCCTTTAGAAAGGCGCTGAGGGGCTCTAGTAGGGTCTGGGGGCTATTAGAAGCATCCTGAGTGGGTCCAGATGGGTCTGGGGGCCTTTTTAAAGGCCCTCAGGGGGATTATAAGGGTCTCGCGGCCTTTAGAAAGGCCCTGAGTGGCATTATAAGGGTCTGGGTGCCTTTATAAATGACGTGAGGGGCATTACAAGGGTATGGGGGCCTTTAGAAAGGCCCTGAGGGGCATTAGAAGGGTCTTGTGGCCTTCATAAGGGTCCTGAAAAGTATTGGAAGGGTCTGGGGGCTTTTAGATGGGTCCTGAGGCAATCTAGAAGGGTCTGGGTGCCTTTACATGGGTCTTGAGGGTCATTAGAAGGGTGTGGAGGCATTTAGAAAGGCCCTGAAAGGCATTAGAAGGGTCTGGGTGCTTTTAGATTGGTCCTGAGGCAATCTAGAAGGGTCTGGGGGCCTTTACATGGGTCTTGAGGGTCATTAGAAGGGTGTGGAGTCCTTTAGAAAGGCCCTGAGGGGCTCTAGAATGGTCTGGGCGCCTTTATAAGGGTCCTGACGGGCTCTAGAAGGGTCTGGGAGCCTTTATGAATCCCCTGAGGGGCATTGGAAGGGTCTTGTGGCCTTCATAAGGGTCCTGAAAGGCATTAGAAGGGTCTGGGGGCTTTTAGATGGGTCCTGAGGCAATCTAGAAGGGTCTAGGGGCCTTTACATGGGTCTTGAGGGTCATTAGAAGGGTGTGGAGGCCTTTAGAAAGGCGCTGAGGGGCTCTAGAAGGGTCTGGGGGCTATTAGAAGCGTCCTGAGGGGGACCAGAAGGGTCTGGGGGCCTTTTTAAAGGCCCTCAGGGGGATTATAAGGGTCTCGCGGCTTTTAGAAAGGCCCTGAGTGGCATTACAAGGGTCTGGGGTCATACAGAAAGGCCCTGAGAGGTTCTAGAAGTGTCTGGGGTACTTTAGAAATTACCTGAGGGGCATTAGAAGGGTCTGGGGGCCTTTAGAATGGTCCTGAGGGGTTCTAGAAGGGTGTGGAGGCATTTAAAACTGTCCTGAGAGGCTCTAGAAGGGTCTGGGTGCCTTTATAAGGGTCCTGAGGAGCTTTAGAAGGGTCTGGGTGCCCTTATAAAAGACCTGAGGGGAAGTAGCAGGGTCTGGGGGACTTTAGAAGGGTCCTGAGGGGCTCTGTAAGGGTCTTGGGGCCTTTAGAAGGGTCTTCAGGGGCTCTAGAAGGGTCTGGGGACCTTTAGAAAGGCCCTGTGGGGCATTAGAAGGGTCTGGGGGGCTTTAGAATGCTCCTGAGGGGCAGTAGAGGGGTCTGGGGACCTTTATAAACGCCCTGAGGGGCATTAGAAGGGTCTGAGGGCCTTTACAAAGGTCCTGAGGTGCATTAGAAGGGTCTTGTGGCCTTCATAAGGGTCCTGAAAGGCATTAGAAGGGTCTGGGGGCTTTTAGATGGGTCCTGACGCAATCTAGAAGGGTCTAGGGGCCTTTACATGGGTCTTGAGGGTCATTAGAAGGGTGTGGAGGCCTTTAGAAAGGCCCTGAGGGGCTCTAGAAGGGTCTGGAGGCTATTAGAAGCGTCATGAGGGGGTCCAGAAGGGTCTGGGGGCCTTTTTAAAGGCCCTCAGGGGGATTATAAGGGTCTCGCGGCCTTTAGAAAGGCCCTGAGTGGCATTAGAAGGGTCTGGGTGCCTTTAGAAATGACCTGAGGGGCATTAGAAGGGTATGGGGGCATTTAGAAAGGCCCTGTGGGGCATTAGAAGGGTCTGGGGGCCTTTAGAATGGTCCTGAGGGGGTCTAGAAGGGTCTGGAGGCATTTAAAACTGTCCTGAGAGGCTCTAGAAGGGTCTGGGTGCCTTTATAAGGGTCCTGAGGGGCATTAGAAGGGTCTGGGTGCCCTTATAAAAGCCCTGAGGGGAATTAGCAGGGTCTGGGGGACTTTAGAAGGGTCCTGAGGGGCTCTATAAGGGTATGGGGGCCTTTAGAAGGGTCTTCAGGGGCTCTAGAAGGGTCTGGGGACCTTTAGAAAGGCCCTGTGGGGCATTAGAAGGGTCTGAGGGCCTTTTGAAGGGTCTTCAGGGGCTCTAGAAGGGTCTGGGGACCTTTAGAAAGGCCCCGTGGGGCATTAGAAGGGTCTGAGGTCCTTTAGAAAGGTCCTGAGGGGCATTAGAAGGGTCTTGTGGCCTTCATAAGGGTCCTGAAAGGCATTAGAAGGGTCTGGGGGCTTTTAGATGGGTCCTGAGGCAATCTAGAAGGGTCTAGGGACCTTTACATGGGTCTTGATGGTCATTAGCAGGGTGTGGAGGCCTTTAGAAAGGCCCTGAGGGGCTCTAGAAGAGTCTGGGGGCTATTAGAAGCGTCCTGAGAGGGTCCAGAAGGGTCTGGGGGACTTTTTAAAGGCCGTCAAGGGGAATTATAAGGGTCTCGTGGCCTTTAGAAAGGCTCTGAGTGGCATTACAAGGGCCTGGGGTCATATAGATAGGCCCTGAGAGGTTCTAGAAGTGTCTGGGGTACTTTAGAAAGGCCCTGAGGGGCATTAGAAGGATCTGGGGGCCTTTAGAATGGTCCTGAGGGGGTCTAGAAGGGTCTGGAGGCATTTAAAACTGTCCTGAGAGGCTCTAGAAGGGTCTGGGTTCCTTTATAAGGGTCCTGAGGGGCATTAGAAAGGTCTGGGTGCCCTTATCAAAGCCCTGAGGGGAATTAGCAGGGTCTGGGGGACTTCAGAAGGGTCCTGAGGGGCTCTATAAGGGTCTGGGGGCCTTTAGAAGGGTCTTCAGGGGCTCTAGAGGGGTCTGGGGACCTTTAGAAAGGCCCTGAGGGGCATTAGAAGGGTCTGGGGGCCTTTAGAATGCTCCTGAGGGGCAGTAGAATGGTCTGGGGACATTTATAAGGGTCCTGACGGGCTCTAGAAGCGTCTGGGGACCTTTATAAGGGTCCTGACGGGCTCTAGAAGGGTCTGAGGGCCTTTAGAAAGGTCCTGAGGGGCATTAGAAGGGTCTTGTGGCCTTCATAAGGGTCCTGAAAGGCATTAGAAGGGTCTGGGGGCTTTTAGATGGGTCCTGAGGCATTCTAGAAGGGTCTAGGGGCCTTTACATGGGTCTTGAGGGTCATTAGAAGGGTGTGGAGGCCTTTAGAAAGGCCCTGAAAGCATTAGAAGGGTCTGGGGGCCTTTAGAAGGGTCTTCAAGGGCTCTAGAAGGGTCTGGGTACCTTTAGAAAGGCCCTGTGGGGCATTAGAAAGGTCTAGGGGCCTTTAGAATGCTCCTGAGGGGCAGTAGAAGGGTCTGGGGACCATTATAAGTGTCCTGACAGGCTCTAGAAGGGTCTGGGAACCTTTATAAATGCCCTGAGGGGCATTAGAAGGGTCTAAGGGCCTTTAGAAAGGTCCTGAGGGGTCATTAGAAGGTTCTTGTGGCCTTCATAATGGACCTGAAAGGCATTAGAAGGGTCTGGGGGCTTTTAGATGGGTCCTGAGGCAATCTAGAAGGGTCTGGGGGCCTTTACATGGGTCTTGAGGGTCATTAGAAGGGTGTGGAGGCCTTTAGAAAGGCCCTGAGGGGCTCTAGAAGGGTCTGGGGGCTATTAGAAGCGTCCTGAGGGGGTCTAGAAGGGTCTGGGGGCCTTTTTAAAGGCCCTCAGGGGGATTATAAGGGTCTCGCGGCCTTTAGAAAAGCCCTGAGTGGCATTAGAAGGGTCTGGGTGCCTTTAGAAATGACCTGAGGGGCATTAGAAGGGTATGGGGGCCTTTAGAAAGGCCCTGATGGGCATTAGAAGGGTCTGGGTGCCTTTATAAGGGTCCTGAGGGGCATTAGAAGGGTCTGGCTGCCATTATAAAAGCACTGAAAGGAATTAGCAGGGTCTGGGGGCCTTTAGAAGGGTCCTGAGGGGCTCTATAAGGGTCTGGCGGCCTTTAGAAGGGTCTTCAGGGGCTCTAGAAGGGTCTGGGGACCTTTAGAAAGGCCCTGTGGGGCATTAGAAGGGTCTGGGGGCCTTTAGAATGCTCCTGAGGGGCAGTAGAAGGGTCTGGGGACCTTTATAAGGCCCTGACGGGCATTAGAATGGTCTGCGGGCCTTTAGAAGAGTCCTGAGGTGCTCTAGAATGGTCTGGGGGCCTTTATAAGGGTCCTGACATGCTCTAGAAGAGTCTGGGAACCTTTATAAATGCCCTAAGGGGCATTAGAAGGGTCTGAGGGCCTTTAGAAAAGTCCTGAGGGGCATTAGAAGGGTCTGGGGGCCTTTAGAATGGTCCTGAGGGGGTCTAGAAGGGTCTGGAGGCATTTAAAACTGCCCTGAGAGGCTCTAGAAGGCTCTGGGTGCCTTTATAAGGGTCATGAGGGGCATTAGAAGGGTCTGGGTGCCCCTATAAAAGCCCTGAGGAGAATTAGCAGGGTCTGGGGGCCATTAGAAGGGTCCTTAGGGTCTCTATAAGGGTCTGGGGGCCTTTAGAAGGGTCTTGAGGGGCTCTAGAAGGGTCTGGGGACCTTTAGAAAGGCCCTGTGTGGCATTAGAAGGGTCTGGGGGCCTTTAGAAGGGTCTTCAGGGGCTCTAGAAGGGTCTGGGGACCTTTAGAAAGGCCCTGTGGGGCATTAGAAGGGTCTGAGGGCCTTTATAATGCTCCTTAGGTGCAGTAGAAGGGTCTGGGGACCTTTATAAGTGTCCTGACGTGCTCTAGAAGGGTCTGGGAACCTTTATAAATGCCCTGAGGTGCATTAGAAGGGTCTGAGGGCCTTTAGAAAGGTCCTGAGGGGCATTAGAAGGGTCTTGTGGCCTTCATAAGGGTCCTGAAAGGCATTAGAAGGGTCTGGGGGCTTTTAGATGGGTCCTGAGGCAATCTAGAAGGGTCTAGGGGCCTTTACATGGGTCTTCAGGTTCATTAGAAGGGTGTGGAGGCCTTTAGAAAGGCGCTGAGGGGCTCTAGTAGGGTCTGGGGGCTATTAGAAGCGTCCTGAGTGGGTCCAGAAGGGTCTGGGGGCCTTTTTAAAGGCCCTCAGGGGGATTATAAGGGTCTCGCGGCCTTTAGAAAGGCCCTGAGTGGCATTTGAAGGGTCTGGGTGCCTTTATAAATGACGTGAGGGGCATTACAAGGGTATGGGGGCCTTTAGAAAGGCCCTGAGGGGCATTAGAAGGGTCTTGTGGCCTTCATAAGGGTCCTGAAAAGTATTGGAAGGGTCTGGGGGCTTTTAGATGGGTCCTGAGGCAATCTAGAAGGGTCTGGGGGCCTTTACATGGGTCTTGAGGGTCATTAGAAGGGTGTGGAGGCATTTAGAAAGGCCCTGAAAGGCATTAGAAGGGTCTGGGTGCTTTTAGATTGGTCCTGAGGCAATCTAGAAGGGTCTGGGGGCCTTTACATGGGTCTTGAGGGTCATTAGAAGGGTGTGGAGTCCTTTAGAAAGGCCCTGAGGGGCTCTAGAATGGTCTGGGCGCCTTTATAAGGGTCCTGACGGGCTCTAGAAGGGTCTGGGAGCCTTTATGAATCCCCTGAGGGGCATTGGAAGGGTCTTGTGGCCTTCATAAGGGTCCTGAAAGGCATTAGAAGGGTCTGTTGGCTTTTAGATGGGTCCTGAGGCAATCTAGAAGGGTCTAGGGGCCTTTACATGGGTCTTGAGGGTCATTAGAAGGGTGTGGAGGCCTTTAGAAAGGCGCTGAGGGGCTCTAGAAGGGTCTGGGGGCTATTAGAAGCGTCCTGAGGGGGTCCAGAAGGGTCTGGGGGCCTTTTTAAAGGCCCTCAGGGGGATTATAAGGGTCTCGCGGCTTTTAGAAAGGCCCTGAGTGGCATTACAAGGGTCTGGGGTCATACAGATAGGCCCTCAGAGGTTCTAGAAGTGTCTGGGGTACTTTAGAAATTCCCTGAGGGGCATTAGAAGGGTCTGGGGGCCTTTAGAATGGTCCTGAGGGGTTCTAGAAGGGTCTGGAGGCATTTAAAACTGTCCTGAGAGGCTCTAGAAGGGTCTGGGTGCCTTTATAAGGGTCCTGAGGAGCTTTAGAAGGGTCTGGGTGCCCTTATAAAAGACCTGAGGGGAATTAGCAGGGTCTGGGGGACTTTAGAATGCTCCTGAGGGGCATTACAAGGGTCTTGGGACCTTTAGAAAGCCCCTGACGGGCATTAGAATGGTCTGCGGGCCTTTAGAAGTGTCCTGAGGGGCTCTAGAATGGTCTGGGGGCCTTTATAAGGGTCCTGACAGGCTCTAGAAGGGTCTAGGAACCTTTATAAATGCCCTGAGGGGCACTAAAAGGGTCTGAGGGCCTTTAGAAAGGTCCTGAGGGGCATTAGAAGGGTCTTGTGGCCTTCATAAGGGTCCTGAAAGGCATTAGAAGGGTCTGGGGGCTTTTAGATGGGTCCTGAGGCAATCTAGAAGGGTCTGGCGGCCTTTACATGGGTCTTGAGGGTCATTAGAAGGGTGTGGAGGCCTTTAGAAAGGCCCTGAAGGGCTCTAGAAGGGTCTGGGGGCTATTAGAAGTGTCCTGAGGGGGTCCAGAAGGGTCTGGGGGCCTTTTAAAGGCCCTCAGGGGGATTATAAGGGTCTCGCGGCCTTTAGAAAGGCCCTGAGTGGCATTAGAAGGGTCTGGGGTCATATAGAAATGTCCTGAGGGGCTCTAGAAGGGTCTGGGTGCCTTTAGAAATGTCCTGAGGGGCTCTAGAAGGTTCTGGGGGCCTTTAGAAATGTCCTGAGGGGCATTAGAAAGGTCTGGGTGCCCTTATAAAAGCCCTGAGGGCAATTAGCAGGGTCTGGGGGACTTTAGAAGGGTCCTGAGGGGCTCTATAAAGGTCTGGGGGCCTTTAGAAGGGTCTTGAGGGGCTCTAGAAAGGTCTGGGGACCTTTAGAAAGGCCCTGACTAGCATTAGAAGCGTCTGGGGGCCTTTAGAATGCTCCTGAGGGGCAGTAGAATGGTCTGGGGACCTTTATAAAGGCCCTGACGGGCATTAGAATGGTCTGCGGGCCTTTAGAAGTGTCCTGAGGTGCTCTAGAATGGTCTGGGGGCCTTTATAAGGGTCCTGACGGGCTCTAGAAGGGTCTGGGAACCTTTATAAATGCCCTGAGGGGCACTAGAAGGGTCTGAGGGCCTTTAGAAAGGTCCTGAGGGGCATTAGAAGGGTCTTGTGACCTTCATAAGGGTCCTGAAAGGCATTAGAAGGGTCTGGGGGCTTTTGGATGGGTCCTGAGGCAATCTAGAAGGGTCTGGGGGCCTTTACATGTGTCTTGATGGTCATTAGAAGGGTGTGGAGGCATTTAGAAAGGCCCTGAAAGGCATTAGAAGGGTCTGGGGGCTTTTAGATGGGTCCTGAGGCAATCTAGAACGGTCTGGGGGCCTTTACATGGGTCTTGAGGGTCATTAGAAGGGTGTGGAGGCCTTTAGAAAGGCCCTGAGGGGCTCTAGAAGGGTCTGGGGGCTATTAGAAGCGTCCTGAGGGGGTCCAGAAGGGTCTGGGGGCCTTTTTAAAGGCCCTCAGGGGGATTATAAGGGTCTCGCGGCCTTTAGAATGGCCCTGAGTGGCATTACAAGGGTCTGGGTGCCTTTAGAAATGTCCTGAGAGGCTCTAGAAGGGTCTGGGGGCCTTTAGAAATGTCCTGAGGGGCATTAGAAGGGTATGGGGGACTTTAGAAAAGCCCTGATGGGTATTACAAGGGTCTGGGGTCATATAGAAAGGCCCTGAGAGGTTCTAGAAATGTCTGGGGTACTTTAGAAAGGCCCTGAGGGGCATTAGAAGGGTCTAGGGGCCTTTAGAAGGGTCCTGAGGGGCATTAGAAGGGTCTGAGTGCCTTTAGATAGGTCCTGAGGGGCATTAGAAGGGTCTTGTGTTCTTCATAAGGGTCCTGAAAGGCATTAGAAGGGTCTGGGGTCTTTTAGATGGGTCCTGAGGCAATCTAGAAGGGTCTAGAGGCCTTTACATTGGTCTTGAGGGTCATTAGAAGGGTGTGGAGGCCTTTAGAAAGGCTCTGAAAGGCATTAGAAGGGTCTGGGGGCTTTTAGATGGGTCCTGAGGCAATCTAGAAGGGTCTGGGGGCCTTTACATGGGTCTTGAGGGTCATTAGAAGGGTGTGGAGGCCTTTAGAAAGGCCCTGAGGGGCTCTAGAAGGGTCTGGGGGCTCTTAGAAGCGTCCTGAGGGGGTCCAGAAGGGTCTGGGGGCCTTTTTAAAGGCCCTCAGGGGGATTATAAGGGTCTCGCGGCCTTTAGAAAGGCCCTGAGTGGCATTACAAGGGTCTGGGTGCCTTTAGAAATGTCCTGAGGGGCTCTAGAATGTTCTGGGTGCCCTTATAAAAGCCCTGAGGGGAATTAGCAGGGTCTGGGGGACTTTAGATTGGTCCTGAGGGGCTCTATAAGGGTCTGGGGGCCTTTAGAAGGGTCTTGAGGGGCTCTAGAAGGGTCTGGGGACCTTTAGAAAGACCCTGTGGGGCATTAGAAGAGTCTGGGGGCCTTTAGAATGCTCCTGAGGGGCAGTAGAAGGGTCTGGGGACCTTTATAAAGGCCCTGACAGGCATTAGAATGGTCTGCAGGCCTTTAGAAGTGTTCTGAGGTGCTCTAGAGGGGTCTGGGGGCCTTTATAATGGTCCTGACAGGCTCTAGAAGGGTCTGGGAACCTTTATAAATGCCCTGAGGGGCACTAGAAGGGTCTGAGGGCCTTTAGAAAGGTCCTGAGGGGCATTAGAAGGGTCTTGTGGCCTTTATAAGGGTCCTGAAAGACAGATACAGGCTGGAACTGCCCTGCCTGGCGCACGCTAGCTTGGGGCTGAAAATTAAACCCTTCTCCAAATCTGTAACGAGGCAAACTCTCCCCGCGCAACCTTCTACCCTACGCTAAATCTCCTCCTTGCTGCTCTCGACATTCTACCCTCTTCCCGGCAAAAACCACAGCCCTCTTAACTTCCTGAGGACCGAGGACCCAAAGCCATCCCAGGCAAAAAACCTCTAACTGCATCAAGTAACTGGAAAAATCCTGCACTGTCACATTGTCCTGGACTATAATACACACACACAAAAAAAAAAAAAAAAAAGAGACAGCAAACAGAGTGCTAAGTCAGCATCACACTGCTCACTGCCGACATCTTGTACTAAACCCGCTGCAAAACTGTCAGGGCACCTGCCAAACCAAAGGTTCCGTACATAATCGAGATAACAAATGCTACTACTTTACTCTTCGAGACATACTTAGTTTCCTCCTCGCCGCCAGCCCCTTAAGAGTGAGCCCAACTACCTCACAGGCACGCCAAAATGCCACACGGTCCGCTTACCTCTTCTCTCCGCCGCTCCCGTTACAGGAACATAGTAGTGCCGATAGCCGGGACAAAAGACAGATGAGCTGTGCGGATCAAAATTCTAGGAATTTACTAGACTTTAGTTACAGCAGTAAACAAAAAGAACTTGAAAAATTACAACCTTTACCGGTTCTCAAAAAGAATCGACACAGAAGACCTAAAAAATCAGAACACTTACCAGACAGTAATGGAGACTGGAAGGACAAAGGCAAGCAGCCGATGAAAAGCTCACAACGGTGGGAACTGACTCCTTTAAGACCTAAACTGGAAAGTGTATGAACATAAAAATCCACACAATGGATAACGGGAACGAGGTACCGACCGCTGTGAGCGATAATAGAGCAAATCTCCCCGGTAAGTTTGGAAAAATCCCAAGCTCTTCTAAACGAGGGAGGCTCGTGTGCCCACAGACCGGATGAGGAATGATCGCTCAGCTGTTAACTGTTACGAGGCAAAACAATGACCGTCCTCTTCCCTGAGAAATACAGTGGAAGACAAGGACGGAATCCTGCGCTGCAGATAGGCAGCAAATCCATACTTTCAAGTAGCAAAGTATCCGATATTCAGACAGATGAAGACGGGACGGGTGCAAATAAGTCACTCAAACAATGCAATAAGTAGAAGGGACGAGGGAGCAGAGATCTCAGTCCCAGAGATTACATTTTTAAGGCGACCGAAACTTCTCGAGATCAAATTCCTCCGATATGCAAACTGGCAATTGCCACACGAGAGTCCAAATAATCCATACCTCGTGTCTGAATCTGTGTCTCAATCGCATCGTTACCTCCTACTGGCTGCAGAGAGACTGGAACGACAGAAACCTGAATGACGCTTGCATCTGACCGCCAAACCGATCCGAGAAAGTCTGATGAAGCTATCTTCCTTTCCCAGTTCTAAACCATTAAAGTCCTTCCGCACCCCTGAAAAATCAGACAAAGAACTCTGGTTTTTCCCTAACAGAACCTGCACTATATTTTAATCCCTTGACCCTTATGAGCTGATATTCCTCGAGAGCTGTACTTCTCAGCCTTTCCCAGGGTTCCCCTGGTCCCTTGCATCATCTACCGACCCACGGAATCGACTTGCTCCTCTAGGCAAGTGTACTAAAATCTAAATTGTTATGTCCCGTAAGGAGCCAACTACAAACTGCAGAGATTCTAGGATAAAAACATCGACCCCACAGAATGAGGAACACCCAGAACTGACCCCATAACCAGAAATGCTAAACAAAGACAAAGCACTGTAAAAGAAAAAAAAATAAGCTTACCTTTCCAGCACACCCTCATCGGCCGCAAGAAGGTAGAGCGGCGGCAGAGCTCTGACCTCGAGGGAAGCCAGAGGCCGAATGAACTCTGTGGGCAAGGCCTGGGGCTTATATACACCCTGGGCCTTCATGCACATCACCTGTGAAGGGGATGGGGTGAACTATCTCAAAGGGATAAATAGGAAATGGGGAGCACACGTGTTTTACTGACTATACCTTACATTTTTGCTAAGAACTATGCCGTTATTATGCCCAAAAGCATTCTTATCAGAAATAACAGTATGCAAGCTCTCATTGCGATGCCCCTTCTCGTGACGGTGAGGTGACTAGATAGCAAAGATCTTAGAGCTAGACTTTTCGGTTCCTTTCATTTACTGTACTGCAATACAATTTTTATTTTCTGGCATCCCTATAACCATACTCTTTTATTTTTCTGTGTTGTTTTCTCTTTCTCCCCACCCCGCCCCGCTTCCCCCCGGTCTTTAGTATCTGTCTTGTGTCCATAGTTCTTTTTTCCTTTTTCATCTTTTTCCCCAGTCTGCGGGTTTGTTTTTTTTTTTTTTCATTTTCCCCACAATGTTACTAGCCCAGTCCCTGACTCTCTGCAATGACCAAAGAATTCCAAACCTCTTGCCTGCTTTTGCTCACGCTGCCTCGACTGCAGAGCACAGCCAAGCCAAGCTAGTCTGCAACCAAACTCAAACATTAAGCTCTGCTTCCTCAGCATTCAACCCCCTCGGCTACTGCTCCGATGGCTTCTCCCACGCTGTTTTGGTTATTCCCCTCCATGGCTCCAGAGACTAGCAGAAACTACCCTCCTCACCCACCACGCCTAGGGCTGCTATCCCCAAGCCACCTCCCGCTTATCGACTCTGTCCCCTCAACTTAGCTTGCAGAGAGCCACCGCTGAAGCTCTCCTTGGCCAAAGCTGCTTAAGTCAGGTCTGCTTATGGAAATAATCGTGCAGCCACCGGCTCCCTCTTCAGCATCTACAAGAAAAAAAGAAACAGAAAAGTACAGCATCAAAATATGAGACGGCTGCAGGCTTTAGGAGCTCAATTCAAGAAAAGCAGTGCCCTAGCTAACATAAGTTTTTATCCCCCATATGCTGCCAGCAACAAACTGGAGATACTGTAGGATGAATGCATCACCATCCCCCACCCCCCTGCCCAGAATGAAGAATAGCAACAAGTTGCCTCACAGACAAAGTGCTATTAAAAACCAAAAAAAAAACCCTTACCATTCCAGCCCTCATCCAACACAAGGAGTTAAAACAGCAGCAGAGCTCCAATCTCAAGGGAAACCAGAGGCTGAATGACCTCCCCAGGCAAGGCCTGGGGCTTATATACACCCTGGGCCTTCACAAGCATCACCTGTGAATGGGGTGGGGCGAACTCTCTCAAAGGTATAAATATGGTCTGGGGAGCAGCTGCATTTGATTGACTCTCCTTTACATTCTCGGCAAGAGCTCTGCTGTTACTATGCCTGAAAGCATCCTTATGAGAAATGATAGTATGTGTGCTTTCGCTGCACTGCTGCTTGTTGCGACAGTGATGGGAGGAGATAGCAAACTTTTTAAAGGTGGACTTTTTGGTTCCTTTCATTTATTGTGCTGCTGCTACAATTTTTGTCTCCTGGGATCCCTATAACCCTGCCCTTTTATTTCTCTGTGCTCTTTTCTCTCCTTTTCCCAGTCTTCAGCATCTGTTCTCTGCCCACACTTTTTTTTTTTTCTTTTCCATCTTTGTCCTATTCTGTATTTCTCATTCTTTCCCCCTACAATTTCACTGGTTTGATCCTTGCAGTTTGTTCTTTCTCTGCACCTGAAAATGCTTTGCTTTTCTTTCTCTCTTTTTTTTCTCTCTTTCCATCTCTCTTTTTCTTTCTCTATCCCTTTGTATTGCTCACTGTTGCTGTTCCAGCTTTTACATTCACTCTGTATCTTGACGCTCCCCTTTACTCCTCTTACTGTTTCTGAATCTTTGTGCTAGTCCCTGCCCTTTTCTATAATCCTCTGCCTGTCTGTAGGGCTCCTTGTGCCTTTCAAACTAGTCAGCTCTTTTTTACGTATACATGTAGCTTTATAACACTCTTAGGCTGAAATGTTCCTCTAAGCTTCTGCTCAGAGAACTGCTGTGGAAAAAGTCTGTGTGTTGATATCTTCAAGATGTCTGAAGTAGTAGAGCTTTAGGGCATTTTCTTCCCCTCTCCTCCTACCTGGCCCAGCGCTCTGTAACTCAGAGGCACGGGGCCCGAGCTGACTTGCTTTTTGTATGTGCCTGGGATTCACGGCCCCTGAAACTGGAGCCTGACTAATGATGTCGCGGCAGTGGTCATATCGAGTTAGTTCTGTGAGAGGAAGGGCCGCAACTCAGCCGATAGAAGCACAGGCTGTCTCTGTCCTTGATGGAAATGTAGGAGTTTCAGAGCCTTTCCTCTTATGTCTGGAGTCTGCTGTTATAGTTAGCTTCTCTGTGACCGTTTTATTGTTCTTCTCAGCCTGGACATTATCACAGAATCATAGAACAACCAGGTTGGAAGGGACCCATCGGATCTTCTAGTCCAACCCTTCCTATCAAATGCTAAACCGAGTACCTCAAGACCTCATCCACCTGTGCCTTAAACACCTCCAGGGAAGGCAAGTCAATCCCCTCCCTGGGCAGCCTCTGACGCTGCCCAATGACCCCCTGTGTGAAAAACTTCCTCCTAATCTCCAGCCTAAATGTCCCCTGGTGGAGCTTGAGGTCATTCCCTCTTGTCCTGTCCCCTGTCCCTTGGGAGAAGAGCCCAGCTCCCTCCTCTCTGCATCCTCCCTTCAGGTAGTTGCAGAGAACAATGAGGTCTCCTCTCAGCCTCCTCTTCTCCAGGCTAAACAACCCCAGCTCTCTCAGCTGCTCCTCATAGGGCCTGTCCTCCAGTCCCTTCACCGGCTTCGTGGCTCTTCTCTTGACTCGCTCCAGAACCTCAACATCCTTGCTGAGAGGTCCAGAACTGAACGCAGGATTCAAGGAGCGGCCTCACCAGTGCTGAGTACAGAGGGAGAATCACCTCCTTGGACCTGCTGGTCATACCATTTCTGACACAAGCCAGGATGCCATTGGCCTTCTGGGCACACTGCTGGCTCATGGTCAGTCAGCTGTCGACTGACACCCCCAGGTCCCTCTCCTCCTGGCAGTTTTCCAGCCAGGCTTCTCCCAGTCTGTAGCTCTGCGTAGGGTGATGACTAGCCTGATGACTACACAAAAGATGGGGCTGCATGCAATGTTAAGGTTGTTGGGAGAAGGGCAAGAATAGGACCAATAACAAAAAGTTGAAAATGCCCTTTAGAGTTTGCTGCTTCATTGGCTGCTGAGAAATAGCTCAGTCTCTGCGATTTTGCTACTGTATGAGAGAGATCAATGCTCAATTCTATCTAAATGGTGCATGAGAATGTGATTATGTAACACGTAGAATCATAGAAGCAGGACCTGGTGTTTGGCCTTGTTAAACCTCATACAATTGGACTCCAGGGAGGTTGTTCTCCCTCTGTACTCAGCAATGGTGAGACCGATTCTTGAATCCTGTGTTCGCTTCTGGGCCCCTCACCACAAGAAGGATGTTGAGGCTCCGGAGAAAGTTCAGAGAAGAGCAACAAAGCTAGTAAAGGGGCGGGAGAAAAGGCCTTATAAGGAACAGCTGAGAGAGCTGGGGGTGTTGATCCTGGAGGAGAGGAAGCTGAGGGGAGACCTCATTGCTCTCTACAATTAACTGAAAGTAAGTTGTGGAGAGGAGGGAGCTGGCCCCTTCTCCCAAGTGACTGGGGACAGGACGAGAGGGAGTGGCCTCAAGCTCCACCAGGGGAGATTTAGGCTGGAGATTAGGAAAACTTTTTCATGGAAAGGGTCATTGGGCAGTGTCAGAGGCTGCCCAGGGAGGGGGTTGATTCATCTTCCCTGGAGGTGTTTAAGGCACAGATGGACAAGGTGCCGAGGGGCAATGTCTACTGTTTGACAGGAACAGTTGGACTCGATGATCCAGTGGGTCTCTTCCAACCTGGATGTTCTATGATTCCATAGATTCCCTGAGGGGCACTAGAAGGGTGTGGGGGCTATTAGAAGCATCCTGAGGGGGTCCAGAATGGTCTGGGGGCCTTTTTAAAGGCCCTCAGGGGGATTATAAGGGTCTCGCGGCCTTTAGAAAGGCCCTGAGTGGCATTACATGGGTCTGGTGTCATATAGAAAGGCTCTGAGAGGTTCTAGAAGTGTCTGGGGGAATTTAGAGAGGCCCTGAGGGGCATTAGAAGGGTCTGGAGGCCTTCTGAAGGGTCCTAAGGGGCATTAGAAGTGTCTGGGGGCATTTAGAATGGTCCTGAGGGGGTCTAGAAGGGTCTGGAGGCATTTAAAACTGTCCTGAGAGGCTCTAGAGAAGTCTGGGTGCCTTTATAAGGGTCCTGAGGGGCATTAGAAAGGTCTGAGTGCCCTTATAAAAGCCCTGAGGGGAATTAGCAGGGTCTGGGGGACTTTAGAAGGGTCCTGAGGGGCTCTATAAGGGTCTGGGGGCCTTTAGAAGGGTCTTCAGGGGCTCTAGAAGGGTCTGGGGACCTTTAGAAAGGCCCTGTAGGGCATTAGAAGGGTCTGGGGGCCTTTAGAATGCTCCTGAGGGGCAGTAGAAGGGTCTGGGGACATTTTTAAAGGCCCTGACGGGCATTAGAATGGTCTGCGGGCCTTTAGAAGTGTCCTGAGGGGCTCTAGAATGGTCTGGGGGTCTTTATAGGGGTCCTCAGGTGTTCTAGAAGGGTCTGGGAACCTTTATAAATTCCCTGAGGGGCATTAGAAGGGTCTGAGGGTCTTTAGAAAGGTCCTGAGGGGCATTAGAAGGGTCTTGTGGCCTTCATAAGGGTCCTGAAAGGCATTAGAAGGGTCTGGGGGCTTTTAGATGGGTCCTGAGGCAATCTAGAAGGGTCTAGGGGCCTTTACATGGGTCTTGAGGGTCATTAGAAGGGTGTGGAGGCCTTTAGAAAGGCCCTGAAAGGTATTAGAAGGGTCTGGGGGCTTTTAGATGGGTCCTGAGGCAATCTAGAAGGGTCTGGGGGCCTTTACATGGGTCTTGAGGGTCATTAGAAGGGTGTGGAGGCCTTTAGAAAGGCCCTGAGGGGCTCTAGAAGGGTCTGGGGGCCATTAGAAGCGTCCTGAGTGGGTCCAGAAGGGTCTGGGGGCCTTTTTAAAGGCCCTCAGGGGGATTAAAAGGGTCTAGCGACCTTTAGAAAGCCCTGAGTGGCATTAGAAGGGTCTGGGGGCTATTAGAAGCGTGCTAAGGGGGTCCAGAAGGGTCTGGGGGCCTTTTTAAAGGCCCTCAGGGGGATTATAAGGGTCTCGCGGCCTTTAGAAAAGCCCTGAGTGGCATTAGAAGGGTCTGGGAGCCTTTAGAAGGGTCTTCAGGGGCTCTAGAAGGGTCTGGGGACATTTAGACTGCTCCTGATGGGCATTAGAAGGGTCTGGGGGTCTTTAGAATGGTCCTGAGTGGTTCTAGAAGGGTCTGGAGGCATTTAAAACTGTCCTGAGAGGCTCTAGAAGGGTCTGGGTGCCTTTATAAGGGTCCTGAGGGGCATTAGAAGGGTCTGAGTGACCTTATAAAAGCCCTGAGGGGAATTAGCAGGGTCTAGGGGACTTTAGAAGGGTCCTGAGCGGCTCCATAAGGGTCTGGGGGCCTTTAGAAGGGACTTCAGGGGCTCTAGAAGGGTCTGGGGACCTTTAGAAAGGCCCTGTGGGGCATTAAAGGGTCTGGGAGCCTTTAGAAGGGTCTTCAGGGGCTCTAGAAGGGTCTGGGGACCTTTAGAAAGGCCCTGACGGGCATTAGAATGGTCTGCGGGCCTTTAGAAGTGTCCTGAGGGGCTCTAGAATGGTCTGGGGGCCTTTATAAGGGTCCTGACGGGCACTAGAAGGGTCTGGGAACCTTTATAAATGCCCTGAGGGGCATTAGAAGGGTCTTGTGGCCTTCATAAGGGTCCTGAAAGGCATTAGAAGCGTCTGGGGGCTTTTAGATGGGTCCTGAGGCAATCTAGAAGGGTCTGGGGGCCTTTACATGGGTCTTGAGGGTCATTAGAAAGGTGTGGAGGCCTTTAGAAGGGTCCTGAGAGGCATTAGAAGGGTCTGGGGGCCTTTAGAATGGTCCTGAGGGGGTCTAGAAGGGTCTGGAGGCATTTAAATCTGTCCTGAGAGGCTCTAGAAGGGTCTGGGTGCCTTTATAAGGGTCCTGAAAGGCATTAGAAGGGTCTGGGTGCCCTTATAAAAGCCCTGAGGGGAATTAGCAGGGTCTGGGGAACTTTAGATGCGTCCTGAGGGGCTCTATAAGGGTCTGGGGGCCTTTAGAAGGGTGTCCAGGGGCTCTAGAACAGTCTGGGGACTTTTATAAAGGCCCTGTGGGGCATTAGAAGGGTCTGGGGGCCTTTAGAATGCTACTGAGGGGCAGTAGAAGGGTCTGGGGACGATTAGGAAGGTCCTGACGGGCATTAGAATGGTCTGCGGGCCTTTAGAAGTGTCCTGAGGGGCTCTAGAATGTTCTGGAGGCCTTTATAAGGGTCCTTACGGGCTCCAGAAGGGTCTGGGAACCATTAGAAAGGTCCTGAGGGGCATTAGAAGGGTCTTGTGGCCTTCATAAGGGTCCTGAAAGGCATTAGAAAAGTCTGGGGGCTTTTAGATGGGTCCTGGGGGGGTCCAGAAGGGTCTGGGGGCCTTTTTAAAGGCCCTCAGGGGGATTATAATGGTCTCGCGGCCTTTAGAAAGGCCCTGAGGGGCATTACAAGGGTCTGGGGTCATATAGAAAGGCCCTGAGAAGTTCTAGAAGTGTCTGGGGTACTTTAGAAAGGCGCTGAAAGGCATTAGAAGGGTCTGGGGGCCTTTGAAGGATCCTGAAGGGCATTAGAAGGGTCTGAAGGCCTTTAAAAGGGTCCTGAGGGGCATTTGAATGGTCTGGGGGCCTTTAGTAAGGCCCTGAGGTGGATTAGAAGGGTCTGGGGTGCCTTTAGAATCGTCCTGAGGGGCTCTAGAAGGGTCTGGGTGCCTCTAGAAGGGTCCTGAGGGGCTCTAGAAAGATCTGGTGTGCTTTCGAAATGTCCTGAGGTGCTCCAAACATGTCTCGGGGCCTTTCGAACGGTCCTGAGGGGCATTAGATGGGTCTGGGGGCCATTAGAAATGCCCTGAGGGGCATTAGAAAGGTCTGGGGCCTTTTAGAAGGGTCTTGAGGGGATCTAGAAGGGTCTGGGGGCCTTTAGAAGTGTCCTGAGGGGCTCTAGAATGGTCTGGGGGCCTTTAGAAAGGCCCTGAGGGGCTCTAGAAGTGTCAGGGTGCCGTTAGAAGGATGTTGATGGGCTCTTGAAAGGTCTGCGGGCATTTAGAATGGCCCTGAGGGGCTCTAAAATAGTCTGGGTGCCTTTAGAATGGTCCTGAGGGGCCCTAGAAGGGTCTGGGGACCTTTAGAAATGCCTTGAGGGGCATTAGAAGGGTCTGGGGGCCTTTAGAATGCTCCTGAGGGGCATTAGAAGGGTCTGGGGGGCTTTAGAATGGTCCTGACGGGGTCTAGAAGGGTCTGGGGGCATTTAAATCTGTCCTGAGAGGCTCTAGAATGGTCTGGGGGCCTTTAGAATGCTCCTGAGGGGCAGTAGAAGGGTCTGGGGACCTTTAGAAAGGCCCTGACGGGCATTAGAATGGTCTGGGGGACATTAGAATTGTCCTGAGGGGCTCTAGAATGGTCTGGGGGCCTTTATAAGGGTCCTGACGGGCTCTAGAAGAGTCTGGGAACCTTTATAAATGCCATGAGGGGCATTAGAAGGGTCTGAGAACATTTAGAAAGGTCCTATGGGGCATTAGAAGGGTCTTGTGGCCTTCATAAGGGTCCTGAAAGGCATTAGAAGGGTCTGGGGGCTTTTAGATGGGTCCTGAGGCAATCTAGAAGGGTCTAGGGGCCTTTACATGGGTCTTGAGGGTCATTAGGAGGGTGTGGAGGCCTTTAGAAAGGCCCTGAGGGGCTCTAGAAGGGTCTGGGGGCTATTAGAAGCGTCCTGAGGGGGTCCAGAAGGGTCTGGGGGCTTTTTGAAAGGCCCTCAGGGGGATTATAAGGGTCTCGCGTCATTTAGAAAGGCCCTGAGTGGCATTACAAGGGTCTGGGTGCCTTTAGAAATGTCCTGAGGGGCTCTAGAAGGGTCTGGGGGGCTTTAGAAATGTCCTCAGGGGCATTAGAGGGGTCTGGGGGCCTTTAGAAAGGCCCTGATGGGCATTACAAGGGTCTGGGTTCATATAGAAAGGCCCTGATAGGTTCTAGAAGTGTCTGGGATAGTTTAGAAAGGCCCTGTGGGTCATTAGAAGGGTCTGGGTGCCTTTATAAGGGTCCTGAGGGGCATTAGAAGGGTCTGGGTGCCTTTATAAAAGCCCTGAGGGGAATTAGCAGGGTCTGGGGGACTTTAGAAGGGTCCTGAGGGGCTCTATAAGGTTCTGGGGGCCTTTAGAAAGGTCTTCAGGAGCTCTAGAAGGGTCTCGGGACCTTTAGAAAGGCCCTGTGGGGCATTAGAAGGGTCTGGGGTCCTTTAGAATGCCCCTGAGGGGCAGTAGAACGGTCTGGGGACCTTTATAAAGGCCCTGACGGGCATTAGAATTGTCTGCGGGCCTTTAGAAGTGTCTTGAGGGGCTCTAGAATGGTCTGGGGGCCTTTATAATGGTCCTGACGGGCTCTAGAAGGATCTGGGAACCTTTAGAAAGGTCCAGAGGGGCATTAGAAGGGTCTTGTGGCCTTCAAAAGGGTCCTGAATGGCATTAGAAGGGTCTGGGGAATATTTGAAGAGTCCTGAGGGGGTCCAGAAGGGTCTAGGTGGCATTTTAAAGGCCCTCAGGTGGATTATAAGGGACTCGCGGCCTTTAGAAAGGCCCTGAGTGGCTTTAGAAGGGTCTAGGGTCATATAGAAAGGCCCTGAGAGGTTCTAGAAGTGTCTGGGGTACTTTAGATAGGCCCTGAGGGGCATTAGAAGGGTCTGGGTGCCTTTAGAAGGGTCCTGAGGGACATTAGAATGGTCTGAAGACCTTTATAAGGGTCCTGAGGGGCATTTGAATGGTCTGGGGGCCTTTAGAAAGGCCCTGAGGTGGATTAGAAGGGTCTGGGGGCCTTTAGAATGGTCCTGAGGGGCTCTAGAAGGGTCTGGGGGCCTCTAGAAGGCTCCTGACGGGCTCTAGAAAGATCTGGGGTCCTTTAGAAATGTCCTGAGGTGCTCTAAAAGTGTCTCGGGGCCTTTCGAAGGGTCCTGAGGGGCATTAGAAGGGTCTGGGTGCCCTTATAAAAGCCCTCAGGGGAATTAGCAGGGTCTGGGGGACTTTAGAATGCTCCTGAGGGGCAGTAGAAGGGTCTGGGGACGTTTATAAAGGACCTGACGGGCATTAAAATGGTCTGCGGGCCTTTAGAAGTGTCCTGATTGGCTCTAAAATGGTCTGGGGGCCTTTATAACGGTCCTGATGGGCTCTAGAAGGGTCTGGGAAACTTTATAAATGCCCTGACTGGCATTAGAAGGGTCTGAGTGCCTTTAGAATGGTCCTGAGGGGCATTAGAAGTGTCTGGGGGCTTTTAGATGGGTACTGAGGCAATCTAGGAGGGTCTGGGGGCCTTTACATTGGTCTTGAGGGTCATTAGAAGGGTGTGGAGGCCTTTAGAAAGGCCCTGAGGGGCTCTAGAAGGGTCTGGGGGCTATTAGAATCGTCCTGAGGGGGTCCAGAAAGGTCTGGGGGCCTTTTTAAAGGCCCTCAGGGGCATTATAAGGGTCTCGCGGCCTTTAGAAAGGCCCTGAGTGGCATTACAAGGGTCTGGGGTCATATAGAAAGGCCCTGAGAGGTTCTAGAAGTGTCTGGAGTACTTTAGAACGGCCCTAAAGAGTATTAGAAGTGTCTGGGTGCCTTTAGAAGGGTCCTGAGGGTCATTTGAATGGTCTGGGGGCCTTTAGAAAGGTCCTGAGGTGGATTAGAAGGGTCTGGGGGCCTTTAGAATCGTCCTGAGTGGCTCTAGAAGGGTCTGGGGGCATCCAGAAATGTCCTGAGGGGCTCTAGAAAGATCTGTGGTCCTTTAGAAATGCCCTGAGGGGCATTAGAAAGGTCTGGGGCCTTTTAGAAGGGTCTTCAGGGGATCTAGAAGGGTCTGGGGGCCTTTAGAAGTGTCCTGAGGGGCTCTAGAAGGGTCTGCGGGCCTTTAGAATGGCCCTGAGGGGCTCTAAAAGAGTCTGGGGGCCTTTAGAATGGTCCTGAGGGGCCCTAGAAGGGTCTGGGGACCTTTAGAAATGCCCTGAGGGGCATTAGAAGGGTCTGGGGGCCTTTAGAAAGGCCCTGAGGGGCATTAGAAGGGTCCGGGGGGCTTTAGAATGGTCCTGAGGGGGTCCAGAAGGGTCTGGAGGCATTTAAAACTGTCCTGAGAGGCTCTAGAAGGGTCTGGGGTCTTTAGAATGCTCCTGAGGGGCAGTAGAAGGGTCTGGGGACCTTTATAAATGCCCTGAGGGTCATTAGAAGGTTCTGAGGGCCTTTAGAAAGGTCCTGAGGGGCATTAGAAGGGTCTTGTACCCTTTAAAATGGTCATGAAAGGCATTAGAAGGGTCTGGGTTCTTTTCGATGGGTCCTGAGGCAATCTAGAAGGGTCTGGGGGCCTTTACATGGGTCTTGAGGGTCATTAGAAGGGTGTGGAGGCCTTTAGAAAGGCCCTGAGGGGCTCTAGAAGGGTCTGGGGGCTATTAGAAGAATCTTGAGGAGGTCCAGAAGGGTCTGGTGGCCTATTTAAAGGCCCTCAGGAGGATTATAAGGGTCTCGCGGCCTTTAGAAAGGCCCTGAGTGGCATTCCAAGGGTCTGGGGTCATATAGAAAGGCCCTGAGAAGTTCTAGAAGTGTCTGGGGTACTTTAGAAAGGCCCTGAGGGGTATTAGAAGGGTCTGGGGGCCTTTAGAAGGGTCCTGAGGGGCATTAGAAGGGTCTGAAGGCCTATAAAAGGGTCCTGAGGGGCATTTGAATGGTCTGGGGGCCTTTAGAAAGGCCCTGAGGTGGATTAGAAGGGTCTGGGGGCCTTTAGAAAGGTCCTGAGGGGCAGTAGAAGGGTCTGGGGACCATTAAAAAGGCCCTGACGGGCATTAGAATGGTCTGCGGGCCTTTAGAAGTGTCCTGAGGGGCTCTGGAATGCTCTGGGGGCCTTTATAAGGGTCCTGACAAGCTCTAGAAGGGTCTGGGAACCTTTATAAATGCCCTGAGGGTCATTAGAAGGGTCTGAGGGCCTTTAGAAAGATCTGGTGACCTTTAGAAATGTCCTGAGGTGCTCTAAATGTGTCTCGCGGCATTTATAAGGGTCCTGAGGGGCATTAGAAGGGTCTGGGTGCCCTTATGAAAGCCCTGAGGGGAATTAGCAGGGTCTGGGGGCCTTTAGAATGCTCCTGAGGGGCAGTAGAAGAGTCTGGGGACCTTTAGAAAGGCCCTGACGGGCATTAGAATGGTCTGCGGGCCTTTAGCAGTGTCCTGAGGGGCTCTAGAATGGTCTGGGGGCCTTTATAAGGGTCCTGACGGGCTCTAGAAGGGTCTGGGAACCTTTATAAATGCCCTGAGGGTCATTAGAAGGGTCTGAGGGCCTTTAGAAAGGTCCTGAGGGGCATTAGAAAGGTCTTGTTGCCTTTATAAGGGTCCTGAAAGGCATTAGAAGGGTCTGGGGGCCTTTTGAAGGGTCCTGAGGGGAATTAGAAGGGTCTGAAGGCCTTTAAAAGGGTCCTGAGGGGCATTTGAATGGTCTGGGGGCATTTAGAAAGGCCCTGAGGTGGATTAGCAGGGTCTAGGTGCCTTTAGAAAGGTCCTGAGGGGCTCTAGAATGGTCTGAGGGCCTCTGGAAGGGTCCTGAGGGGCTCTAGAAATATCTGGGGTCCTTTAGAAATGTCCTGAGGTGCTCTAAAAGTGTCTCGGGGCATTTCGAAGGGTCCAGAGGGGCATTAGAAGGGTCTGGGTGCCCTTATAAAAGCCCTGAGGGGAATTAGCTGGGTCTGAGGGCCTTTAGAAATGCCCTGAGGGGCATTAGAAAGGTCTGGGGCCTTTTAGAAGGGTCTTGAGGGGATCTAGAAAGGTCTGGGGGCCTTTAGAAGTGTACTGAGGGGCTCTAGAAGGGTCTGGGGTCCTTTAGAAAGGCCCTGAGGGGCTCTAGAAAGGTCAGGGAGCCGTTAGAAGGATGTTTCGGGGATCTTGGAGGGTCTGCGGGCCCTTAGCATGGCCCTGAGGGGCTCTAAAAGAGTCTGGGGGCCTTTAGAGTGGTCTTGAGGGGCCCTAGAAGGGTGTGGGGACCTTTAGAAAAGCCCTGAGGGGCATTAGAAGGGTCTGGGGGCCTTTAGAAGGCTCCTGAGGGGCAGTAGAAGGATCTGGGGGCATTTAGAAGGGTCTTCAGGGGCTCTAGAAGGGTCTAGGGACCTTTAGAATGGCCCTGTGAGGCATTTGAAGGGTCTGGGGGCCTTTAGAATGCTCCTGAGGGGCAGTAGAAGGGTCTGGGGACCTTTAGAAAGGCCCTGACGGGCATTAAAATGGTCTGCAGGCCTTTAGCAGTGTCCTGAGGGGCTCTAGAATGGTCTGGGGGCCTTTATACGGGTCCTGACGGGCTCTAGAAGGGTCTGGGAACCTTTATAAATGCCCTGAGGGGCATTAGAAGGGTCTGAGGGCCTTTAGAAAGGTCCTGAGGGGCATTAGAAGGGTCTTGTGGCCTTCCTAAGGGTCCTGAAAGGCATTAGAAGGGTCTGGGGGCTTTTAGATGGGTCCTGAGGCAATCTAGAAGGGTCTGGGGGCCTTTACATGGGTCTTGAGGGTCATTAGAAGGGTGTGGAGGCCTTTAGAAAGGCCCTGAGGGGCTCTAGAAGGGTCTGGGGGCTATTAAAAGTGACCTGAGGGGGTCCAGAATGGTCTGGGGGCCTTTTTAAAGGCCCTCAGGGGGATTATAAGGGTCTCGCGGCCTTTAGAAAGGCCCTGAGTGGCATTATAAGGGTCTGGGTGCCTTTAGAAATGTCCTGAGGGGTTCTAGAAGGGTCTGGGGGCCTTTAGAAATGTCCTGAGGAGCATTAGAAGGGTATGTGGGCCTTTAGAAAAGCCCTGAGTGGCATTAGAAGGGTCTGGGGTCATATAGAAAGGACCTGAGAGGTTCTAGAAGTGTCTGGGGTACTTTAGAAAGGCCCTGAGGGGCATTAGAAGGGTCTGGGGGCCTTTAGAATGGCCCTGAGTGGCATTAGACGGGTCTGAGGGCATTTACAAAGGTCCTGAGGGGCATTAGAATGGTGTGGGGGCTTTTAGATGGGTCCTGAGGCAATCTAGAAGGGTCTAGAGGCCTTTACATGGGTCTTGAGGGTCATTAGAAGGGTGTGGAGGCCTTTAGAAAGACCCTGAGGGGCTCTAGAAGGGTCTGGGGGCTATTAGAAGAGTCCTGAGGTGGTCCAGAATGGTCTGGGGGCCTTTTTAAAGGCCCTCAGGGGTATTATAAGGGTCTCGCGGCCTTTAGAAAGGCCCTGAGTGGCATTACAAGGGTCTGGGTGCCTTTAGAAATGTCCTCAGGGGCTCTAGAAGATTCTGGGGGCCTTTAGAAATGTCCTTAGGGGCATTAGAAGGCTCTGGGTGCCCTTAAAACAGCTCTGAGGGGAATTAACAGGGTCTGGGGGACTTTAGAAGGGACCTGAGGGGCTCTATAACGGTCTGGGGGCCTTTAGAAGGGTCTTCAGGGGCTCTAGAAGGGTCTGGGGACCTTTAGAAAGGCCCTGTGGGGCATTAGAAGGGTCTGGGGGCCTTCAGAATGCTCCTGAGGGGCAGTAGAACGGTCTGGGGACCTTTATAAAGGTCCTGACGGGCATTAGAATGGTCTGCGGGCCTTTAGAAGTGTTCTGAGGTGCACTAGAATGGTCTGGGGGCATTTATAATGGTCCTGACAGGCTCTAGAAGGGTCTGGGTACCTTTATAAATGCCCTGAGGGGCACTAGAAGGGTCTGAGGTCCTTTAGAAAGGTCCTGAGGGGCATTAGAAGGGTCTTGTGGCCTTCATAAGGGTCCTGAAAGGCATTAGAAGGGTGTGGGGGCTTTTAGATGGGTCCTGAGACAATCTAGAAGGGTCTGGGGACCTTTACATGGGTCTTGAGGGTCATTAGAAGGGTGTGGAGGCCTTTAGAAAGGCCCTGAAAGGCATTAGAAGGGTCTGGGGGCTTTTAGATGGGTCCTGAGGCAATCTAGAAGGGTCTGGGGGCCTTTACATGGGTCTTGAGGGTCATTAGAAGGCTGTGGAGGCATTTAGAAAGGCCCTGAGGGGCTCTAGAAGGGTCTGGGGGCTATTAGAAGCGTCCTGAGGGGGTCCAGAAGGGTCTGGGGGCCTTTTTAAAGGCGCTCAGGGGGATTATAAGGGTCTCGCGGCCTTTAGAAAGGCCCTGAGTGGCATTATAAGGGTCTGGGTGCCTTTAGAAATGTCCTGAGGGGTCTAGAAGGGTCTGGGGGCCTTTAGAAATGTCCTGAGGGGCATTAGAAGGGTATGGGAGCCTTTAGAAAAGCCCTGTTGGGCATTACAAGGGTCTGGGGTCATATAGAAAGGCCCTGAGAGGTTCTAGAAGTGTCTGGGGTACTTTAGAAAGCCCCTGAGGGGCATTAGAAGGGTCTGGGGGCCTTTAAAATGGTCCTGAGGCGCATTAGAAGGGTCTTGTGGCCTTCATAAGGGTCCTGAAAGGCATTAGAAGGGTCTGGGGGCTTTTAGATGGGTCCTGAGGCAATCTAGAAGGGTCTAGAGGCGTTTACATGGGTCTTGAGGGTCATTAGAAGGGTGTGGAGGCCTTTAGAAAGGCCCTGAAAGGCATTAGAAGGGTCTGGGGGCTTTTAGATGGGTCCTGAGGCAATCTAGAAGGGTCTGGGTGCCTTTAGAAATGTACTCAGGGGCTCTAGAAGGTTCTGGGGGCCTTTAGAAATGTCCTGAGGGGCATTAGAAGGGTCTGGGTGCCCTTATAAAAGCCCTGAGGGGAATTAACAGGGTCTGGGGGACTTTAGAAGGGTCCTGAGGGGCTCTAGACGGGTCTGGGGGCCTTTACAAGGGTCTTCAGGGGCTCTAGAAGGGTCTGGGGACCTTTAGAAAGGCCCTGTTGCGCATTAGAAGGGTCTGGGGGCATTTAGAATGCTCCTGAGGGGCAGTAGAAGGGTCTGGGGACCTTTAGAAAGGTCCTGACGGGCATTAGAATGGTCTGCGGGCCTTTAGAAGTGTTCTGAGGTGCACTAGAATGGTCTGGGGGCCTTTATAAGGGTCCTGACAGGCTCTAGAATGGTCTGGGAACCTTTATAAATGCCCTGAGGGGCATTAGAATGGTCTGAGGGCCTTTAGAAAGGTCCTGAGGGGCATTAGAAGGGTCTTGTGGCCTTCATAAGGGTCCTGAAAGGCATTAGAAGGGTCTGGGGGCTTTTAGATGGGTCCTGAGGCAATCTAGAAGGGTCTGGGAGCCTTTACATGGGTCTTGAGGGTCATTAGAAGGGTGTGGAGGCCTTTAGAAAGACCCTGAAAGGCATTAGAAGGGTCTGGGGGCTATTAGAAGCGTCCTGAGGGGGTCCAGAAAGTTCTGGGGGCCTTTTTAAACGCCCTCAGGGTGATTATAAGGGTCTCGCGGCCTTTAGAAAGGCCCTGAGTGGCATTAGAAGGGTCTGGGTGCCTTTAGAAATGTCCTGAGGGGCTCTAGAAGGGTCTGGGGGCCTTTAGAAATGTCCTGAGGGGCATTAGAAGGGTATGGGGGACTTTAGATAAGCCCTGAGTGGCATTAGAAGGGTCTGGGGTCATATAGAAAGGCCCTGAGAGGTTCTAGAAGTGTCTGGGGTACTTTAGAAAGGCCCTGAGGGGCATTAGAAGGGTCTGGGGTCCTTTAGAAGGGCCCTGAGGGGCATTAGAAGGATCTGAGGGCCTTTAGAAAGGTCCTGAGGGGCATTAGAAGGGTCTTGTTGCCTTCATAATGGTCCTGAAAGGCATTAGAAGGGTCTGGGGTCTTTTAGATGGGTCCTGAGGCAATTTCAGAAGGGTCTAGAGGCCTTTACATGGGTCTTGAGGGTCATTAGAAGGGTGTGGAGGCCTTTAGAAAGGCCCTGAGGGGCTCTAGAATGATCTGGGGGCTATTAGAAGCGTCCTGAGGGGGTCCAGAAGGGTCTGGGGGCCTTTTTAAAGGCCCTCAGGGGGATTATAAGGGTCTCGCGGCCTTTAGAAAGTCCTTGAGTGGCATTAGAAGGCTCTGGGTGCCTTTAGAAATGTCCTGAGGGGCTCTAGAAGGGTCTGGGGGCCTTTAGAAATGTCCTGAGGGGCATTAGAAGGGTCTGGGGGCCTTTAGAATGCTCCTCAGGGGCAGTAGAACAATCTTGGGACCTTTAGAAAGGCCCTGACGGGCATTAGAATGGTCTGCGGGCCTTTAGAAGTGTCCTGAGGTGCTCTAGAATGGTCTGGGGGCCTTTATAAGGGTCCTGACAGGCTCTAGAAGGGTCTGGAAACCTTTATAAATGCCCTGAGGGGCACTAGATGGGTCTGAGGGCCTTTAGAAAGGTCCTGAGGGGCATTAGAAGGGTCTTGTGGCCTTCATAAGGGTCCTGAAAGGCATTAGAAGGGTGTGGGGGCTTTTAGATGGGTCCTGAGGCAATCTAGAAGGGTCTAGAGGCCTTTACATGGGTCTTGAGGGTCATTAGAAGGGTGTGGAGGCCTTTAGAAAGGCCCTGAGTGGCTCTAGAAGGGTCTGGGGGCTATTAGAAGCGTCCTGAGGGGGTCCAGAATGGTCTGGGGGCCTTTTTAAAGGCCCTCAGGGGGATTATAAGGGTCTCGCGGCCTTTAGAATGGCCCTCAGTGGCATTAGAATGGTCTGGGTGCCTTTAGAAAAGCCCTGAGGGGCATTAGAAAGGTCTGGGGGCCTTTAGAATGCTCCTGAGAGGCAGTAGAAGGATCTGGGGGCATTTAGAAGGGTCTTCAGGGGCTCTAGAAGGGTCTAGGGACCTTTAGAAAGGCCCTGTGAGGCATTTGAAGGGTCTGGGGGCCTTTAGAAGGGTCCTGAGGGGCATTAGAACGGTCTGAGGGCCTTTACAAAGGTCCTGAGGGGCATTAGAACGGTCTTGTGGCCTTCATAAGGGTCCTGAAATGCATTAGAATGGTCTGGGGGCTTTTAGATGGGTCCTGAGGCAATCTAGAAGGGTCTAGAGGCCTTTACATGGGTCTTCAGGGTCATTAGAAGGGTGTGGAGGCCTTTAGAAAGGCCCTGAAAGGCATTAGATGGGTCTGGGGTCTTTTAGATGGGTCCTGAGGCAATCTAGAATGGTGTGGGGGCCTTTACATGGGTCTTGAGTGTCATTAGAAGGGTGTGGAGGCCTTTAGAAAGGCCCTGAGGGGCTCTAGAAGGGTCTGGGGGCTATTAGAAGCGTCCTGAGGGGGTCCAGAAGGGTCTGGGGGCCTTTTTAAAGGCCCTCAGGAGGATTATAAGGGTCTCGCGGCCTTTAGAAAGGCCCTGAGTGGCATTATAAGGGTCTGGGTGCCTTTAGAAATGTCCTGAGGGGCTCTAGAAGGGTCTGGGGATCTTTAGAAAGGCCCTGTGGGGCATTAGAAGGGTCTGGGGGCCTTTAAAATGCTCCTGAGTGGCAGTAGAAGGGTCTGGGGACCTTTAGAAAGGCCCTGACGGGCATTAGACTCGTCTGCGGGCTTTTAGAAGTGTCCTGAGGGAATCTAGAATGGTCTGGGGGCCTTTATAAGGGTCCTGACGGGCTCTAGAAGGGTCTGGGAACCTTTATAGATGCCCTGACGGGCGTTAGAAGGGTCTGAGGGCCTTTAGAAAGGTCCTGAGGGGCATTAGAAGGGTCTTGTGTCCTTCATAAGGGTCCTGAAAGGCATTAGAAGGGTCTGGGGGCTTTTAGATGGGTCCTGAGGCCATCTAGAAGGGTCTGGGGGCCTTTACATGGGTCTTGAGGGTCATTAGAAGGGTGTGGATGCCTTTAGAAAGGCCCTGAGGGGCTCTAGAAGGGTCTGGGGGCTATTAGAAGTGTCCTGAGGGGGTCAAGAAGGGTCTGGGGGCCTTTTTAAAGGCCCTCAGGGGGATTATAAGGGTCTCGGACCTTTAGAAAGGCCCTGAGTGGCATTATAAGGGTCTGGGTGCCTTTAGAAATGTCCTGAGGGGCTCTAGAAGGGTCTGGGGGCCTTTAGAAAGGCCCTGAGTGGCATTACAAGGGTCTGGGGGCCTTTAGAAATGTCCTGAGGGGCTCTAGAAGGGTCTGGGGATCTTTAGAAATGTCCTGAGGGGCATTAGAAGGGTATGGGGGACTTTAGAAAGCATCCTGAGGGGGTCCAGAAGGGTCTGGGGGCCATTTTAAAGGCCCTCAGGGGGATTATAAGGGTCTCGCGGCCTTTAGAAAGGCCCTGAGTGGCATTAGAAGGGTCTGGGTGCCTTTAGAAATGTCCTGAGGGGCTCTAGAAAGGTCTGGGGATCTTTAGAAATGTCCTGAGGGGCATTAGAAGGGTATGGGGGACTTTAGAAAGGTCCTGAGGGGCATTAGAAGGGTCTTGTGGCCTTCATAAGGGTCCTGAAAGGCATTAGAAAGGTCTGGGGGCTTTTAGATGGGTCCTGAGGCAATCTAGAAGGGTCTGGGGGCCTTTACATGGGTCTTGAGGGTCATTAGAAGGGTGTGGAGGCCTTTAGAAAGGCCCTGAGGGGCTCTAGAAGGGTCTGAGGGCTATTAGAAGCATCCTGAGGCAATCTAGAAGGGTCTGGGGGCCTTTACATGTGTCTTGAGGGTCATTAGAAGGGTGTGGAGGCCTTTAGAATGGCCCTGAGGGGCTCTAGAAGGGTCCTGGGGCTATTAGAAGCGTCCTGAGGGGGTCCAGAAGGGTCTGGGGGCATTTTTAAAGGCCCTCAGGGGGATTATAAGGGTCTCGCGGCTTTAGAAAGGACCTGAGTGGCGTTACAAGGGTCTGGGTGCCTTTAGAAATGTCCTGAGGGGCTCTAGAAGGTTCGCGGGGCCTTTAGAAATGTCCTGAGGGGCATTAGAAGGGTCTGGGTGCCCTTATAAAAGCCCTCAGGGGAATTAGCAGGGTCTGGGGGACTTTAGATTGGTCCTGAGGGGCTCTAGAAGGGTCTGGGGGCCTTTAGAAGGGTCTTGAGGGGCTCTAGAAGTGTCTGGGGACCTTTAGAAAGGCCCTGTGGGGCATTAGAAGGGTCTTTGGGAATTTAGAATGCTCCTCAGGGGCAGTAGAAGGGTCTGGGGACGTTTAGAAAGGCCCTGACGGGCATTAGAATGGTCTGCGGGCCTTTAGAAGTGTCCTGAGGGGCTCTAGAAGGGTCTGGGGGCCTTTATAAGGGTCCTTACAGGCTCTAGAAGGGTCTGGGAACCTTTATAAATGCCCTGAGGGGCACTAGAAGGGTCTGAGGGCCTTTAGAAAGGTCCTGAGGGGCATTAGAAGGGTCTTGTGGCTTTTATAATGGTCCTGAAAGGCATTAGAAGGGTCTGGGGGCTTTTGGATGGGTCCTGAGGCAATCTAGAAGGGTCTGGGGGCCTTTACATGGGTCTTGAGGGTCATTAGAAGGGTGTGGAGGCCTTTAGAAAGACCCTGAGGGGCTCTAGAAGGGTCTGGGGGCTATTAGAAGCGTCCTGAGGGGGTCCAGAAGGGTCTGGGGGCATTTTTAAAGGCCCTCAGGGGGATTATAAGGGTCTCGCGGCCTTTAGAAAGGCTCTGAGTAGCGTTACAAGGATCTGGGTGCCTTTAGAAATGTCCTGAGGGGCTCTAGAAGGGTCTGGGGGCCTTTAAAATAGTCCTGAGGGGCATTAGAAGGGTCTGGGTGCCCTTATAAAAGGCCTCAGGGGAATTAGCAGGGTCTGGGAGACTTTAGATTGGTCCTGAGGGGCTCTAGAAGGGTCTGGGGGCCTTTAGAAATGTCCTGAGGGGCATTAGAAGGGTCTGGGGGCCTTTAGAATGCTCCTGAGGGGCAGTAGAAGGGTCTGGGGACCTTTAGAAAGGCCCTTACAGGCATTAGAATGGTCTGCAGGCCTTTAGACGTGTCCTGAGGGGCTCTAGAATGGTCGGGGGGCCTTTATAATGGTCCTGACGAGCTCTAGAAGGGTCTGGGAACCTTTATAAATGCCCTGAGGGGCATTAGAAGGGTCTTGTGGCCTTCATAAGGGTCCTGAAAGGCATTAGAAGGGTCTGGGGGCTTTTAGAAGCGTCCTGAGGCAATCTAGAAGGGTCTGGGGGCCTTTACATGGGTCTTGAGGGTCATTAGAAGGGTGTGGAGGCCTTTACAAAGGCCCTGAGTGGCTCTAGAAGGATCTGGGGGCTATCAGAAGCGTCCTGAGGGGGTCCAGAAGGGTCTGCGGGCCTTTTTAAAGGCCATCAGGGGGATTATAAGGGTCTCGCGGCCTTTAGAAAGGCCCTGAGTGGCATTAGAAGGGTCTGGGTGCCTTTAGAAATGTCCTGAGGGGCTCTAGAAGGGTCTGGGGGCCTTTAGAAATGTCCTGAGGGGCATGAGAAGGGTCTGGGGGCCTTTAGAAATGTCCTGAGGGGCATTAGAAGGGTATGGGGGACTTTAGAAAAGCCCTGAGGGGCATTACAAGGGTCTGGGGTCATTTAGAAAGGCCCTGAGAGGTTCTAGAAGTGTCTGGGGTACTTTAGAAAGGCCCTGAGGGGCATTAGAAGGGTCTGGGGGCCTTTAGAAGGGCCCTGAGGGGCATTAGAAGGGTCTGAGGGCCTTTACAAAGGTCCTGAGGGGCATTAGAAGGGTGTTGTGGCCTTCATAAGGGTCGTGAAAGGCATTAGATGGGTCTGGGGGCTTTTAGATGGGTCCTGAGGCAATCTAGAAGGGTCTAGAGGCCTTTACATGGGTCTTGAGGGTCATTAGAAGGGTGTGGAGGTTTTTAGAAAGGCCCTGAAAGGCATTAGAATGGTCTGGGGGCTTTTAGATGGGTCCTGAGGCAATCTAGAAGGGTCTGGGGGCGTTTACATGGGTCTTGAGGGTCATTAGAAGGGTGTGGAGGCCTTTAGAAAGGCCCTGAGGGGCTCTAGAAGGGTCTGGGGGCTATTAGAAGCGTCCTGAGGGGGTCCAGAAGGGTCTGGGGGCCTTTTTAAAGGCCCTCAGGGGGATTATAAGGGTCTCGCGGCCTTTAGAAAGGCCCTGAGTGGCATTACAAGGGTCTGGGTGCCTTTAGAAATGTCCTGAGGGGCTCTAGAAGGCTCTGTGAGCCTTTAGAAATATCCTGAGGGGCATTAGAAGGGTCTGGGTGCCCTTATAAAAGCCCTGAGGGGAATTAGCAGGGTCTGGGGGACGTTACAAGGGTCCTGAGGGGCTCTATAAGGGTCTGGGGGCCTTTAGAAGGTTCTTCAGGGGCTCTAGAAGGGTCTGGGGACCTTTAGAAAGGTCCTGTGGGGCATTAGAAGGGTCTTGTGGCCTTCATAAGGGTCCTGAAAGGCATTAGAAGGGTCTGGGGGCTTTTAGATGGGTCCTGAGGCAATCTAGAAGGGTCTAGAGGCCTTTACATGGGTCTTGAGGGTCATTAGAAGGGTGTGGAGGCCTTTAGAAAGGCTCTGAAAGGCATTAGAAGGGTCTGGGGGCTTTTAGATGGGTCCTGAGGCAATCTAGAAGGGTCTGGGGGCCTTTACATGGGTCTTGAGGGTCATTAGAAGGGTGTGGAGGCCTTTAGAAAGGCCCTGAGGGGCTCTAGAGGGGTCTGGGGGCTATTAGAAGCGTCCTGAGGGGGTCCAGAAGGGTCTGGGGGCCTTTTTAAAGGCCCTCAGGCGGATTATAAGGGTCTCGCGGCCTTTAGAAAGGCCCTGAGTGGCATTACAAGGGTCTGGGTGCCTTTAGAAATGTCCTGAGGGGCTCTAGAAGGTTCTGTGGGCCTTTAGAAATGTCCTGAGGGGCATTAGAAGGGTCTGGGTGCCCTTATAAAAGCCCTGAGGGGAATTAGCAGGGTCTGGGGGAATTTAGATTGGTCCTGAGGTGCTCTAGAATGGTCTGGGGGCCTTTAAAAGGGTCTTGAGGGGCTCTAGAAGGGTCTGGGGACCTTTAGAAAGGCCCTGTGGGGTATTAGAAGGGTCTGGGGGCATTTAGAATGCTCCTGAGGTGCAGTAGAAGGGTCTGGGGACCTTTATAAATGCCCTGACGGGCATTAGAATGGTCTGCGGGCCTTTAGAAGTGTCCTGAGGGGTTCTAGAAGGGTCTGGGGGCCTTTATAAGGGTCCTTACAGGCTCTAGAAGGGTCTGGGAACCTTTATAAATGTCCTGAGGGGCACTAGAAGGGTCTGAGGGCCTTTAGAATGGTCCTGAGGGGCATTAGAATGGTCTTGTGGCCTTTATAATGGTCCTGAAAGGCATTAGAAGGGTCTGGGGGCTTTTGGATGGGTCCTGAGGCAATCTAGAAAGGTCTGGGGGCCTTTACATGGGTCTTAAGGGTCATTAGAAGGGTGTGGAGGCCTTTAGAAAGACCCTGAGGGGCTCTAGAATGGTCTGGGGGTTATTAGAAGCGTCCTGAGGGGGTCCAGAATAGTCTGGGGGCCTTTTTAAAGGCCCTCAGGGGGATTATAAGGGTCTCGCGGCCCTTAGAAAGGCCCTGAGTGGCATCAGAAGTGTCTGGGTGCCTTTAGAAATGTCCTTAGGGGCTCTAGAAGGGTCTGGGGGCCTTTAGAAATGTCCTGAGGGGCATTAGAAGGGTCTGGGGGCCTTTAGAATGCTCCTGAGGGGCAGTAGAAGGGTCTGGGGACCTTTAGAAAGGCCCTGACAGGCATTAGAATGGTCTGCGGACCTTTAGAAGTGTCCTGAGTGGCTCTAGAATGGTCGGGGGGCCTTATAATGGTCCTGACGGGCTCTAGAAGGGTCTGGGAACCTTTATAAATGCCCTGAGGGGCATTAGAAGGGTCTTGTGGCCTTCATAAGGGTCCTGAAAGGCATAAGAAGGGTCTGGGGGCTTTTAGATGGGTCCTGAGTCAATCTAGAAGGGTCTGGGGTCCTTGACATGGGTCTTGAGTGTCATTAGAAGGGTGTGGAGGCATTTAGAAAGGCTCTGAAAGGCATTAGAAGGGTCTGGGGGCTTTTAGATGGGTCCTGAGGCAATCTAGAAGGGTCTGGGGGCCTTTACATGGGTCTTGAGGGTCATTAGAAGGGTGTGGAGGCCTTTAGAAAGACCCTGAGGGGCTATAGAAGGGTCTGGGGGCTATTAGAAGTGTCCTGAGGGGGTCCAGAAGTGTCTGGGGGCATTTTTAAAGGCCCTCAGGGGGATTATAAGAGTCTCGCGGCCTTTAGTAAGGCTCTGCGTGGCGTTACAAGGGTCTGGGTGCCTTTAGAAATGTCCTGAGGGGCTCTAGAAGGGTCTGGGGGCCTTTAGAAGGGTCTTTAGGGGCTCTAGAAGGGTCTGGGGACCTTTAGAAAGGCCCTGTGTGGCATTAGAAGGGTCTGGGGGACATTAGAATGCTCCTGAGGGGCAGTAGAAGGGTCTGGGGACCTTTAGAAAGGCCCTGACAGGCATTAGAATGGTCTGCAGGCCTTTAGAAGTGTCCTGAGGGGCTCTAGAATGGTCGGGGGGCCTTTATAATGGTCCTGACGGGCTCTAGAAGGGTCTGGGAACCTTTATAAATGCCCTGAGGGGCATTAGAAGGGTCTTGTGGCCTTCATAAGGGTCCTGAAAGGCATTAGAAGGGTCTGGGGGCTTTTAGAAGCGTCCTGAGGCAATCTAGAAGGGTCTGGGGGCCTTTAGAAATGTCCTGAGGGGCATTAGAAGGGTATGGGGGCCTTTAGAAAAGCCCTGAGGGGCATTAGAAGGGTCTGGGGTCATATAGAAAGGCCCTGAGAGGTTCTAGGAGTGTCTGGGGTACTTTAGAAAGGCCCTGAGGGGCAGTAGAAGGGTCTGGGGGCCTTTAGAAGGGCCCTGACGGGCATTAGAAGGGTCTGAGGGCCTTTAGAAAGGTCCTGAGGGGCATTAGAAGGGTCTTGTGGCCTTCATAAGGTTCCTGAAAGGCATTAGAAGGGTCTGGGGGCTTTTAGATGGGTCCTGAGGCAATCAGAAGTGTCTAGGGGCCTTTACATTGGTCTTGGGGGTCATTAGAAGGGTGTGGAGGCCTTTAGAAAGGCCCTGAAAGGCATTTGAAGGGTCTGGGGGCTTTTAGATGGGTCCTGAGGCAATCTAGAAGGGTCTGGGGGCCTTTACGTGGGTCTTGAGGGTCATTAGAAGGGTGTGGAGGCCTTTAGAAAGGCCCTGAGGGGCTCTAGAAGGGTCTGGGGGCTATTAGAAGCGTCCTGAGGGGTCCAGAAGGGTCTGGGGGCCTTTTTAAAGGCCCTCAGGGGGATTATAAGGGTCTCGCGGCCTTTAGAAAGGCCCTGAGTGGCATTACAAGGGTCTGGGTGCCTTTAGAAATGTCCTGAGGGGCTCTAGAAGGGTCTGGGGGCCTTTAGAAAAGCCCTGAGGGCCATTACAAGGGTCTGGGGTCATATAGAAAGGCCCTGAGAGGTTCTAGAAGTGTCTGGGGTAATTTAGAAAGGCCCTGAGGGGCATTAGAAGGGTCTGGGGGCCTTTAAAAGGGTCCTGAGGGGCATTAGAAGGGTCTGGGGGCCTTTAGAAAGGCCCTGAGGGGCATTAGAAGGGTGTGGGGGCCATTAGAAGCGACCTGAGGGGGTCCAGAAGGGTCTGGGGGCCTTTTTAAAGGCCCTCAGGGGGATTATAAGGGTCTCGCGGCCTTTAGAAAGGCCCTGAGTGGCATTACAAGGGTCTGGGTGCCTTTAGAAATGTCCTGAGGGGCTCTAGAAGGGTCTGGGGATCTTTAGAAAGGCCCTGTGGGGCATTAGAAGGGTCTGGGGGCCTTTAAAATGCTCCTGAGTGGCAGTAGAAGGGTCTGGGGACCTTTAGAAAGGCCCTGACGGGCATTAGACTCGTCTGCGGGCTTTTAGAAGTGTCCTGAGGGAATCTAGAATGGTCTGGGGGCCTTTATAAGGGTCCTGACGGGCTCTAGAAGGGTCTGGGAACCTTTATAGATGCCCTGACGGGCGTTAGAAGGGTCTGAGGGCCTTTAGAAAGGTCCTGAGGGGCATTAGAAGGGTCTTGTGTCCTTCATAAGGGTCCTGAAAGGCATTAGAAGGGTCTGGGGGCTTTTAGATGGGTCCTGAGGCCATCTAGAAGGGTCTGGGGGCCTTTACATGGGTCTTGAGGGTCATTAGAAGGGTGTGGATGCCTTTAGAAAGGCCCTGAGGGGCTCTAGAAGGGTCTGGGGGCTATTAGAAGTGTCCTGAGGGGGTCAAGAAGGGTCTGGGGGCCTTTTTAAAGGCCCTCAGGGGGATTATAAGGGTCTCGGACCTTTAGAAAGGCCCTGAGTGGCATTATAAGGGTCTGGGTGCCTTTAGAAATGTCCTGAGGGGCTCTAGAAGGGTCTGGGGGCCTTTAGAAAGGCCCTGAGTGGCATTACAAGGGTCTGGGGGCCTTTAGAATGCTCCTGAGGGGCAGTAGAAGGGTCTGGGGATCTTTATAAAGACCCTGTTATGCATTAGAATGGTCTGCCGGCCTTTAGAATTGTCCTGAGGTGCTCTAGAATGGTCTGGGGGCCTTTATAAGGGTCCTGACAGGCTCTAGAAGGGTCTGGGAACCTTTATAAATGCCCTGAGGGGGAGTAGAGGGGTCTGAGGGTCTTTAGAAAGGTCCTGAGGGGCATTAGAAGGGTCTTGTGGCCTTCATAAGGGTCCTGAAAGGCATTAGAAGGGTCTGGGGGCTTTTAGATGGGTCCTGAGGCAATATAGAAGGGTCTGGGGGCCTTTACATGGGTCTTGAGGGTCATTAGAAGGGTGTGGAGGCCTTTAGAAAGGCCCTGAAAGGCATTAGAAGGGTCTGGGGGCTTTTAGATGGGTCCTGAGTAAATCTAGAAGGGTCTGGGGGCCTTTACATGTGTCTTGAGGGTCATTAGAAGGGTGTGGAGGCCTTTAGAAAGGCCCTGAGCGGCTCAAGAAGGGTCTGGGGGCTATTAGAAGCGTCCTGAGGGGGTCCAGAATGGTCTGGGGGCCTTTTTAAAGGCCCTCAGGGGGATTATAAGGGTCTCGCGTCCTTTAGAAAGGCCCTGAGTGGCATTAGAAGAGTCTGGGGTCATATAGAAAGGCCCTGAGAGGTTCTAGAAGTGTCTGGGGTACTTTAGAAAGACCCTGAGGGGCATTAGAAGGGTCTGGGGGCCTTTAGAAGGGTCTTCAGGGGCTCTAGAAGGGTCTGGGGACCTTTAGAAAGGCCCTGTGGGGCATTAGAAGGGTCTGGGGGCCTTTAGAATGCTCCTGAGTGGCAGTAGAAGGGTCTGGGGACCTTTAGAAAGGCCCTGACGGGCATTAGAATGGTCTGCGGGCCTTTAGAAGTGTCCTGAGGGGCTCTAGAATGGTCTGGGGGCCTTTATAAGGGTCCTGACGGGCTCTAGAAGGGTCTGGGAACCTTTATAAATGCCCTGAGGGGCATTAGAAGGGTCTGAGGGCCTTTAGAAAGGTCCTGAGGGACATTAGAAGGGTCTTGTGGCCTTCATAAGGGTCCTGAAAGGCATTAGAAGGGTCTGGGGGCTTTTAGATGGGTCCTGAAGCAATCTAGAAGGGTCTGGGGGCCTTTACATGGGTCTTGAGGGACATTAGAAAGGTGTGGAGTCCTTTAGAAAGGCCCTGAGGGGCTCTAGAAGGGTCTGGGGGCTATTAGAAGCATCCTGAGGGGGTCCAGAAGGGTCTGGGGGCCATTTTAAAGGCCCTCAGGGGGATTATAAGGGTCTCGCGGCCTTTAGAAAGGCCCTGAGTGGCATTAGAAGGGTCTGGGTGCCTTTAGAAATGTCCTGAGGGGCTCTAGAAGGGTCTGGGGATCTTTAGAAATGTCCTGAGGGGCATTAGAAGGGTATGGGGGACTTTAGAAAGGTCCTGAGGGGCATTAGAAGGGTCTTGTGGCCTTCATAAGGGTCCTGAAAGGCATTAGAAAGGTCTGGGGGCTTTTAGATGGGTCCTGAGGCAATCTAGAAGGGTCTGGGGGCCTTTACATGGGTCTTGAGGGTCATTAGAAGGGTGTGGAGGCCTTTAGAAAGGCCCTGAGGGGCTCTAGAAGGGTCTGAGGGCTATTAGAAGCATCCTGAGGCAATCTAGAAGGGTCTGGGGGCCTTTACATGTGTCTTGAGGGTCATTAGAAGGGTGTGGAGGCCTTTAGAATGGCCCTGAGGGGCTCTAGAAGGGTCCTGGGGCTATTAGAAGCGTCCTGAGGGGGTCCAGAAGGGTCTGGGGGCATTTTTAAAGGCCCTCAGGGGGATTATAAGGGTCTCGCGGCTTTAGAAAGGACCTGAGTGGCGTTACAAGGGTCTGGGTGCCTTTAGAAATGTCCTGAGGGGCTCTAGAAGGTTCGCGGGGCCTTTAGAAATGTCCTGAGGGGCATTAGAAGGGTCTGGGTGCCCTTATAAAAGCCCTCAGGGGAATTAGCAGGGTCTGGGGGACTTTAGATTGGTCCTGAGGGGCTCTAGAAGGGTCTGGGGGCCTTTAGAAGGGTCTTGAGGGGCTCTAGAAGTGTCTGGGGACCTTTAGAAAGGCCCTGTGGGGCATTAGAAGGGTCTTTGGGAATTTAGAATGCTCCTCAGGGGCAGTAGAAGGGTCTGGGGACGTTTAGAAAGGCCCTGACGGGCATTAGAATGGTCTGCGGGCCTTTAGAAGTGTCCTGAGGGGCTCTAGAAGGGTCTGGGGGCCTTTATAAGGGTCCTTACAGGCTCTAGAAGGGTCTGGGAACCTTTATAAATGCCCTGAGGGGCACTAGAAGGGTCTGAGGGCCTTTAGAAAGGTCCTGAGGGGCATTAGAAGGGTCTTGTGGCTTTTATAATGGTCCTGAAAGGCATTAGAAGGGTCTGGGGGCTTTTGGATGGGTCCTGAGGCAATCTAGAAGGGTCTGGGGGCCTTTACATGGGTCTTGAGGGTCATTAGAAGGGTGTGGAGGCCTTTAGAAAGACCCTGAGGGGCTCTAGAAGGGTCTGGGGGCTATTAGAAGCGTCCTGAGGGGGTCCAGAAGGGTCTGGGGGCATTTTTAAAGGCCCTCAGGGGGATTATAAGGGTCTAGCGGCCTTTAGAAAGGCTCTGAGTGGCGTTACAAGGATCTGGGTGCCTTTAGAAATGTCCTGAGGGGCTCTAGAAGGGTCTGGGGGCCTTTAAAATAGTCCTGAGGGGCATTAGAAGGGTCTGGGTGCCCTTATAAAAGGCCTCAGGGGAATTAGCAGGGTCTGGGAGACTTTAGATTGGTCCTGAGGGGCTCTAGAAGGGTCTGGGGGCCTTTAGAAATGTCCTGAGGGGCATTAGAAGGGTCTGGGGGCCTTTAGAATGCTCCTGAGGGGCAGTAGAAGGGTCTGGGGACCTTTAGAAAGGCCCTTACAGGCATTAGAATGGTCTGCAGGCCTTTAGACGTGTCCTGAGGGGCTCTAGAATGGTCGGGGGGCCTTTATAATGGTCCTGACGAGCTCTAGAATGGTCTGGGAACCTTTATAAATGCCCTGAGGGGCATTAGAAGGGTCTTGTGGCCTTCATAAGGGTCCTGAAAGGCATTAGAAGGGTCTGGGGGCTTTTAGAAGCGTCCTGAGGCAATCTAGAAGGGTCTGGGGGCCTTTACATGGGTCTTGAGGGTCATTAGAAGGGTGTGGAGGCCTTTACAAAGGCCCTGAGTGGCTCTAGAAGGATCTGGGGGCTATCAGAAGCGTCCTGAGGGGGTCCAGAAGGGTCTGCGGGCCTTTTTAAAGGCCATCAGGGGGATTATAAGGGTCTCGCGGCCTTTAGAAAGGCCCTGAGTGGCATTAGAAGGGTCTGGGTGCCTTTAGAAATGTCCTGAGGGGCTCTAGAAGGGTCTGGGGGCCTTTAGAAATGTCCTGAGGGGCATGAGAAGGGTCTGGGGGCCTTTAGAAATGTCCTGAGGGGCATTAGAAGGGTATGGGGGACTTTAGAAAAGCCCTGAGGGGCATTACAAGGGTCTGGGGTCATTTAGAAAGGCCCTGAGAGGTTCTAGAAGTGTCTGGGGTACTTTAGAAAGGCCCTGAGGGGCATTAGAAGGGTCTGGGGGCCTTTAGAAGGGCCCTGAGGGGCATTAGAAGGGTCTGAGGGCCTTTACAAAGGTCCTGAGGGGCATTAGAAGGGTGTTGTGGCCTTCATAAGGGTCGTGAAAGGCATTAGATGGGTCTGGGGGCTTTTAGATGGGTCCTGAGGCAATCTAGAAGGGTCTAGAGGCCTTTACATGGGTCTTGAGGGTCATTAGAAGGGTGTGGAGGTTTTTAGAAAGGCCCTGAAAGGCATTAGAATGGTCTGGGGGCTTTTAGATGGGTCCTGAGGCAATCTAGAAGGGTCTGGGGGCGTTTACATGGGTCTTGAGGGTCATTAGAAGGGTGTGGAGGCCTTTAGAAAGGCCCTGAGGGGCTCTAGAAGGGTCTGGGGGCTATTAGAAGCGTCCTGAGGGGGTCCAGAAGGGTCTGGGGGCCTTTTTAAAGGCCCTCAGGGGGATTATAAGGGTCTCGCGGCCTTTAGAAAGGCCCTGAGTGGCATTACAAGGGTCTGGGTGCCTTTAGAAATGTCCTGAGGGGCTCTAGAAGGCTCTGTGAGCCTTTAGAAATATCCTGAGGGGCATTAGAAGGGTCTGGGTGCCCTTATAAAAGCCCTGAGGGGAATTAGCAGGGTCTGGGGGACGTTACAAGGGTCCTGAGGGGCTCTATAAGGGTCTGGGGGCCTTTAGAAGGTTCTTCAGGGGCTCTAGAAGGGTCTGGGGACCTTTAGAAAGGTCCTGTGGGGCATTAGAAGGGTCTTGTGGCCTTCATAAGGGTCCTGAAAGGCATTAGAAGGGTCTGGGGGCTTTTAGATGGGTCCTGAGGCAATCTAGAAGGGTCTAGAGGCCTTTACATGGGTCTTGAGGGTCATTAGAAGGGTGTGGAGGCCTTTAGAAAGGCTCTGAAAGGCATTAGAAGGGTCTGGGGGCTTTTAGATGGGTCCTGAGGCAATCTAGAAGGGTCTGGGGGCCTTTACATGGGTCTTGAGGGTCATTAGAAGGGTGTGGAGGCCTTTAGAAAGGCCCTGAGGGGCTCTAGAGGGGTCTGGGGGCTATTAGAAGCGTCCTGAGGGGGTCCAGAAGGGTCTGGGGGCCTTTTTAAAGGCCCTCAGGCGGATTATAAGGGTCTCGCGGCCTTTAGAAAGGCCCTGAGTGGCATTACAAGGGTCTGGGTGCCTTTAGAAATGTCCTGAGGGGCTCTAGAAGGTTCTGTGGGCCTTTAGAAATGTCCTGAGGGGCATTAGAAGGGTCTGGGTGCCCTTATAAAAGCCCTGAGGGGAATTAGCAGGGTCTGGGGGAATTTAGATTGGTCCTGAGGTGCTCTAGAATGGTCTGGGGGCCTTTAAAAGGGTCTTGAGGGGCTCTAGAAGGGTCTGGGGACCTTTAGAAAGGCCCTGTGGGGTATTAGAAGGGTCTGGGGGCATTTAGAATGCTCCTGAGGGGCAGTAGAAGGGTCTGGGGACCTTTATAAATGCCCTGACGGGCATTAGAATGGTCTGCGGGCCTTTAGAAGTGTCCTGAGGGGTTCTAGAAGGGTCTGGGGGCCTTTATAAGGGTCCTTACAGGCTCTAGAAGGGTCTGGGAACCTTTATAAATGTCCTGAGGGGCACTAGAAGGGTCTGAGGGCCTTTAGAATGGTCCTGAGGGGCATTAGAATGGTCTTGTGGCCTTTATAATGGTCCTGAAAGGCATTAGAAGGGTCTGGGGGCTTTTGGATGGGTCCTGAGGCAATCTAGAAAGGTCTGGGGGCCTTTACATGGGTCTTAAGGGTCATTAGAAGGGTGTGGAGGCCTTTAGAAAGACCCTGAGGGGCTCTAGAATGGTCTGGGGGTTATTAGAAGCGTCCTGAGGGGGTCCAGAATAGTCTGGGGGCCTTTTTAAAGGCCCTCAGGGGGATTATAAGGGTCTCGCGGCCCTTAGAAAGGCCCTGAGTGGCATCAGAAGTGTCTGGGTGCCTTTAGAAATGTCCTTAGGGGCTCTAGAAGGGTCTGGGGGCCTTTAGAAATGTCCTGAGGGGCATTAGAAGGGTCTGGGGGCCTTTAGAATGCTCCTGAGGGGCAGTAGAAGGGTCTGGGGACCTTTAGAAAGGCCCTGACAGGCATTAGAATGGTCTGCGGACCTTTAGAAGTGTCCTGAGTGGCTCTAGAATGGTCGGGGGGCCTTATAATGGTCCTGACGGGCTCTAGAAGGGTCTGGGAACCTTTATAAATGCCCTGAGGGGCATTAGAAGGGTCTTGTGGCCTTCATAAGGGTCCTGAAAGGCATAAGAAGGGTCTGGGGGCTTTTAGATGGGTCCTGAGTCAATCTAGAAGGGTCTGGGGTCCTTGACATGGGTCTTGAGTGTCATTAGAAGGGTGTGGAGGCATTTAGAAAGGCCCTGAAAGGCATTAGAAGGGTCTGGGGGCTTTTAGATGGGTCCTGAGGCAATCTAGAAGGGTCTGGGGGCCTTTACATGGGTCTTGAGGGTCATTAGAAGGGTGTGGAGTCCTTTAGAAAGGCCCTGAGGGGCTCTAGAAGGGTCTGGGGGCTATTAGAAGCATCCTGAGGGGGTCCAGAAGGGTCTGGGGGCCTTTTTAAAGGCCCTCAGGGGGATTATAAGGGTCTCGCGGCCTTTAGAAAGGCCCTGAGTGGCATTACAAGGGTCTGGGTGCCTTTAGAAATGTCCTGAGGGGCTCTAGAAGGGTCTGGGGATCTTTAGAAAGGCCCTGTGGGGCATTAGAAGGGTCTGGGGGCCTTTAAAATGCTCCTGAGTGGCAGTAGAAGGGTCTGGGGACCTTTAGAAAGGCCCTGACGGGCATTAGACTCGTCTGCGGGCTTTTAGAAGTGTCCTGAGGGAATCTAGAATGGTCTGGGGGCCTTTATAAGGGTCCTGACGGGCTCTAGAAGGGTCTGGGAACCTTTATAGATGCCCTGACGGGCGTTAGAAGGTTCTGAGGGCCTTTAGAAAGGTCCTGAGGGGCATTAGAAGGGTCTTGTGTCCTTCATAAGGGTCCTGAAAGGCATTAGAAGGGTCTGGGGGCTTTTAGATGGGTCCTGAGGCCATCTAGAAGGGTCTGGGGGCCTTTACATGGGTCTTGAGGGTCATTAGAAGGGTGTGGATGCCTTTAGAAAGGCCCTGAGGGGCTCTAGAAGGGTCTGGGGGCTATTAGAAGTGTCCTGAGGGGGTCAAGAAGGGTCTGGGGGCCTTTTTAAAGGCCCTCAGGGGGATTATAAGGGTCTCGGACCTTTAGAAAGGCCCTGAGTGGCATTATAAGGGTCTGGGTGCCTTTAGAAATGTCCTGAGGGGCTCTAGAAGGGTCTGGGGGCCTTTAGAAAGGCCCTGAGTGGCATTACAAGGGTCTGGGGGCCTTTAGAATGCTCCTGAGGGGCAGTAGAAGGGTCTGGGGATCTTTATAAAGACCCTGTTATGCATTAGAATGGTCTGCCGGCCTTTAGAATTGTCCTGAGGTGCTCTAGAATGGTCTGGGGGCCTTTATAAGGGTCCTGACAGGCTCTAGAAGGGTCTGGGAACCTTTATAAATGCCCTGAGGGGGAGTAGAGGGGTCTGAGGGTCTTTAGAAAGGTCCTGAGGGGCATTAGAAGGGTCTTGTGGCCTTCATAAGGGTCCTGAAAGGCATTAGAAGGGTCTGGGGGCCTTTACATGGGTCTTGAGGGTCATTAGAAGGGTGTGGAGGCCTTTAGAAAGGCCCTGAAAGGCATTAGAAGGGTCTGGGGGCTTTTAGATGGGTCCTGAGTAAATCTAGAAGGGTCTGGGGGCCTTTACATGTGTCTTGAGGGTCATTAGAAGGGTGTGGAGGCCTTTAGAAAGGCCCTGAGCGGCTCAAGAAGGGTCTGGGGGCTATTAGAAGCGTCCTGAGGGGGTCCAGAAGGGTCTGGGGGCCTTTTTAAAGGCCCTCAGGGGGATTATAAGGGTCTCGCGTCCTTTAGAAAGGCCCTGAGTGGCATTAGAAGAGTCTGGGGTCATATAGAAAGGCCCTGAGAGGTTCTAGAAGTGTCTGGGGTACTTTAGAAAGACCCTGAGGGGCATTAGAAGGGTCTGGGGGCCTTTAGAAGGGTCTTCAGGGGCTCTAGAAGGGTCTGGGGACCTTTAGAAAGGCCCTGTGGGGCATTAGAAGGGTCTGGGGGCCTTTAGAATGCTCCTGAGTGGCAGTAGAAGGGTCTGGGGACCTTTAGAAAGGCCCTGACGGGCATTAGAATGGTCTGCGGGCCTTTAGAAGTGTCCTGAGGGGCTCTAGAATGGTCTGGGGGCCTTTATAAGGGTCCTGACGGGCTCTAGAAGGGTCTGGGAACCTTTATAAATGCCCTGAGGGGCATTAGAAGGGTCTGAGGGCCTTTAGAAAGGTCCTGAGGGACATTAGAAGGGTCTTGTGGCCTTCATAAGGGTCCTGAAAGGCATTAGAAGGGTCTGGGGGCTTTTAGATGGGTCCTGAAGCAATCTAGAAGGGTCTGGGGGCCTTTACATGGGTCTTGAGGGACATTAGAAAGGTGTGGAGTCCTTTAGAAAGGCCCTGAGGGGCTCTAGAAGGGTCTGGGGGCTATTAGAAGCATCCTGAGGGGGTCCAGAAGGGTCTGGGGGCCATTTTAAAGGCCCTCAGGGGGATTATAAGGGTCTCGCGGCCTTTAGAAAGGCCCTGAGTGGCATTAGAAGGGTCTGGGTGCCTTTAGAAATGTCCTGAGGGGCTCTAGAAGGGTCTGGGGATCTTTAGAAATGTCCTGAGGGGCATTAGAAGGGTATGGGGGACTTTAGAAAGGTCCTGAGGGGCATTAGAAGGGTCTTGTGGCCTTCATAAGGGTCCTGAAAGGCATTAGAAAGGTCTGGGGGCTTTTAGATGGGTCCTGAGGCAATCTAGAAGGGTCTGGGGGCCTTTACATGGGTCTTGAGGGTCATTAGAAGGGTGTGGAGGCCTTTAGAAAGGCCCTGAGTGGCTCTAGAAGGGTCTGAGGGCTATTAGAAGCATCCTGAGGCAATCTGGAAGGGTCTGGGGGCCTTTACATGTGTCTTGAGGGTCATTAGAAGGGTGTGGAGGCCTTTAGAATGGCCCTGAGGGGCTCTAGAAGGGTCCTGGGGCTATTAGAAGCGTCCTGAGGGGGTCCAGAAGGGTCTGGGGGCATTTTTAAAGGCCCTCAGGGGGATTATAAGGGTCTCGCGGCTTTAGAAAGGACCTGAGTGGCGTTACAAGGGTCTGGGTGCCTTTAGAAATGTCCTGAGGGGCTCTAGAAGGTTCGCGGGGCCTTTAGAAATGTCCTGAGGGGCATTAGAAGGGTCTGGGTGCCCTTATAAAAGCCCTCAGGGGAATTAGCAGGGTCTGGGGGACTTTAGATTGGTCCTGAGGGGCTCTAGAAGGGTCTGGGGGCCTTTAGAAGGGTCTTGAGGGGCTCTAGAAGTGTCTGGGGACCTTTAGAAAGGCCCTGTGGGGCATTAGAAGGGTCTTTGGGAATTTAGAATGCTCCTCAGGGGCAGTAGAAGGGTCTGGGGACGTTTAGAAAGGCCCTGACGGGCATTAGAATGGTCTGCGGGCCTTTAGAAGTGTCCTGAGGGGCTCTAGAAGGGTCTGGGGGCCTTTATAAGGGTCCTTACAGGCTCTAGAAGGGTCTGGGAACCTTTATAAATGCCCTGAGGGGCACTAGAAGGGTCTGAGGGCCTTTAGAAAGGTCCTGAGGGGCATTAGAAGGGTCTTGTGGCTTTTATAATGGTCCTGAAAGGCATTAGAAGGGTCTGGGGGCTTTTGGATGGGTCCTGAGGCAATCTAGAAGGGTCTGGGGGCCTTTACATGGGTCTTGAGGGTCATTAGAAGGGTGTGGAGGCCTTTAGAAAGACCCTGAGGGGCTCTAGAAGGGTCTGGGGGCTATTAGAAGCGTCCTGAGGGGGTCCAGAAGGGTCTGGGGGCATTTTTAAAGGCCCTCAGGGGGATTATAAGGGTCTAGCGGCCTTTAGAAAGGCTCTGAGTGGCGTTACAAGGATCTGGGTGCCTTTAGAAATGTCCTGAGGGGCTCTAGAAGGGTCTGGGGGCCTTTAAAATAGTCCTGAGGGGCATTAGAAGGGTCTGGGTGCCCTTATAAAAGGCCTCAGGGGAATTAGCAGGGTCTGGGAGACTTTAGATTGGTCCTGAGGGGCTCTAGAAGGGTCTGGGGGCCTTTAGAAATGTCCTGAGGGGCATTAGAAGGGTCTGGGGGCCTTTAGAATGCTCCTGAGGGGCAGTAGAAGGGTCTGGGGACCTTTAGAAAGGCCCTTACAGGCATTAGAATGGTCTGCAGGCCTTTAGACGTGTCCTGAGGGGCTCTAGAATGGTCGGGGGGCCTTTATAATGGTCCTGACGAGCTCTAGAATGGTCTGGGAACCTTTATAAATGCCCTGAGGGGCATTAGAAGGGTCTTGTGGCCTTCATAAGGGTCCTGAAAGGCATTAGAAGGGTCTGGGGGCTTTTAGAAGCGTCCTGAGGCAATCTAGAAGGGTCTGGGGGCCTTTACATGGGTCTTGAGGGTCATTAGAAGGGTGTGGAGGCCTTTACAAAGGCCCTGAGTGGCTCTAGAAGGATCTGGGGGCTATCAGAAGCGTCCTGAGGGGGTCCAGAAGGGTCTGCGGGCCTTTTTAAAGGCCATCAGGGGGATTATAAGGGTCTCGCGGCCTTTAGAAAGGCCCTGAGTGGCATTAGAAGGGTCTGGGTGCCTTTAGAAATGTCCTGAGGGGCTCTAGAAGGGTCTGGGGGCCTTTAGAAATGTCCTGAGGGGCATGAGAAGGGTCTGGGGGCCTTTAGAAATGTCCTGAGGGGCATTAGAAGGGTATGGGGGACTTTAGAAAAGCCCTGAGGGGCATTACAAGGGTCTGGGGTCATTTAGAAAGGCCCTGAGAGGTTCTAGAAGTGTCTGGGGTACTTTAGAAAGGCCCTGAGGGGCATTAGAAGGGTCTGGGGGCCTTTAGAAGGGCCCTGAGGGGCATTAGAAGGGTCTGAGGGCCTTTACAAAGGTCCTGAGGGGCATTAGAAGGGTGTTGTGGCCTTCATAAGGGTCGTGAAAGGCATTAGATGGGTCTGGGGGCTTTTAGATGGGTCCTGAGGCAATCTAGAAGGGTCTAGAGGCCTTTACATGGGTCTTGAGGGTCATTAGAAGGGTGTGGAGGTTTTTAGAAAGGCCCTGAAAGGCATTAGAATGGTCTGGGGGCTTTTAGATGGGTCCTGAGGCAATCTAGAAGGGTCTGGGGGCGTTTACATGGGTCTTGAGGGTCATTAGAAGGGTGTGGAGGCCTTTAGAAAGGCCCTGAGGGGCTCTAGAAGGGTCTGGGGGCTATTAGAAGCGTCCTGAGGGGGTCCAGAAGGGTCTGGGGGCCTTTTTAAAGGCCCTCAGGGGGATTATAAGGGTCTCGCGGCCTTTAGAAAGGCCCTGAGTGGCATTACAAGGGTCTGGGTGCCTTTAGAAATGTCCTGAGGGGCTCTAGAAGGCTCTGTGAGCCTTTAGAAATATCCTGAGGGGCATTAGAAGGGTCTGGGTGCCCTTATAAAAGCCCTGAGGGGAATTAGCAGGGTCTGGGGGACGTTACAAGGGTCCTGAGGGGCTCTATAAGGGTCTGGGGGCCTTTAGAAGGTTCTTCAGGGGCTCTAGAAGGGTCTGGGGACCTTTAGAAAGGTCCTGTGGGGCATTAGAAGGGTCTTGTGGCCTTCATAAGGGTCCTGAAAGGCATTAGAAGGGTCTGGGGGCTTTTAGATGGGTCCTGAGGCAATCTAGAAGGGTCTAGAGGCCTTTACATGGGTCTTGAGGGTCATTAGAAGGGTGTGGAGGCCTTTAGAAAGGCTCTGAAAGGCATTAGAAGGGTCTGGGGGCTTTTAGATGGGTCCTGAGGCAATCTAGAAGGGTCTGGGGGCCTTTACATGGGTCTTGAGGGTCATTAGAAGGGTGTGGAGGCCTTTAGAAAGGCCCTGAGGGGCTCTAGAGGGGTCTGGGGGCTATTAGAAGCGTCCTGAGGGGGTCCAGAAGGGTCTGGGGGCCTTTTTAAAGGCCCTCAGGCGGATTATAAGGGTCTCGCGGCCTTTAGAAAGGCCCTGAGTGGCATTACAAGGGTCTGGGTGCCTTTAGAAATGTCCTGAGGGGCTCTAGAAGGTTCTGTGGGCCTTTAGAAATGTCCTGAGGGGCATTAGAAGGGTCTGGGTGCCCTTATAAAAGCCCTGAGGGGAATTAGCAGGGTCTGGGGGAATTTAGATTGGTCCTGAGGTGCTCTAGAATGGTCTGGGGGCCTTTAAAAGGGTCTTGAGGGGCTCTAGAAGGGTCTGGGGACCTTTAGAAAGGCCCTGTGGGGTATTAGAAGGGTCTGGGGGCATTTAGAATGCTCCTGAGGGGCAGTAGAAGGGTCTGGGGACCTTTATAAATGCCCTGACGGGCATTAGAATGGTCTGCGGGCCTTTAGAAGTGTCCTGAGGGGTTCTAGAAGGGTCTGGGGGCCTTTATAAGGGTCCTTACAGGCTCTAGAAGGGTCTGGGAACCTTTATAAATGTCCTGAGGGGCACTAGAAGGGTCTGAGGGCCTTTAGAATGGTCCTGAGGGGCATTAGAATGGTCTTGTGGCCTTTATAATGGTCCTGAAAGGCATTAGAAGGGTCTGGGGGCTTTTGGATGGGTCCTGAGGCAATCTAGAAAGGTCTGGGGGCCTTTACATGGGTCTTAAGGGTCATTAGAAGGGTGTGGAGGCCTTTAGAAAGACCCTGAGGGGCTCTAGAATGGTCTGGGGGTTATTAGAAGCGTCCTGAGGGGGTCCAGAATAGTCTGGGGGCCTTTTTAAGGGCCCTCAGGGGGATTATAAGGGTCTCGCGGCCCTTAGAAAGGCCCTGAGTGGCATCAGAAGTGTCTGGGTGCCTTTAGAAATGTCCTTAGGGGCTCTAGAAGGGTCTGGGGGCCTTTAGAAATGTCCTGAGGGGCATTAGAAGGGTCTGGGGGCCTTTAGAAGGGTCTTTAGGGGCTCTAGAAGGGTCTGGGGACCTTTAGAAAGGCCCTGTGTGGCATTAGAAGGGTCTGGGGGACATTAGAATGCTCCTGAGGGGCAGTAGAAGGGTCTGGGGACCTTTAGAAAGGCCCTGACAGGCATTAGAATGGTCTGCAGGCCTTTAGAAGTGTCCTGAGGGGCTCTAGAATGGTCGGGGGGCCTTTATAATGGTCCTGACGGGCTCTAGAAGGGTCTGGGAACCTTTATAAATGCCCTGAGGGGCATTAGAAGGGTCTTGTGGCCTTCATAAGGGTCCTGAAAGGCATTAGAAGGGTCTGGGGGCTTTTAGAAGCGTCCTGAGGCAATCTAGAAGGGTCTGGGGGCCTTTACATGGGTCTTGAGGGTCATTAGAAGGGTGTGGAGGCCTTTAGAAAGGCCCTGAGGGGCTCTAGAAGGGTCTGGGGGCTATTAGAAGCGTCCTGAGGGGGTCCAGAAGGGTCTGGGGGCCTTTTTAAAGGCCCTCAGGGGGATTATAAGGGTCTCGCGGCCTTTAGAAAGGCCCTGAGTGGCATTAGAAGGGTCTGGGTGCCTTTAGAAATGTCCTGAGGGGCTCTAGAAGGGTCTGGGGATCTTTAGAAATGTCCTGAGGGGCATTAGAAGGGTATGGGGGACTTTAGAAAGGTCCTGAGGGGCATTAGAAGGGTCTTGTGGCCTTCATAAGGGTCCTGAAAGGCATTAGAAAGGTCTGGGGGCTTTTAGATGGGTCCTGAGGCAATCTAGAAGGGTCTGGGGGCCTTTACATGGGTCTTGAGGGTCATTAGAAGGGTGTGGAGGCCTTTAGAAAGGCCCTGAGGGGCTCTAGAAGGGTCTGAGGGCTATTAGAAGCATCCTGAGGCAATCTAGAAGGGTCTGGGGGCCTTTACATGTGTCTTGAGGGTCATTAGAAGGGTGTGGAGGCCTTTAGAATGGCCCTGAGGGGCTCTAGAAGGGTCCTGGGGCTATTAGAAGCGTCCTGAGGGGGTCCAGAAGGGTCTGGGGGCATTTTTAAAGGCCCTCAGGGGGATTATAAGGGTCTCGCGGCTTTAGAAAGGACCTGAGTGGCGTTACAAGGGTCTGGGTGCCTTTAGAAATGTCCTGAGGGGCTCTAGAAGGTTCGCGGGGCCTTTAGAAATGTCCTGAGGGGCATTAGAAGGGTCTGGGTGCCCTTATAAAAGCCCTCAGGGGAATTAGCAGGGTCTGGGGGACTTTAGATTGGTCCTGAGGGGCTCTAGAAGGGTCTGGGGGCCTTTAGAAGGGTCTTGAGGGGCTCTAGAAGTGTCTGGGGACCTTTAGAAAGGCCCTGTGGGGCATTAGAAGGGTCTTTGGGAATTTAGAATGCTCCTCAGGGGCAGTAGAAGGGTCTGGGGACGTTTAGAAAGGCCCTGACGGGCATTAGAATGGTCTGCGGGCCTTTAGAAGTGTCCTGAGGGGCTCTAGAAGGGTCTGGGGGCCTTTATAAGGGTCCTTACAGGCTCTAGAAGGGTCTGGGAACCTTTATAAATGCCCTGAGGGGCACTAGAAGGGTCTGAGGGCCTTTAGAAAGGTCCTGAGGGGCATTAGAAGGGTCTTGTGGCTTTTATAATGGTCCTGAAAAGCATTAGAAGGGTCTGGGGGCTTTTGGATGGGTCCTGAGGCAATCTAGAAGGGTCTGGGGGCCTTTACATGGGTCTTGAGGGTCATTAGAAGGGTGTGGAGGCCTTTAGAAAGACCCTGAGGGGCTCTAGAAGGGTCTGGGGGCTATTAGAAGCGTCCTGAGGGGGTCCAGAAGGGTCTGGGGGCATTTTTAAAGGCCCTCAGGGGGATTATAAGGGTCTAGCGGCCTTTAGAAAGGCTCTGAGTGGCGTTACAAGGATCTGGGTGCCTTTAGAAATGTCCTGAGGGGCTCTAGAAGGGTCTGGGGGCCTTTAAAATAGTCCTGAGGGGCATTAGAAGGGTCTGGGTGCCCTTATAAAAGGCCTCAGGGGAATTAGCAGGGTCTGGGAGACTTTAGATTGGTCCTGAGGGGCTCTAGAAGGGTCTGGGGGCCTTTAGAAATGTCCTGAGGGGCATTAGAAGGGTCTGGGGGCCTTTAGAATGCTCCTGAGGGGCAGTAGAAGGGTCTGGGAACCTTTATAAATGCCCTGAGGGGCATTAGAAGGGTCTGAGGGCCTTTAGAAAGGTCCTGAGGGGCTCTAGAATGGTCGGGGGGCCTTTATAATGGTCCTGACGAGCTCTAGAAGGGTCTGGGAACCTTTATAAATGCCCTGAGGGGCATTAGAAGGGTCTTGTGGCCTTCATAAGGGTCCTGAAAGGCATTAGAAGGGTCTGGGGGCTTTTAGAAGCGTCCTGAGGCAATCTAGAAGGGTCTGGGGGCCTTTACATGGGTCTTGAGGGTCATTAGAAGGGTGTGGAGGCCTTTACAAAGGCCCTGAGTGGCTCTAGAAGGATCTGGGGGCTATCAGAAGCGTCCTGAGGGGGTCCAGAAGGGTCTGCGGGCCTTTTTAAAGGCCATCAGGGGGATTATAAGGGTCTCGCGGCCTTTAGAAAGGCCCTGAGTGGCATTAGAAGGGTCTGGGTGCCTTTAGAAATGTCCTGAGGGGCTCTAGAAGGGTCTGGGGGCCTTTAGAAATGTCCTGAGGGGCATGAGAAGGGTCTGGGGGCCTTTAGAAATGTCCTGAGGGGCATTAGAAGGGTATGGGGGACTTTAGAAAAGCCCTGAGGGGCATTACAAGGGTCTGGGGTCATTTAGAAAGGCCCTGAGAGGTTCTAGAAGTGTCTGGGGTACTTTAGAAAGGCCCTGAGGGGCATTAGAAGGGTCTGGGGGCCTTTAGAAGGGCCCTGAGGGGCATTAGAAGGGTCTGAGGGCCTTTACAAAGGTCCTGAGGGGCATTAGAAGGGTGTTGTGGCCTTCATAAGGGTCGTGAAAGGCATTAGATGGGTCTGGGGGCTTTTAGATGGGTCCTGAGGCAATCTAGAAGGGTCTAGAGGCCTTTACATGGGTCTTGAGGGTCATTAGAAGGGTGTGGAGGTTTTTAGAAAGGCCCTGAAAGGCATTAGAATGGTCTGGGGGCTTTTAGATGGGTCCTGAGGCAATCTAGAAGGGTCTGGGGGCGTTTACATGGGTCTTGAGGGTCATTAGAAGGGTGTGGAGGCCTTTAGAAAGGCCCTGAGGGGCTCTAGAAGGGTCTGGGGGCTATTAGAAGCGTCCTGAGGGGGTCCAGAAGGGTCTGGGGGCCTTTTTAAAGGCCCTCAGGGGGATTATAAGGGTCTCGCGGCCTTTAGAAAGGCCCTGAGTGGCATTACAAGGGTCTGGGTGCCTTTAGAAATGTCCTGAGGGGCTCTAGAAGGCTCTGTGAGCCTTTAGAAATATCCTGAGGGGCATTAGAAGGGTCTGGGTGCCCTTATAAAAGCCCTGAGGGGAATTAGCAGGGTCTGGGGGACGTTACAAGGGTCCTGAGGGGCTCTATAAGGGTCTGGGGGCCTTTAGAAGGTTCTTCAGGGGCTCTAGAAGGGTCTGGGGACCTTTAGAAAGGTCCTGTGGGGCATTAGAAGGGTCTTGTGGCCTTCATAAGGGTCTTGAAAGGCATTAGAAGGGTCTGGGGGCTTTTAGATGGGTCCTGAGGCAATCTAGAAGGGTCTAGAGGCCTTTACATGGGTCTTGAGGGTCATTAGAAGGGTGTGGAGGCCTTTAGAAAGGCTCTGAAAGGCATTAGAAGGGTCTGGGGGCTTTTAGATGGGTCCTGAGGCAATCTAGAAGGGTCTGGGGGCCTTTACATGGGTCTTGAGGGTCATTAGAAGGGTGTGGAGGCCTTTAGAAAGGCCCTGAGGGGCTCTAGAGGGGTCTGGGGGCTATTAGAAGCGTCCTGAGGGGGTCCAGAAGGGTCTGGGGGCCTTTTTAAAGGCCCTCAGGCGGATTATAAGGGTCTCGCGGCCTTTAGAAAGGCCCTGAGTGGCATTACAAGGGTCTGGGTGCCTTTAGAAATGTCCTGAGGGGCTCTAGAAGGTTCTGTGGGCCTTTAGAAATGTCCTGAGGGGCATTAGAAGGGTCTGGGTGCCCTTATAAAAGCCCTGAGGGGAATTAGCAGGGTCTGGGGGAATTTAGATTGGTCCTGAGGTGCTCTAGAATGGTCTGGGGGCCTTTAAAAGGGTCTTGAGGGGCTCTAGAAGGGTCTGGGGACCTTTAGAAAGGCCCTGTGGGGTATTAGAAGGGTCTGGGGGCATTTAGAATGCTCCTGAGGGGCAGTAGAAGGGTCTGGGGACCTTTATAAATGCCCTGACGGGCATTAGAATGGTCTGCGGGCCTTTAGAAGTGTCCTGAGGGGTTCTAGAAGGGTCTGGGGGCCTTTATAAGGGTCCTTACAGGCTCTAGAAGGGTCTGGGAACCTTTATAAATGTCCTGAGGGGCACTAGAAGGGTCTGAGGGCCTTTAGAATGGTCCTGAGGGGCATTAGAATGGTCTTGTGGCCTTTATAATGGTCCTGAAAGGCATTAGAAGGGTCTGGGGGCTTTTGGATGGGTCCTGAGGCAATCTAGAAAGGTCTGGGGGCCTTTACATGGGTCTTAAGGGTCATTAGAAGGGTGTGGAGGCCTTTAGAAAGACCCTGAGGGGCTCTAGAATGGTCTGGGGGTTATTAGAAGCGTCCTGAGGGGGTCCAGAATAGTCTGGGGGCCTTTTTAAAGGCCCTCAGGGGGATTATAAGGGTCTCGCGGCCCTTAGAAAGGCCCTGAGTGGCATCAGAAGTGTCTGGGTGCCTTTAGAAATGTCCTTAGGGGCTCTAGAAGGGTCTGGGGGCCTTTAGAATGCTCCTGAGGGGCAGTAGAAGGGTCTGGGGACCTTTAGAAAGGCCCTGACAGGCATTAGAATGGTCTGCGGACCTTTAGAAGTGTCCTGAGTGGCTCTAGAATGGTCGGGGGGCCTTATAATGGTCCTGACGGGCTCTAGAAGGGTCTGGGAACCTTTATAAATGCCCTGAGGGGCATTAGAAGGGTCTTGTGGCCTTCATAAGGGTCCTGAAAGGCATAAGAAGGGTCTGGGGGCTTTTAGATGGGTCCTGAGTCAATCTAGAAGGGTCTGGGGTCCTTGACATGGGTCTTGAGTGTCATTAGAAGGGTGTGGAGGCATTTAGAAAGGCCCTGAAAGGCATTAGAAGGGTCTGGGGGCTTTTAGATGGGTCCTGAGGCAATCTAGAAGGGTCTGGGGGCCTTTACATGGGTCTTGAGGGTCATTAGAAGGGTGTGGAGGCCTTTAGAAAGACCCTGAGGGGCTATAGAAGGGTCTGGGGGCTATTAGAAGCGTCCTGAGGGGGTCCAGAAGTGTCTGGGGGCATTTTTAAAGGCCCTCAGGGGGATTATAAGAGTCTCGCGGCCTTTAGTAAGGCTCTGCGTGGCGTTACAAGGGTCTGGGTGCCTTTAGAAATGTCCTGAGGGGCTCTAGAAGGGTCTGGGGGCCTTTAGAAGGGTCTTTAGGGGCTCTAGAAGGGTCTGGGGACCTTTAGAAAGGCCCTGTGTGGCATTAGAAGGGTCTGGGGGACATTAGAATGCTCCTGAGGGGCAGTAGAAGGGTCTGGGGACCTTTAGAAAGGCCCTGACAGGCATTAGAATGGTCTGCAGGCCTTTAGAAGTGTCCTGAGGGGCTCTAGAATGGTCGGGGGGCCTTTATAATGGTCCTGACGGGCTCTAGAAGGGTCTGGGAACCTTTATAAATGCCCTGAGGGGCATTAGAAGGGTCTTGTGGCCTTCATAAGGGTCCTGAAAGGCATTAGAAGGGTCTGGGGGCTTTTAGAAGCGTCCTGAGGCAATCTAGAAGGGTCTGGGGGCCTTTACATGGGTCTTGAGGGTCATTAGAAGGGTGTGGAGGCCTTTAGAAAGGCCCTGAGGGGCTCTAGAAGGGTCTGGGGGCTATTAGAAGCGTCCTGAGGGGGTCCAGAAGGGTCTGGGGGCCTTTTTAAAGGCCCTCAGGTGGATTATAAGGGTCTCGCGGCCTTTAGAAACGCCCAGACTGGCATTAGAAGGTTCTGGGTGCCTTTAGAAATGTCCTGAGGGGCTCTAGAAGGGTCTGGGGGCCTTTAGAAATGTCCTGAGGGGCATTAGAAGGGTATGGGGGCCTTTAGAAAAGCCCTGAGGGGCATTACAAGGGTCTGGGGTCATATAGAAAGGCCCTGAGAGGTTCTAGAAGTGTCTGGGGTACTTTAGAAAGGCCCTGAGGAGCATTAGAAGGGTCTGAGGGCCTTTAGAAGGGCCCTGAGGGGCATTAGAAGGGTCTGAGGTCCTTTACAAAGGTCCTGAGGGGCATTAGAAGGGTCTTGTGGCCTTCATAATGGTCCTGAAAGGCATTAGAAGGGTCTGGAGTCTTTTAGATGGGTCCTGAGGCAATCTAGAAGGGTCTAGAGGCCTTTACATGGGTCTTGAGGGTCATTAGAAGGGTGTGGAGGCCTTTAGAAAGGCCCTGAAAGGCATTAGAAGAGTCTGGGTGCTTTTAGATGGGTCCTTAGCAATCTAGAATGGTCTGGGGGCCTTTACATGGGTCTTTAGGGTCATTAGAAGGGTGTGGAGGCCTTTAGAAAGGCCCTGAGGGGCTCTAGAAGGGTCTGGGGGCTATTAGAAGCATCCTGAGGGGGTCCAGAAGGGTCTGGGGGCCTTTTTAAAGGCCCTCAGGGGGATTATAAGGGTCTCGCGGCCTTTAGAAAGGCCCTGAGTGGCATTACAAGGGTCTGGGTGCCTTTAGAAATGTCCTGAGGGGCTCTAGAAGATTCTGTGGGCCTTTAGAAATGTACTGAGGGGCATTAGAAGGGTCTGGGTGCCCTTATAAAAGCCCTGAGGGGAATTAGCAGGGTCTGGGGGACTTTAGAAGGGTCCTGAGCGGCTCTATAAGGGTCTGGGGGCCTTTAGAAGGGTCTTCAGGGGCTCTAGAAGGGTCTGGGGACCTTTAGAAAGGCCCTGTGGGGCATTAGAAGGGTCTTGAGGCCTTTAGAATGCTCCTGAGGGGCAGTAGAAGAGTCTGGGGACCCTTATAAAGGCCCTGACGAGCATTAGAATGGTCTGGGGGACTTTAGAAGTGTCCTGAGGGGCTCTAGAATGGTCTGGGGGCCTTTATAAGGGTCCTGACGGGCTCTAGAAGGGTCTGGGAACCTTTATAAATGCCCTGAGGGGAATTAGAAGGGTCTGAGGGCCTTTAGAAAGGTCCTGAGGGGCATTAGAAGGGTCTTGTGGCCTTCATAAGGGTCCTGAAAGGCATTAGAAGGGTCTGGGGGCTTTTGGATGGGTCCTGAGGCAATCTAGAAGGGTCTGGGGGCCTTTACATGTGTCTTGAGTGTCATTAGAAGGGTGTGGAGGCATTTAGAAAGGCCCTGAAAGGCATTAGAAGGGTCTGGGGGCTTTTAGATGGGTCCTGAGGCAATCTAGAAGGGTCTGGGGGCCTTTACATGGGTCTTGAGGGTCATTCGAAGGGTGTGGAGGCCTTTAGAAAGACCCTGAGGGGCTCTAGAAGGGTCTGGGGGCTATTAGAAGCATCCTGAGGGGTTCCAAAAAGGTCTGGGGGCCTTTTTAAAGGCCCTCAGGGGGATTATAAGGGTCTCGCGGCCTTTACAAAGGCCCTGAGTGGCATTACAAGGGTCTGGGGTCATATAGAAAGGCCCTGAGAGGTTCTAGAAGTGTCTGGGGTAATTTAGAAAGGCCCTGAGGGGCATTAGAAGGGTCTGGGGTCCTTTAGAAGGGTCTTCAGGGGCTCTAGAAGGGTCTGGGGACCTTTAGAAAGGCACTGAGTGGCAGTAGAATGGTCTCGGGACCTTTAGAAAGGCCCTTAGGGGCATTAGAATGGTCTGCGGGCCTTTAGAAGTGTCCTGAGGGGCTCTAGAATGGTCTGGGGGCCTTTATAAGGGTCCTGACGGGCTCTAGAAGGGTCTGGGAACCTTTATAAATGCCCTGAGGGGCATTAGAAGGGTCTGAGGGCCTTTAGAAAGGTCCTGAGGGACATTAGAAGGGTCTTGTGGCCTTCATAAGGGTCCTGAAAGGCATTAGAAGGGTCTGGGGGCTTTTAGATGGGTCCTGAAGCAATCTAGAAGGGTCTGGGGGCCTTTACATGGGTCTTGAGGGTCATTAGAAAGGTGTGGAGTCCTTTAGAAAGGCCCTGAGGGGCTCTAGAAGGGTCTGGGGGCTATTAGAAGCATCCTGAGGGGGTCCAGAAGGGTCTGGGGGCCTTTTTAAAGGCCCTCAGGGGGATTATAAGGGTCTCGCGGCCTTTAGAAAGGCCCTGAGTGGCATTACAAGGGTCTGGGTGCCTTTAGAAATGTCCTGAGGGGCTCTAGAAGGGTCTGGGGATCTTTAGAAAGGCCCTGTGGGGCATTAGAAGGGTCTGGGGGCCTTTAAAATGCTCCTGAGTGGCAGTAGAAGGGTCTGGGGACCTTTAGAAAGGCCCTGACGGGCATTAGACTCGTCTGCGGGCTTTTAGAAGTGTCCTGAGGTGCTCTAGAATGGTCTGGGGGCCTTTATAAGGGTCCTGACAGGCTCTAGAAGGGTCTGGGAACCTTTATAAATGCCCTGAGGGGGAGTAGAGGGGTCTGAGGGTTTTAGAAAGGTCCTGAGGGGCATTAGAAGGGTCTTGTGGCCTTCATAAGGGTCCTGAAAGGCATTAGAAGGGTCTGGGGGCTTTTAGATGGGTCCTGAGGCAATCTAGAAGGGTCTGGGGGCCTTTACATGGGTCTTGAGGGTCATTAGAAGGGTGTGGAGGCCTTTAGAAAGGCCCTGAAAGGCATTAGAAGGGTCTGGGGGCTTTTAGATGGGTCCTGAGTAAATCTAGAAGGGTCTGGGGGCCTTTACATGTGTCTTGAGGGTCATTAGAAGGGTGTGGAGGCCTTTAGAAAGGCCCTGAGCGGCTCAAGAAGGGTCTGGGGGCTATTAGAAGCGTCCTGAGGGGGTCCAGAAGGGTCTGGGGGCCTTTTTAAAGGCCCTCAGGGGGATTATAAGGGTCTCGCGTCCTTTAGAAAGGCCCTGAGTGGCATTAGAAGAGTCTGGGGTCATATAGAAAGGCCCTGAGAGGTTCTAGAAGTGTCTGGGGTACTTTAGAAAGACCCTGAGGGGCATTAGAAGGGTCTGGGGGCCTTTAGAAGGGTCTTCAGGGGCTCTAGAAGGGTCTGGGGACCTTTAGAAAGGCCCTGTGGGGCATTAGAAGGGTCTGGGGGCCTTTAGAATGCTCCTGAGTGGCAGTAGAAGGGTCTGGGGACCTTTAGAAAGGCCCTGACGGGCATTAGAATGGTCTGCGGGCCTTTAGAAGTGTCCTGAGGGGCTCTAGAATGGTCTGGGGGCCTTTATAAGGGTCCTGACGGGCTCTAGAAGGGTCTGGGAACCTTTATAAATGCCCTGAGGGGCATTAGAAGGGTCTGAGGGCCTTTAGAAAGGTCCTGAGGGACATTAGAAGGGTCTTGTGGCCTTCATAAGGGTCCTGAAAGGCATTATAAGGGTCTGGGGGCTTTTAGATGGGTCCTGAAGCAATCTAGAAGGGTCTGGGGGCCTTTACATGGGTCTTGAGGGACATTAGAAAGGTGTGGAGTCCTTTAGAAAGGCCCTGAGGGGCTCTAGAAGGGTCTGGGGGCTATTAGAAGCATCCTGAGGGGGTCCAGAAGGGTCTGGGGGCCATTTTAAAGGCCCTCAGGGGGATTATAAGGGTCTCGCGGCCTTTAGAAAGGCCCTGAGTGGCATTAGAAGGGTCTGGGTGCCTTTAGAAATGTCCTGAGGGGCTCTAGAAGGGTCTGGGGATCTTTAGAAATGTCCTGAGGGGCATTAGAAGGGTATGGGGGACTTTAGAAAGGTCCTGAGGGGCATTAGAAGGGTCTTGTGGCCTTCATAAGGGTCCTGAAAGGCATTAGAAAGGTCTGGGGGCTTTTAGATGGGTCCTGAGGCAATCTAGAAGGGTCTGGGGGCCTTTACATGGGTCTTGAGGGTCATTAGAAGGGTGTGGAGGCCTTTAGAAAGGCCCTGAGGGGCTCTAGAAGGGTCTGAGGGCTATTAGAAGCATCCTGAGGCAATCTAGAAGGGTCTGGGGGCCTTTACATGTGTCTTGAGGGTCATTAGAAGGGTGTGGAGGCCTTTAGAATGGCCCTGAGGGGCTCTAGAAGGGTCCTGGGGCTATTAGAAGCGTCCTGAGGGGGTCCAGAAGGGTCTGGGGGCATTTTTAAAGGCCCTCAGGGGGATTATAAGGGTCTCGCGGCTTTAGAAAGGACCTGAGTGGCGTTACAAGGGTCTGGGTGCCTTTAGAAATGTCCTGAGGGGCTCTAGAAGGTTCGCGGGGCCTTTAGAAATGTCCTGAGGGGCATTAGAAGGGTCTGGGTGCCCTTATAAAAGCCCTCAGGGGAATTAGCAGGGTCTGGGGGACTTTAGATTGGTCCTGAGGGGCTCTAGAAGGGTCTGGGGGCCTTTAGAAGGGTCTTGAGGGGCTCTAGAAGTGTCTGGGGACCTTTAGAAAGGCCCTGTGGGGCATTAGAAGGGTCTTTGGGAATTTAGAATGCTCCTCAGGGGCAGTAGAAGGGTCTGGTGACGTTTAGAAAGACCCTGACGGGCATTAGAATGGTCTGCGGGCCTTTAGAAGTGTCCTGAGGGGCTCTAGAAGGGTCTGGGGGCCTTTATAAGGGTCCTTACAGGCTCTAGAAGGGTCTGGGAACCTTTATAAATGCCCTGAGGGGCACTAGAAGGGTCTGAGGGCCTTTAGAAAGGTCCTGAGGGGCATTAGAAGGGTCTTGTGGCTTTTATAATGGTCCTGAAAGGCATTAGAAGGGTCTGGGGGCTTTTGGATGGGTCCTGAGGCAATCTAGAAGGGTCTGGGGGCCTTTACATGGGTCTTGAGGGTCATTAGAAGGGTGTGGAGGCCTTTAGAAAGACCCTGAGGGGCTCTAGAAGGGTCTGGGGGCTATTAGAAGCGTCCTGAGGGGGTCCAGAAGGGTCTGGGGGCATTTTTAAAGGCCCTCAGGGGGATTATAAGGGTCTAGCGGCCTTTAGAAAGGCTCTGAGTGGCGTTACAAGGATCTGGGTGCCTTTAGAAATGTCCTGAGGGGCTCTAGAAGGGTCTGGGGGCCTTTAAAATAGTCCTGAGGGGCATTAGAAGGGTCTGGGTGCCCTTATAAAAGGCCTCAGGGGAATTAGCAGGGTCTGGGAGACTTTAGATTGGTCCTGAGGGGCTCTAGAAGGGTCTGGGGGCCTTTAGAAATGTCCTGAGGGGCATTAGAAGGGTCTGGGGGCCTTTAGAATGCTCCTGAGGGGCAGTAGAAGGGTCTGGGGACCTTTAGAAAGGCCCTTACAGGCATTAGAATGGTCTGCAGGCCTTTAGACGTGTCCTGAGGGGCTCTAGAATGGTCGGGGGGCCTTTATAATGGTCCTGACGAGCTCTAGAAGGGTCTGGGAACCTTTATAAATGCCCTGAGGGGCATTAGAAGGGTCTTGTGGCCTTCATAAGGGTCCTGAAAGGCATTAGAAGGGTCTGGGGGCTTTTAGAAGCGTCCTGAGGCAATCTAGAAGGGTCTGGGGGCCTTTACATGGGTCTTGAGGGTCATTAGAAGGGTGTGGAGGCCTTTACAAAGGCCCTGAGTGGCTCTAGAAAGATCTGGGGGCTATCAGAAGCGTCCTGAGGGGGTCCAGAAGGGTCTGCGGGCCTTTTTAAAGGCCATCAGGGGGATTATAAGGGTCTCGCGGCCTTTAGAAAGGCCCTGAGTGGCATTAGAAGGGTCTGGGTGCCTTTAGAAATGTCCTGAGGGGCTCTAGAAGGGTCTGGGGGCCTTTAGAAATGTCCTGAGGGGCATGAGAAGGGTCTGGGGGCCTTTAGAAATGTCCTGAGGGGCATTAGAAGGGTATGGGGGACTTTAGAAAAGCCCTGAGGGGCATTACAAGGGTCTGGGGTCATTTAGAAAGGCCCTGAGAGGTTCTAGAAGTGTCTGGGGTACTTTAGAAAGGCCCTGAGGGGCATTAGAAGGGTCTGGGGGCCTTTAGAAGGGCCCTGAGGGGCATTAGAAGGGTCTGAGGGCCTTTACAAAGGTCCTGAGGGGCATTAGAAGGGTGTTGTGGCCTTCATAAGGGTCGTGAAAGGCATTAGATGGGTCTGGGGGCTTTTAGATGGGTCCTGAGGCAATCTAGAAGGGTCTAGAGGCCTTTACATGGGTCTTGAGGGTCATTAGAAGGGTGTGGAGGTTTTTAGAAAGGCCCTGAAAGGCATTAGAATGGTCTGGGGGCTTTTAGATGGGTCCTGAGGCAATCTAGAAGGGTCTGGGGGCGTTTACATGGGTCTTGAGGGTCATTAGAAGGGTGTGGAGGCCTTTAGAAAGGCCCTGAGGGGCTCTAGAAGGGTCTGGGGGCTATTAGAAGCGTCCTGAGGGGGTCCAGAAGGGTCTGGGGGCCTTTTTAAAGGCCCTCAGGGGGATTATAAGGGTCTCGCGGCCTTTAGAAAGGCCCTGAGTGGCATTACAAGGGTCTGGGTGCCTTTAGAAATGTCCTGAGGGGCTCTAGAAGGCTCTGTGAGCCTTTAGAAATATCCTGAGGGGCATTAGAAGGGTCTGGGTGCCCTTATAAAAGCCCTGAGGGGAATTAGCAGGGTCTGGGGGACGTTACAAGGGTCCTGAGGGGCTCTATAAGGGTCTGGGGGCCTTTAGAAGGTTCTTCAGGGGCTCTAGAAGGGTCTGGGGACCTTTAGAAAGGTCCTGTGGGGCATTAGAAGGGTCTTGTGGCCTTCATAAGGGTCCTGAAAGGCATTAGAAGGGTCTGGGGGCTTTTAGATGGGTCCTGAGGCAATCTAGAAGGGTCTAGAGGCCTTTACATGGGTCTTGAGGGTCATTAGAAGGGTGTGGAGGCCTTTAGAAAGGCTCTGAAAGGCATTAGAAGGGTCTGGGGGCTTTTAGATGGGTCCTGAGGCAATCTAGAAGGGTCTGGGGGCCTTTACATGGGTCTTGAGGGTCATTAGAAGGGTGTGGAGGCCTTTAGAAAGGCCCTGAGGGGCTCTAGAGGGGTCTGGGGGCTATTAGAAGCGTCCTGAGGGGGTCCAGAAGGGTCTGGGGGCCTTTTTAAAGGCCCTCAGGCGGATTATAAGGGTCTCGCGGCCTTTAGAAAGGCCCTGAGTGGCATTACAAGGGTCTGGGTGCCTTTAGAAATGTCCTGAGGGGCTCTAGAAGGTTCTGTGGGCCTTTAGAAATGTCCTGAGGGGCATTAGAAGGGTCTGGGTGCCCTTATAAAAGCCCTGAGGGGAATTAGCAGGGTCTGGGGGAATTTAGATTGGTCCTGAGGTGCTCTAGAATGGTCTGGGGGCCTTTAAAAGGGTCTTGAGGGGCTCTAGAAGGGTCTGGGGACCTTTAGAAAGGCCCTGTGGGGTATTAGAAGGGTCTGGGGGCATTTAGAATGCTCCTGAGGGGCAGTAGAAGGGTCTGGGGACCTTTATAAATGCCCTGACGGGCATTAGAATGGTCTGCGGGCCTTTAGAAGTGTCCTGAGGGGTTCTAGAAGGGTCTGGGGGCCTTTATAAGGGTCCTTACATGCTCTAGAAGGGTCTGGGAACCTTTATAAATGTCCTGAGGGGCACTAGAAGGGTCTGAGGGCCTTTAGAATGGTCCTGAGGGGCATTAGAATGGTCTTGTGGCCTTTATAATGGTCCTGAAAGGCATTAGAAGGGTCTGGGGGCTTTTGGATGGGTCCTGAGGCAATCTAGAAAGGTCTGGGGGCCTTTACATGGGTCTTAAGGGTCATTAGAAGGGTGTGGAGGCCTTTAGAAAGACCCTGAGGGGCTCTAGAATGGTCTGGGGGTTATTAGAAGCGTCCTGAGGGGGTCCAGAATAGTCTGGGGGCCTTTTTAAAGGCCCTCAGGGGGATTATAAGGGTCTCGCGGCCCTTAGAAAGGCCCTGAGTGGCATCAGAAGTGTCTGGGTGCCTTTAGAAATGTCCTTAGGGGCTCTAGAAGGGTCTGGGGGCCTTTAGAAATGTCCTGAGGGGCATTAGAAGGGACTGGGGGCCTTTAGAATGCTCCTGAGGGGCAGTAGAAGGGTCTGGGGACCTTTAGAAAGGCCCTGACAGGCATTAGAATGGTCTGCGGACCTTTAGAAGTGTCCTGAGTGGCTCTAGAATGGTCGGGGGGCCTTATAATGGTCCTGACGGGCTCTAGAAGGGTCTGGGAACCTTTATAAATGCCCTGAGGGGCATTAGAAGGGTCTTGTGGCCTTCATAAGGGTCCTGAAAGGCATAAGAAGGGTCTGGGGGCTTTTAGATGGGTCCTGAGTCAATCTAGAAGGGTCTGGGGTCCTTGACATGGGTCTTGAGTGTCATTAGAAGGGTGTGGAGGCATTTAGAAAGGCCCTGAAAGGCATTAGAAGGGTCTGGGGGCTTTTAGATGGGTCCTGAGGCAATCTAGAAGGGTCTGGGGGCCTTTACATGGGTCTTGAGGGTCATTAGAAGGGTGTGGAGGCCTTTAGAAAGACCCTGAGGGGCTATAGAAGGGTCTGGGGGCTATTAGAAGCGTCCTGAGGGGGTCCAGAAGTGTCTGGGGGCATTTTTAAAGGCCCTCAGGGGGATTATAAGAGTCTCGCGGCCTTTAGTAAGGCTCTGCGTGGCGTTACAAGGGTCTGGGTGCCTTTAGAAATGTCCTGAGGGGCTCTAGAAGGGTCTGGGGGCCTTTAGAAGGGTCTTTAGGGGCTCTAGAAGGGTCTGGGGACCTTTAGAAAGGCCCTGTGTGGCATTAGAAGGGTCTGGGGGACATTAGAATGCTCCTGAGGGGCAGTAGAAGGGTCTGGGGACCTTTAGAAAGGCCCTGACAGGCATTAGAATGGTCTGCAGGCCTTTAGAAGTGTCCTGAGGGGCTCTAGAATGGTCGGGGGGCCTTTATAATGGTCCTGACGGGCTCTAGAAGGGTCTGGGAACCTTTATAAATGCCCTGAGGGGCATTAGAAGGGTCTTGTGGCCTTCATAAGGGTCCTGAAAGGCATTAGAAGGGTCTGGGGGCTTTTAGAAGCGTCCTGAGGCAATCTAGAAGGGTCTGGGGGCCTTTACATGGGTCTTGAGGGTCATTAGAAGGGTGTGGAGGCCTTTAGAAAGGCCCTGAGGGGCTCTAGAAGGGTCTGGGGGCTATTAGAAGCGTCCTGAGGGGGTCCAGAAGGGTCTGGGGGCCTTTTTAAAGGCCCTCAGGTGGATTATAAGGGTCTCGCGGCCTTTAGAAACGCCCAGACTGGCATTAGAAGGTTCTGGGTGCCTTTAGAAATGTCCTGAGGGGCTCTAGAAGGGTCTGGGGGCCTTTAGAAATGTCCTGAGGGGCATTAGAAGGGTATGGGGGCCTTTAGAAAAGCCCTGAGGGGCATTACAAGGGTCTGGGGTCATATAGAAAGGCCCTGAGAGGTTCTAGAAGTGTCTGGGGTACTTTAGAAAGGCCCTGAGGAGCATTAGAAGGGTCTGAGGGCCTTTAGAAGGGCCCTGAGGGGCATTAGAAGGGTCTGAGGTCCTTTACAAAGGTCCTGAGGGGCATTAGAAGGGTCTTGTGGCCTTCATAATTGTCCTGAAAGGCATTAGAAGGGTCTGGAGTCTTTTAGATGGGTCCTGAGGCAATCTAGAAGGGTCTAGAGGCCTTTACATGGGTCTTGAGGGTCATTAGAAGGGTGTGGAGGCCTTTAGAAAGGCCCTGAAAGGCATTAGAAGAGTCTGGGTGCTTTTAGATGGGTCCTTAGCAATCTAGAATGGTCTGGGGGCCTTTACATGGGTCTTTAGGGTCATTAGAAGGGTGTGGAGGCCTTTAGAAAGGCCCTGAGGGGCTCTAGAAGGGTCTGGGGGCTATTAGAAGCATCCTGAGGGGGTCCAGAAGGGTCTGGGGGCCTTTTTAAAGGCCCTCAGGGGGATTATAAGGGTCTCGCGGCCTTTAGAAAGGCCCTGAGTGGCATTACAAGGGTCTGGGTGCCTTTAGAAATGTCCTGAGGGGCTCTAGAAGATTCTGTGGGCCTTTAGAAATGTACTGAGGGGCATTAGAAGGGTCTGGGTGCCCTTATAAAAGCCCTGAGGGGAATTAGCAGGGTCTGGGGGACTTTAGAAGGGTCCTGAGCGGCTCTATAAGGGTCTGGGGGCCTTTAGAAGGGTCTTCAGGGGCTCTAGAAGGGTCTGGGGACCTTTAGAAAGGCCCTGTGGGGCATTAGAAGGGTCTTGAGGCCTTTAGAATGCTCCTGAGGGGCAGTAGAAGAGTCTGGGGACCCTTATAAAGGCCCTGACGAGCATTAGAATGGTCTGGGGGACTTTAGAAGTGTCCTGAGGGGCTCTAGAATGGTCTGGGGGCCTTTATAAGGGTCCTGACGGGCTCTAGAAGGGTCTGGGAACCTTTATAAATGCCCTGAGGGGAATTAGAAGGGTCTGAGGGCCTTTAGAAAGGTCCTGAGGGGCATTAGAAGGGTCTTGTGGCCTTCATAAGGGTCCTGAAAGGCATTAGAAGGGTCTGGGGGCTTTTGGATGGGTCCTGAGGCAATCTAGAAGGGTCTGGGGGCCTTTACATGTGTCTTGAGTGTCATTAGAAGGGTGTGGAGGCATTTAGAAAGGCCCTGAAAGGCATTAGAAGGGTCTGGGGGCTTTTAGATGGGTCCTGAGGCAATCTAGAAGGGTCTGGGGGCCTTTACATGGGTCTTGAGGGTCATTCGAAGGGTGTGGAGGCCTTTAGAAAGACCCTGAGGGGCTCTAGAAGGGTCTGGGGGCTATTAGAAGCATCCTGAGGGGTTCCAGAAAGGTCTGGGGGCCTTTTTAAAGGCCCTCAGGGGGATTATAAGGGTCTCGCGGCCTTTACAAAGGCCCTGAGTGGCATTAGAAGGGTCTGGGGTCATATAGAAAGGCCCTGAGAGGTTCTAGAAGTGTCTGGGGTAATTTAGAAAGGCCCTGAGGGGCATTAGAAGGGTCTGGGGTCCTTTAGAAGGGTCTTCAGGGGCTCTAGAAGGGTCTGGGGACCTTTAGAAAGGCACTGAGTGGCAGTAGAATGGTCTCGGGACCTTTAGAAAGGCCCTTAGGGGCATTAGAATGGTCTGCGGGCCTTTAGAAGTGTCCTGAGGGGCTCTAGAATGGTCTGGGGGCCTTTATAAGGGTCCTGACGGGCTCTAGAAGGGTCTGGGAACCTTTATAAATGCCCTGAGGGGCATTAGAAGGGTCTGAGGGCCTTTAGAAAGGTCCTGAGGGATATTAGAAGGGTCTTGTGGCCTTCATAAGGGTCCTGAAAGGCATTAGAAGGGTCTGGGGGCTTTTAGATGGGTCCTGAAGCAATCTAGAAGGGTCTGGGGGCCTTTACATGGGTCTTGAGGGTCATTAGAAAGGTGTGGAGTCCTTTAGAAAGGCCCTGAGGGGCTCTAGAAGGGTCTGGGGTCTATTAGAAGCATCCTGAGGGGGTCCAGAAGGGTCTGGGGGCCTTTTTAAAGGCCCTCAGGGGGATTATAAGGGTCTCGCGGCCTTTAGAAAGGCCCTGAGAGCCATTAGAAGGGTCTGGGTGCCTTTAGAAATGTCCTGAGGGGCTCTAGAAGGGTCTGGGGGCCTTTAGAAATGTCCTGAGGGGCATTAGAAGGGTATGGGGGACTTTAGAAAGGTCCTGAGGGGCATTAGAAGGGTCTTGTGCCCATCATAAGGGTCCTGAAAGGCATTAGAAAGGTCTGGGGGCTTTTAGATGGGTCCTGAGGCAATCTAGAAGGGTCTGGGGGCCTTTACATGGGTCTTGAGGGTCATTAGAAGGGTGTGGAGGCCTTTAGAAAGGCCCTGAGGGGCTCTAGAAGTGTCTGAGGGCTATTAGAAACATCCTGAGGCAATCTAGAAGGGTCTGGGGGCCTTTACATTGGTCTTGAGGGTCATTAGAAGGGTGTGGAGGCCTTTAGAATGGCCCTGAGGGGCTCTAGAAGGGTCCTGGGGCTATTAGAAGCGTCCTGAGGGGGTCCAGAAGGGTCTGGGGGCATTTTTACAGGCCCTCAGGGGGATTATAACGGTCTCGCGGCTTTAGAAAGGACCTGAGTGGCGTTACAAGGGTCTGGGTGCCTTTAGAAATGTCCTGAGGGGCTCTAGAATGTTCGGGGGGCCTTTAGAAATGTCCTGAGGGGCATTAGAAGGGTCTGGGTGCCCTTATAAAAGCCCTCAGGGGAATTAGCAGGGTCTGGGGGAATTTAGATTGGTCCTGAGGGGCTCTAGAAGCGTCTGGGGGCCTTTAGAAGGGTCTTGAGGGGCTCTAGAAGTGTCTGGGGACCTTTAGACAGGCCCTGTGGGGCATTAGAAGGGTCTTTGGGAATTTAGAATGCTCCTCAGGGGCAGTAGAAGGGTCTGGGGACGTTTAGAAAGGCCCTGACGGGCATTAGAATGGTCTGCGGGCCTTTAGAAGTGTCCTGAGGGGCTCTAGAAGGGTCTGGGGGCCTTTATAAGGGTCCTGACAGGCTCTAGAAGGGTCTGGGAACCTTTATAAATGCCCTGAGGGGCACTAGAAGGGTCTGAGTGCCTTTAGAAAGGTCCAGAGGGGCATTAGAAGGGTCTTGTGGCTTTTATAATGGTCCTGAAAGGCATTAGAAGGGTCTGGGGGCTTTTGGATGGGTCCTGAGGCAATCTAGAAGGGTCTGGGGGCCTTTACATGGGTCTTGAGGGTCATTAGAAGGGTGTGGAGGCCTTTAGAAAGGCCCTGAGGGGCTCTAGAAGGGTCTGGGGGCTATTAGAAGAGTCCTGAGGGGGTCCAGAAGGGTCTGGGGACTTTTGAGAGGACCTCAGGGGGATTATAAAGATCTCGCGGCCTTTAGAAAGGCCCTGAGTGGCATTACAAAGGTCTGGGGTCATATAGAAAGGCCCTGAGAGGTTCTAGAAGTGTCTGGGGTACTTTAGAAAGGCCCTGAGGTGGATTAGAAGGGTATGGGGGCCCTTAGAAAGGCCCTGAGGGGCATTATAGGCGTCTGGGATCATATAGAAAGGACCTGAGAGGTTCTAGATGTGTCTGGGGTACTTTAGAAAGGCCCTGAGGGGCATTAGAAGGGTCTGGGGGCCTTTAGAAGGGTCCTGAGGGGCATTAGAAGGGTCTGGGTGGCCTTTAGAATGGTCCTGAGGGGCTCTAGAAGGGTCTGGAGGCATTTAAAACTGTCCTGAGAGGCTCTAGATGGGTCTGGGAGCCTTT